>CM026301.1:6325479-6588045 GCA_014851415.1 Cnaphalocrocis medinalis | reverse complement strand
CAGTCAACAGTAGCCCCCGTACGTTGTTTTTTGCGTCCATTATATTGGTTTTAACTGACAAATATAATTATTTTACGATATGATGTTCTACAACGTCAAGAGTGTCTAATAGTGCAATAATCTGATCGAATAGACATAAGTTACTGGTGATCTAAAGCAAAATAATCGCATAAATAAACGTTAAAAGTGTAAAAGTTAAATCTTGTGCACGAGAACAGTGTCGGCCGCTCCGTGTCGCCGTGACCTTGATATTAGAAAGCACGACGTGCGTCACTCTAGGTCGCATCGCTAGCGTACCAGTGGTTATTTTCGCCCGCTGTGGTAGCTAGACCATTGGCGTAGAAGCGCCCGTATCGCACTTACGCTCGGGAGTCACAGGATCGAATCCGACTGGAATAGACAAAAAATATTTTTTCTTTTTTTTTGGCTTTTTTTACCTGCTTGGCTTTTATGCTGCTACATTCGTGCTTGCAATTACCCCTGCTTACATAAACGCCTATAACAAACATTTTTTGATTTAAATTTATATAAAGTTGTTTTGCAATGGCTCCCCCCAATCATGGCAAGTGCTCTGGCTGCCGCAATACTATTCAAAACAGAGAATTCCTGGAATGCGCAATATGCAAAATGAAATACGACATTAACTGCGCAAACATACCGCCTAACCGCTTCTATAGCTTCTATGCACAAGATCCAGATCGCAAACGCAATTGGAAATGTCCCGAGTGCTGTAGCAAACAACCTAAACTGGGAAACACCAATAACCCATTCACTCCGCCGTTCGTCGCAACTCCAGAGACGCTGAGGTTTCTGATGAAACAAAGCAGGACCTCCGATAACGTCACTAAGATCTAAACGTGACTGTGGGCGTTCACGATCTCCTCTTGACAGCACGCCAGAAAAAGATACCCGCACCGATGATTACGTCACAGAAACCAAATTGCGGAGCATACTTCAGCAGGAGCTTAAGGGAGCTTTGAAGTCCACGATGGGGGAGCTAGTGGCTGCTGAAATCAAAAACATGTCTGAACAAATAAGGGAACTAAAGGACTCTATGGCTTTCTTTAATACACGGTATGAAGATCTAAAATCAATTTTGGAAGAAAGAAATACGCTAGTAGAAATTTTAAAAAGCGACAATGACAAACTGAAATCAACAGTCAGCGATCTTACTTATAGGCTTCATCTAGTGGAACAGAACATGCGAGACAGCAATATAGAAATTAATGGCATCCCGGAACATAAACAAGAGAACCTGACGAAAGTGATCGAACAACTTGCAAAAACCATAGATGCACCGGTGACCGGTGAAGATATCCTCCACATAACGAGAACCGCCAAAATGAGCAAAGACAATAGCCGGCCTCGCTCAGTAATTGTAAAATTCTGTGTACTCGATCAACAATGGTAACCACAATATCAATACTCTGAAGTCATACACCAATTCTGACAACAACTTGAGCGGCCTCGAGTTGAACGAGTCACAAGTCCTTAAGAAAATAAAACAACTAATATCAAAAAGGGTTCCGGCCCTGATAACATACCACCACTGTTTGTGAAAAAATGCGGAGCTGTCCTTGCCCCTCCCCCTTACAATAATATTTACAGATCCTTACGCGATGGACATTTCCCCGACGATTGGAAGAAAGCTCGAATTATCCCAAATTATAAAAAGGAGATAAAACCGACGTAACTAATTATCGGCCGATCTCCATATTATCTTGTTTTTCTAAATTATTTGAATGCCTTGTGTACCCAATTATCTACGGTCACACTGAGAATGACATAATAGAAGTCCAACATGGGTTCATGCGGGGTCGCTCAGTGGAAACAAACCTCGCCTCCTTTGTATCTGCCGTATCGCAAGAAGTTGACAAGGGCCATCAAGTAGATACAGTATACACTGACTTTTCGAGTGCCTTCGACAAAGTTAGTCACCACCTCTTACTGTCAAAACTGCATGACATGGGCATGGGACGGGTCGTTGTTTAAAATGGTTTGGATCATATCTATCAAAAGACCTCAGACTGTGGCTATGAACGGATTTGAATCGGAAATATTTTATGCTGAATCTGGCGTGCCACAAGGCTCTCATTTGGGTCCTCTGCTGTTTTTAATTTTTATAAACGATGTCGCTGTCAATATAAATCATTGCAGAGTTTCCCTATTTGCAGACGATTTGAAAATATCTCGAACCATTAAAGTCCTGATGATGCGAGACTCCTTCAAGCTGACTTGAATAGCCTTTCAAACTGGTGTGATCACAATGCTATGTACTCAATCCTATTAAATGTTCCCACATCAGCTTCAATAGAAAGAGATTACCAATTAAGACTGGTTACTACCTAGGTGGCGTAAAATTGGCAGAGGTCAATGAAGTTCGAGACTTAGGCGTAATCTTAGAGAGCAAACTAAAAATTTACAGCGCACACGGAGAAATCAATAAGACTGCGGCTCGTATGTTAGGGTTTGTAAAAAGAAATACTAAGGGTTTTCGTAACGTTTTTAACCAAGAAAATTCTTTATAATACCTTAGTGCGTAGTCATCTCGAATTCGCAAGGTTCGCTTGGAACCCCGTCTATGACGTATCGTCCCAGCGTATTGAATCCATTCAGCGAGCGTTCACACGCAGTCTGGCCTTCTCTGCTCCCGGCATTACTCACAGACATCCCTACAGTCAAAGGCTAAATTTTTTCGAAATGCCTGTCATTACGTAATCGACGGTTAGTTGCAGATTTAATGTTTTGCATAAACTGCTGAACAGTAAAATTAAAAGCCCCCCTCTTCTTGGTCAAATCAATATTATGTCCCATACAAATGTCCCCGCTACCCAATCCGCAAACTGTTTAGCATATCTAGTCACAAAACTAATTTAGGTGCACATTGCCCCCTAGCTAGAATTTGCATGGAATATAACGAAATCCAGAATAAAATACCTGCTATCGACATTTACCACGACTCCAGTACAGTATTTAAGAAAAAAATTGTTGATTACTTACTTACAGTCAACCAGTGTTCCCCCAATTAATAGTAATCACTTTAATTTTGTATAGATTCTAAGTTTAAAATAATTAAAAGACCAATTAGCTACAATATTGTGAATGCTGTGTATACCTATAATTGGCAAACATATTTGAATATTTATATAGAATGTTATTTTTGAATGTTTTATGTGTATTGCTGTTGGTGTACCTTATTTAATAAATAATATAAATAAATAAATAAATAAGCAGTAGGCCTCACATCAGTAAACAACTTCTACAACGCACTTGGTAACAATAAAATCGGTCTTGGCATCAACAACAATGCTCTTGGCATCAACAACAAGGCGCTTGGCATCAACAACAAGGCGCTTGGCATTAACAACAATGCACTTGGCATCAACAACAATCCGCTTGGTAGCAACATGAACGCGCTTGGCTTAAATAACAACGCGCTTGGCATCAACAACATTGCACTTGGTAGCAACTTCAACAACAACGCGCTTGGCGTCAACAACAATGCTCTTGGCATCAACAATAATGTGTTTGGCATCAACAACAATGCTCTTGGCATCAACAATAATGCGCTTGGTAGCAACATGAACGCGTTTGGCATAAACAACAATGCCGTTGGTAGCAACTTCAACAACAATGCCCGTGCCATCAACAACAACGCGCTTGGCATCAACAACAATGCTCTTGGTAGCAACGTCAACAACAATGCTCCTGGAATCAACAACAATGCTATTGGTATCAATAACATTGCACTTGGTAACAACATCAACAACAACGCGCCTAGTATCAACAACAATGCTCTAGGCATCAACAATAATGTGCTTGGCAGCAACAGCAATACGCTGGGGATCAACAACAATGCCCTTGGCATCAACAACAATGCTCCTGCCATCAACAACAATGCTCTTGGCATCAACAACATTGCACTTGGTAGCAACATCAACAATAACGCGCTTGGCATCAACAAGAATGCTCTTGCCATCAACAATAATGTGCTTGGCATCAACAACAATGCGTTTGGCATCAACAGCAATGCGCTAGGTAGCAACATCAACACGCTTGGCCTCAACAATAACGCGTTAGGCCTCAACAATAATGCGCTTAGTAGCAACATCAACAACAATGCCCTTGGCATCAACAACAATGCTCTTGGCAGCAGCATCAACAACAATGTTCTTGGCATCAACAACAATGCACTTGGCATCAACAACATTGCTCGTGGCATCAACAACAATGCCCTTGGCATAAACAACAATGCTCTTGGTATCAATAATAATGTGCTTGGTAGCAACATGAACGCGTTTGGCATAAACAACAATGCCGTTGGTAGCAACTTCAACAACAATGCCCGTGCCATCAACAACAACGCGCTTGGTATCAACTATAAGGCGCTTGGCATTAAAAACAATGCTCCTGGCATCAATGACAATGATTTTTTCATCAACAACAATGCGCTTGGCAGCACCATCAACGTGCTGGGCATCAACAACTACGCGTTTGGCAGCAACACCAACGCGGTTGGCATAAACAACGTAATCAGCGTGCCAGACGTCAACGCATTCGGTCAACTATCAGCCAACAGCCCGTTTGGCGGGTCTGGAACCGGCGAAATGGCAGTAACTGGTGATGTTGTTGCTTCCGGCCAAGCTGACATCACTGGCACCGTGCCAGTAATTGGCACGGTACGGTTTACTGGCAAGATTCCTGCCAGAGGAGTGGTTTCTATAGCTGGCAACTGCGGTTGTTAGTGTTGGTTTTTGATTAAGTTAGGTACTATTTATTGTTGATTATTTAATAAATTATTGTTTTTTATTTATTTTTGGAATTAAATTAATACCTACCTGAACCATTAAACTTATGTACCTGCAAAATTGGCCCCAGAATCTGGGGGCACGGCAGTGCCCCCACCAAGTCGAGCAAAAAAGCGGCACGGCTGTACCATCCTTTTCTCGAAGCAATTCAGGCCATTTACGGACCCCCTGTAACTTCGTTGTGGATAAAACTAGAAGACTGAATTTTCAGTAACCATGCAGGCAATGTATATTTCAATCAGTTTGAACCAGTAGTTTAAGAATTATAACGGGCCAAAGTTTCTTAATTTTGTCACTCACTGACTGACTCACTGACTCATCAAAAACAATACTTGTCAAAAAACCAAGTCGTGCAACTACGTAAAAAGTGGTGAGATCCATGTTTTGCCAAGTCGGTAATTCATTTATTGACTGGGCAATCACATTAAACAACCGAATCAATTTAATTCATTACTTGTGAGATATAGTATTGTGTGATTGCCAAGTCAATAAGTGAATAACCGACTTGGCAAAACAGGATCTCACCACTTTTTTACGGTAGTTGCGAGACTTGGTTTTTTTGACAAGTATTGTTTTTGATGGGATGTTAAAAATGACCAGTTAGTCGTACAGAGAGTATTTGTACTTTTTTTTTTTTTTTGTTCACGCAGAGTGAATGCCGCCTTATGCACACCCGGCCGCTGGGAGACGACCAGGTAGTGTTGGGGCTCTCCCCTGGATTGGGCCTTTGCTAATCAGAAAGCCGTTCAAGGGCATACCCACTAAACACTCTGCGACTTCTGGCTGCAGGGCAAGGTGGGGGAGAGTGCCTGCAGGCTTCCAAAAAACTGCCCCACCAGACAGCCCCACGGCCGGCTACGCTGGATTGCGCAGTCGGTCGGTCGCTGGGCGGAGAGGTGGGGTTAGCCGGCCTTTGCCGCATCCCACTGGCTGTGGGACGCAGCGCAGACCAGCAACTAAAGACCCCCACAAAAGATGTGGGGGGTGGCGCCCGAAGGCGCCCCACTCGGTGGAGCCCACGTCAAGGTGCGCCCAAAGTGGAGGAGATCCTCACAGGGCGCCGGACAGGGCCCCGGCTCAGACAGAGCTGGGCCTCAAAGTGCAGCTGTCAGCCGTCGGGTAGCAATATGGCGATAAGCCAATTGCTACCCGCCGTTGCCCAGGGACACCAGGACCCCTCCGGTAGCAGTTCCAAACAGAAAGAAAATACTACCGGGGAGGCCACACGAGGAGGTCGCCGCACCGTAGTCCCTAAGTATTTGTACTTCTGTAGACATCTATATCCCACTAGCGGCCGCCCGCGACTTAGTCCGCGTGGAGTTAGTTATTTGCAATAGGGTAAATGAACACAATATATTTTTGTAAACTGTAGCCATAATGTTATTATGATGTATAAGCTATATTATTGTTGTATTGTGTCTTTGTTTTGAGTGTTGTTTGTTATTTTCAAATTTAATTACTTCTGTTTTCTGTAACTTTACTATCCAATGAAAAATCCAATTTACTTGGATCTAAGTCTGTAATGTTTTATTTTCTTCAAAAATATCATATTTTCGCCACAATCAGTGTAAATAGGTTGGCGGCGCTAGTTTCATTCATGTAGCCCCTTAATCCCAAAGAAGTATAGTTAGCAATGTACACTTAACTTTACGTATAGACTTGTAGCTGACGATTCACATGTCTTTGGCTCCAGCCATTTTAAACAACATAGCTGTCTTAAAATATATAACTGAGACAACATCACATGCAAAAAAATAACGACGGAACCACTAACAGACCCTATTACAACCAGCTAAACGGGTCGTCATAAATAATACAACTTCATGTAATTATGTACTAATATATTTATTTAAATCACCAACAAAATATCTAATAACTTACAGAGGAATACCAGCACAAGCACAGTTACCAGCGATAGAAACAGCTCCACTGGCGGGGATACCACCGTTGAAGGCGATCACGCCAAGCGCTGGCAGCTGGCCAGTGATCACAGCGTTACCGTAGGCCGCAACGTCACCACCGGCCGCCAACTCGCCGAAGCCGCTGCCGATGTACGGGCCTGTGACTGGCAGAGAGGCCGAGACAGACACGTCGGGCACGAAGCCGTAGCCCTCGAAGCTGCTGCCGACGAGGCCGGAGTTGCCGTAGCCGAGGCCAGCGCCGCCGAGAGCGAGGCCGTTGCCGTAGCCGCCGAGAGCGAGTCCTGCGTTTCCGTATCCAAGGCCAGCGCTGCCGAGGCCGACGCCATACGCACTGCCGCCAAGTCCGAGGGCACTGCCGCCAAGTCCGAGGGCACTGCCGCCAAGGCCAACAGCACTGCCAGAGCCAGACACACCGCCCAAGCCTAAAGCCAAGTTGTTGGCGTAGTAGACATCGTTGTCAACAACTCTGTTGTTGGCAGCGAAGGCGTTCGGGCCGAGCACCGTTTGTCCAAGCGCGACCTAAAAAAATAACAATATTTTAGTTAACTTATTTAATACCTTATTGTAGGTAATACTATCTCCCTTATTATGAAACGTGTCTTAAAGTTAGTTTTGGCTTACAACCTTGGATGCTATCACTTTCATTTATGTTATGACTATTAAAAGAGTAACAGCATTATTTTTAAACCACGGCTAACTTAAGTCTCTATTCGTGTAATAAGGCGTCAAAGGTCCATTGAAATTCATTAAAATTGTATGTGTAAGTATTCCTTTGCAAAAAACATTATTTATCCAAACACTTATTGTTTTTGCATCCCTAAGTTGTTCTTCTTTTAATCAATAAATATTTTTGAAAATGTTTTTTTTTTACCTGGAGCAGACAAGCCTGAATGCAGACAAACAAGAAAGCGAAAGAGGAAGACATATTTGTTCTTTTCTAACTGGAGATTAAAGTCAGAATGCTCTTCAAAAGTAAGTTGCCATTATTTATATTAAAAGATCACGTTTAGCAATTTTCAATTCAACAATCTTATCTAAACTTTGGTGAGTCAAGCAGAAAAATATATGTTAAAAACTTAAGTCGCCATTTTGTAATTGGCACGTCGTACAGATAAGTAACTTGGTAAAAAAATTACATCGAAATTTAAAAAAAACTGCGAAAATGACAGTTTCAAAATGAAAACAAGATATGAATTGGCAATTTCATTTTGAAACATTACATAATGAAGATATAGAACATATCATGCCTGTTAAATATAAGTCTTCTGTTATCGAAGTGTATGTGACAAAGGTTATGTAATGAAATTTTTACTAACATTGGAAAAATATATAAAAACAAAACTTTGAATTGGAAAATCATTCTACTTTCACATACAGAAAGAATAACAATTAAAATGGCTTCAAAAACCATCTTCTTTCTTGCTCAAGTTCTGTTGATCCAGGTAACATGTTAATAAGATTAAAATTAAGTTGATTCAAGTTGAAATATTTAAATTTTATGAAAGTTTATTAGTTTCCGTTTTCTAGAAAATTGACATCAGAACTCATTGAATTTGTTTGCTTCTTTGTCATATCATCATCATCAGCAACCCACGCTTGTCCACTGCTGACATAGGTCTCCCCAATGCACGCCACCGCTCCCGATTTTTGGCCACTCTCATCCAGCTCACTCCAGTCAGCCTTCGAATGTCGTCATCCCATCTTGTAGCAGGGCGTCCAACACTACGTTTGTCATATAATAAAGTCAGACTTTATTCTCTTTTACAGAACGCCTACAGCCAACTGTACAATGCTGGTGCTGGAGCCCCATTCGGCCGCGAAGTAGAAATCGGCCTTGGCTACGGCAACACTGGCAACGCCAACCTCGGTCTCGGCCTTGGCGGCGCCAACATCGCTGCCGTTGGCGGCGCTAGCCTCGGCGTCAGCAACGCTGGACTTGGTCTCGGACTCGGCAACTTCGGTGCTGGTGCTCCGTTCGGCCGCGAAGTAGAAATCGGTGTTGGTTATGGTAACCTTGGTAACGCCAACCTCGGTCTCGGCCTTGGCGGCGCTGGTCTCGGTCTCGGCGTTGGTGGTGCCGGACTCGGGCTTGGCGGCAGCAGCATCGTCCTCGACTCGACTCCTCTGATCAGCAGCGCTACTCTAGCTCCTTTCTCAGGCTACAACATCATCCCCAGCGGTCCCCTGGCTGTCACTACAATCTCCCCTATTGGCCCGAGTGGTCTCGCCGTCGCTTCTGAGAACTACCTGGAAGGAGTCCTGTCCGTGAGCGGGCAGCTGCCTTGGCTCAGCGCTGTGGCGTTCGAGGGTGCTGTCCCCACGTCAGGGTCTGGTGTGGCCACGTGCGGCTGCGGCAGCGGCCAGGTCGGCATCACCAGCCAGTCTCTCGGCCCCGCCCCCGCCCCCTTCCCCGGCTCCCTCCCCGCTAATATCGGAGGTCTTGGCCTTGGCGGTAGCAATGTTTACTACTGAGATTACGTATAGTAAATTGTTGATTATTGAGTAAATAAATTTAATTATGAAAGTATTTCTTTGTCTAATTTGCAACTCCTTTACGACCTTACGAGATTTCGCAAAATAAATACCAAATCCCCTTTAGTATTCTAGATCATCAAAAAAAGCAAATTATAAATCAGTATACATTAATATCTACAAAAAAGAACATTCATTACACAATAATGACGCATGGACGCCTGGTTGGTGTACTTACTGGGCGGGTCGATTCTCGAGTTCAATTCCCTGGCCGAGCAGAAGTATGTTTCGAATTTTTCGAACAAAGTTGTTCGGGTTTGTGATCACCAACAAAATAAGGCAAGCGTGGTGATTAAGTATAATCCCATCATTAACTACGGCTGATTTTTTGCTTATTTTGATGATCTAATATACTAAACACAAAATACCGTAAAATACATTTGCCAAGAAAGATATAGTTTGCGGCATAAAACAATAGCGAAGACCTTGAGTGCGCAGAAACCAATTTTAGTAGAAAGCCTTCTTTTTTACAAGTGTGCAAATTAACGGTCTTCGCTATTGTTAGATGCCGCGGACTATAAATTTTAAAATTTGATAAATAGGAGGCGAAAAAATTTATGAGCTATAATATGTTTAAGAATGTACTAGATACGACTTATTACATACAAACATACCGAAAGTCAGGAATGTTACATGGTATTTCCCCCGCTCCTCACCCCAAAGTCAAAGTCAAAAATATTTTTATGTGCATAGGCTTGTACAAAGCACTTATAAAAGTGGCCGTTTTTAGCAATAATTAGCATTATTGTTACTTGTCGCGTGTTAGAAATATTGTATTGCATCTTGAAAAATCCAATTTACTTTTGTCTTAGTTAATACGTAGGTATAGCCCCTTAAGGTAGGTACCGGAAAGAAAAAGTAGGACGATCTACAAAAAGAAATAAGATCCCACAAAAAACAATACTTGTCAAAAAAACCAAGTCTTGCAAAGAGTTGTTCTACCGTAAATAGTTGTGAGATTCAAGTAATAAATACCAAGTTGGTTATTGATTTAGATTTAAACGCCCCGTTGGTCTAGTGGTTTAAGTACCGGGCCGTGATCTTGGGGTCCCGGGTTCGATTCCCGGGTCGAGCAAAAAGTATGTTTCGAATTTTTCGAACATAGTTCGGGTTTGTGATCACCGCACCGCATTAGGCAAGTGTGGTGATTAAGCCTAACCCCATCATAGTAGCGATGACTTGATTTCTATGATGGAGGCCTTTGCCCTGCAGTGGGACAGTATATAGGCTGATACTATTGATTTAGTCCATTTAACGTTATTAACGTTGTAAATAACTATTATTGACTTGGCAATCGCACTGCACAATTAATAAAGAATATATTATTATGTAATGTATTACTTGAAATATAAAATAGATACTGTTCATGCGTTGGCCGAGTCAATATATTTATTTTTGCTAAAAACGGCCACTTCTAGCAATAATTGACTGTCAATTAAAGTGGGTTCGGAATCGGAGAAAATTGGCCCCTGATATTTTTGTATTGAAAAAAAAATTTAAATTAAAGTAGGCCGCGGACCAGGGGCCAATTTTCTCCGAACCCACTATACTCGTAATTGATAAGTAAATTACTTGACACGTCTTTACTTAGAGGTGGTGAATGAGGCCCTTAGAGGTACAAATACTGTCAATTACTGTCCCACGGCAGGGCAGCAAGGGCCTTCATCATAGTAATCAAGTCATCGCTACTATGATGGGGTTAGGCTTAATCACCAACGCTTGCCTAATGCGGTGCGGTAATTTTTTTTTTATACGATAGGGGGCAGACGAACAGACGGATCACCGGATGGTAAACGATTACCGCCGCCCAGAGGAGTCGCAAATGCACTGCCAACCTTTTAAGAAGGAAAACGCTCGCTTTTTGAAGGTTTGTAGGTCGTATCGGTTCGGAAATACCGCTGGCGACAGTTCATTCCACAGCTTTGTAGTTCGTGGCAGAAATTTTCTCATAGAAACGCACAGTTTGAAGATTGCCAAGCATCTAAATCTGTGGTCGTCAAACTGCATGCGGCCCGCAGACGTTATTTGTGCGGCCCGCGATATAGTATATTTATTTAATTACTAGTCAACTACATATTCGTACTTATCAGAAATCAGTTTAGTGGTTTTTGAGTAGAGAAGTAATAGACGTACATTTTCGCATTTATATGAATAGTGTGGACTATAGATAAGTATTAAGTACCTATGCAAAAGCTCTTGAAACGCATATACTGCGGCCCGGGCCCTAATGTTCATATTGATATGTGGTCCTTGAAGAGTAAAGTGTGACGACCGCTGATCTAAATGATGTGGGTGGAACTGTTGTCGAGTGGAACGGTGGCGAAATGAAGCGGCAGGAATCAATCCGAACATATTACATAACCGAGCTATGTTCGGAAAATTTTAAACATTATTGTGTTTTGTATGTTTCGTCGTCTACTATCACAGATTTTTTTATCACTAAATCATGACACAAGTTCAATAACATTACCTTGAAACATTACGTATGATTATGCAAATATGCAACTGACATTGCAAAACTGCAATCGTTGCAACTAAATAAAAACGCCGGATCAACTATTTTTCTATCATTGTTATTAACATACGAGACTCGAGTAAAAATGAAGACTATGAAGAGCTTAGCTATATTCTGCATTTCCTTCTGTCTCATTCAGGTAATATTTTTGGGTTCATGGGAGAGCCACGCTTCGGCATGAATGGGCTTTAGAGTAATACGACACCCTCAAAGATTGGAGAGAAGCAGCGCCATTTGTTTCGCCGAGTGAGGGTACCGGAGGCTAAGGGGGTTAAAAGTTGGCAGCGCACTTGTGTATCCACTGGTGTTGCTACTGGCGGCAGTAGCTTACCATCAGGTTATGCGTCTGCACGTATGCCACTTGTCACATAAAAATTTTACGGTGTATGTTGCAGGCAAATTGTACAATCCGACGTATCATTGTGGCACTCTGTTAAAAGGTTGGCAGCGCATTTGTAACTCCACTGTTGCAGGTGTCCATGAGAGGTGGCAATCGCTTACCATCAGGTGATCCGCCTGCTTGTCTGCTATCTATCACAAAGCGTAAAGTTATTACAGAACGTTTCTACTATAGTTGCTATGGTGTTGTAATGTCCATACCTATTTCTATTCTATCTTTACTATTAATAAAGAGATAAATCTATGGGGCATCGGCCAACTTTATATATAAACCGAAAAGGCGAAATACTAGCGCGATGCAATCAACGCCCAACGCCATCTATTGGCAGATAGTTGAACTGCTGTCCCAAAACGAAGTCAGAGCGGGCCACTAGTCCTAAATAAACCTTTTTTTATTTTTTTCAGGCGACCCTCAGCCAAGTAATCCGAGCCCCCTCAGTAGCTGTGAACCCCTTAACCCCCCCAATTGCCGTACAAGAAGTAGCCATCACAGCCCCTCTACCAGCTGGCGGACCGTTTGGCGGGACTGGCATTGGCGAAATCAGCGTCGATGGCCAAGTGGCGGTGAATGGCCAAGCCGCCGTGACCGGTTCCGTGCCAGTGGTCGGCTACGTCACGTTCTCTGGCACGATACCGGCTGGCGGGGTGGTATCACTGGCAGGTGACTGTGGATGTGCCAATTAGTGTAGTTTTGTTGTTTTTGTAAATTATGTTGTTGAAATTATATGTTTGTTGAATTTATGTTTGCTTTTATTTGAAAACTCAATATGCTGCTGTCAGGGACGTTAAATAAACCTTAATTGTCACTTAAGTAAACCTTAATTGTCACTTAAGTAAACCATAATTCTCACTTAAGTATACCTTAATTGTCACTAAGTACGCCTTAAGTGTCAGTGTCGAGCGTTTGGAGTCTCGCCACAAAACGAGCTTCAACTCGTTTGTGGTGAGAGTCCCGACGCATTCTCTGGCGACTTTTATGAAGGAGGACTTCTGGCCGCAGGGAGTCGTCTTCCGGAAATTTCGAGGACGGCTACCAGCCGTAATAAAATAAAATAGAATATATATATAAAAAATAATATGTATGTTAGACTGTAAGGTATTTATTATATGGGCCAACGAAATGTTTGTTAAATGTATCTTGTAGCCTGAAATAAACGAATTATTATTATTATTTGTATCTCTCCTACGGGAAATCACGGCACGGAGGCCGGTCCTTTTGGAAGGCGTGCGTGGGGATACAGATCCAACACGTAGAGGCCCCTTTGAGACACTAATGAAAATGGGGATGTGTACACCTAGCGGCTACTGACTCTGTTGTACTATTGAAGAGATACAACCAAAGTCAGTACCCGCCAGATGCAAGGACTATTGTAGATAGAAGGGAACTGCCGGGTCTATGGGTAGGATCTTGCTGGACTGGTTGCCGGGATATTGACGAGACAACGGGACGCCTGCCATATCAAATGTCATCTCGATAATCATGGCAGACGGTGATCGCCTCCCCACTAGATGGGCCCCCAAATCAGCCCGTATCAGGCGGCAAGGCGGCAACATCGGCGTGGTCAGCTAAGGGTGTAGAGAGGTGTGCACCGATTTCTGGATCCGGTAATCCGTTCAGCCGTTCCTCGCTATTACGCAGATTGAGCACTTCCACCCTTTCGAGCATCTAGCTCTTGCGCTCCACTCCGGCCGGCCAACAAAGGCAAGCCAGAGGTGGGGGAGAGATGGGTGTTTCCCCCGGGAGTCTCGGGTCCGTGGTGTCGCCACACACCAACAGCTCGCCACAAGCTGCCCTGCGGAGACTGACTGCACTGATGAGAGTTGTTGTTCTTCACTAGCGAAGATCACCAACTCTCACCAGCGGGCGATGGGGTCGTCACATCCCTACGCACTTATAATTATTATTATTATTAAGTACCTATACCTTAATTGTCACTAAAGGACCTATACCTTAATATTGTCACTTAAGTATACCTTAATTGTAACTTAAGTATACCTTAATTGTCACTTGAGTCAAACTTAATTGTCACATAATTATGTAACCTTAATTGTACTTAAGTAAATTTACCCTTATTTTAATAGACATGCGCTGTGATGTGAGTGAACCCACCTAAGACGCTCAGAAGTAGCCATCACAGTCCCCCCTACCATCTAGCGGATGGCATTGGCGAGATCATCGCGCTGGCCAAGTGGCGGTGAATGCCAAGCCGCCGTGACCGGTTCCGTGCCAGTGGTCGGCTACGTCACGTTCTCTGGCACGATACCGGCTGGCGGGGTCGTTTCACTGGCAGGCGACGGTGGATGGACAATTAGTGTTTTGTGTTTTGAAATTATTTGTTGAAATTATATGTTTGTTGAATTATGTTTTTTTTTATTTGAAACTCAATATTAAGAAATGCTGCTGTCCAGGGACGTTAAATAAACCTCAATTGTCACTTAGTAAACCTTAATTGTCACGTAAGTAAACTTTAATGGTAACTTAAGTAAACCTAATTGTCACTTAAGTCACTTAACTGTCACTTAAGTAAACCTTAATTGTTACTTAAGTAAACTTTAATTGGTACTTACCCCCTAAGACCGCCCAGAAGTAGCCATCACAATTCCCTACCATCTGGCGGGACTGGCATTGGCGAGATCAGCGTCGATGGCCAAGTGGCGGTGAATGGCCAAGCCGCCGTGACCGGTTACGTGCCAGTGGTCGGCTACGTCACGTTCTCTGGCACGATACCGGCTGGCGGGGTGGTTTCTCTGGCAGGCGACTCCGTACTAAGTAGCTTAAGCACTTGTGTTACAGATATCAGACAACAGAGGAAACATAAATAATGTTTGTCCAGGGTTGGGATCGAACCCACAACCACGATAACGGGTCATACCAAATGCGCCATCCGGCCTGTCACTTTGTATGAAAAGTTGATGTTTTTAATGCGAATTTCCAATAAGTCATGTAATAGGACAAAATGTGTTCAGAATGGTTGATAGAACACGTGGTTAAAGGGTAAATGTTAACAGATACACCCTGTTTTTTTATGTAATAGGTAGCAAACGAGCAGGCGGATCACCTGATGGTAAGCAATTGCCGCCGCCCATGGACACTTGCAATACCAGTGGAGTTACACGTGCGCTGCCAACCTTTAATCCCCTCCGGCACCCTCACTCACTCGGTGAAACACATCACAGGGGCTGCTCCACGCCGGTTTTCTGTGGGCAGTGGTATCTTTCCGGTCGAGCCGGCCCATTCATGCCGAAGCGTGGCTCTCCCACAATAATGTTTATACAAATTTAAATTACTTAATCACGATTGTAAAATTAGCTTACATAACTCAATATCAAATTGCAAATCGACAATAATGTAACAGACTGCTATATCGACAATGTCATGTTTGTACATGTTAATTAGTAATCAAAGCATTTCTACTTGAACTTGACACAATATGATTATGTGTCAATAGCACAAAATAAAGACTTTGACATAGAATCTGACTCAGCCTTGATTTTGAATTTAGAAGAGTTCGTGACATATGCTAGGGTTGTTGCCCGGCATGAGTACATAGCGGCGCGCCTCTACCACAGACCTCGACAATTTTGACAATCTTATGTCATAAGTTAGGATGAATGGGTCGAAAAGGCGTTTAGTGCGCATGCGTGAGTAAGTACATGACATGACATATTTTTAGCTCTTAGTGGGCAGTCAGCCTTCTATGTCAATATGTAGTCAATATGTAGTTATTGGTTTACATGTTAATTAGTAATCAAAGCATTTCTACTTGAACTTGACACAATATGATTATGTGTCAATAGACCATTGTAATAATTACATAATGTTTAGCCATTAGCATTGTCTTTGTCTATGTGTAATCATGTCCTATACAGGGTGTATCTGTGAAATCTTGGAAGGAAATTTTTACTAACATTGGAAAAATATATAAAAACAAAACTTGAATTGGAAAATCATTCTACTTTCACATACAGAAAGAATAACAATTAAAATGGCTTCAAAAACCATCTTCTTTCTTGCTCAAGTTCTATTGATCCAGGTAAAATGTTAATAAGATTAAAATCAAATTGATTCAAGTTGAAATTATTTAAATTTTTTGAAAGTTTATTAGTTTCCGTTTTCTAGAAAATTTATCAGATACTCATTTAGTTTGTTTGCTTTCTCTGTCATATTTAAAGTCAAATTTCTTCTCTTTTACAGAACGCCTACAGCCAACTGTACAATGCTGGTGCTGGAGCCCCATTCGGCCGCGAAGTAGAAATCGGCCTTGGCTACGGCAACACTGGCAACGCCAACCTCGGTCTCGGCCTTGGCGGCGCCAACATCGCTGCCGTTGGCGGCGCTAGCCTCGGCGTGAGCAACGCTGGACTTGGTCTCGGACTCGGCAACTTCGGTGCTGGTGCTCCGTTCGGCCGCGAAGTAGAAATCGGTGTTGGTTATGGTAACCTTGGTAACGCCAACCTCGGTCTCGGCCTTGGCGGCGCTGGTTTCGGTCTCGGCGTTGGTGGTGCCGGTCTCGGACTTGGCGGCAGCAGCATCGTCCTCGACTCGACTCCTCTGATCAGCAGCGCTACTCTAGCTCCTTTCTCAGGCTACAACATCATCCCCAGCGGTCCCCTGGCTGTCACTACAATCTCCCCTATTGGTCCGAGTGGTCTCGCCGTCGCTTCTGAGAACTACCTGGAAGGAGTCCTGTCCGTGAGCGGGCAGCTGCCTTGGCTCAGCGCTGTGGCGTTCGAGGGTGCTGTCCCCACGTCAGGGTCTGGTGTGGCCACGTGCGGCTGCGGCAGCGGCCAGGTCGGCATCACCAGCCAGTCTCTCGGCCCCGCCCCCGCCCCCTTCCCCGGCTCCCTCCCCGCTAATATCGGAGGTCTTGGCCTTGGCGGTGGCAATGTTTACTACTGAGATTACTTATAATAATTGTTGATTATTGAGTAAATAAATTTAATTATGAAAGTATTTCTTTGTCTAATTTGCAACTCCTTTAAGACCTTACGAGATTTCGCAAAATAAATACCAAATCCCCTTTAGCATTCTAGATCATCAAAAAAAGCAAATTATAAATCAGTATACATTAATATCTACAAAAAAGAACATTCAATACACAATAATGACGCATGGACGGCGTGGTTGGTGTACTTACTGGGCGGGGTCGATTCCCGGGTTCGATTCCCTGGCCGAGCAGAAGACGTACTTATGTTTCGAATTTTTGGAACAAAGTTGTTCAGGTTTGTGATCACCAACACAACAATAAGGCAAGCGTGGTGATTAAGCCTAATCCCATGTTTAACTACGGCTGATATTTCGCTTATTTGATGATCTAATCTACTAAACACAAAATACAAAAATACAGGAAAATACATTTGCCAAGAAAGATACTTAAAGTTTGCGGCATGAAACAATAGCGATGACCTTGAGTGCGCAGAAACCTTCGAAAGCCTTCTTTTTTACAAGTGTGCAAATTAACGGTCTTCGCTATTGTCAGATGCCGTAGACTATAACTTTTAAAATTTGATAAATAGGTGGCGAAAAAATGAATGAGATATTATATGTTTAAGCATGTACTAGATACGATTACATACAAACATACCGAAAGTCAGGAATGTAACATGGTATTGTACACAGCACTTGTTTATGTATAGCTGGAGGCACGAAAGTATAGCGATGACCGTTATTTTGCGCACTTGTAAAAAAGAAGACTTTCTATCAAAATTGGTTTCTGCGCACTCAAGGTCATAACTACACTTTCTTGCCTCGGACTGTACCTATAAATCGTCATAAATTGGAAAATACTTAAAACTATTTACAGTTAATGGTATAGTTTTAAATGTATATCTTTATACATAAGATATACTAAAAAATAAATAGGCAAAATGCCGATTCTAATATCGGAATCGGAAAGTTGATTCTGACGAGAAGATCCGGCAAGGGAATGAAACTAGCGCCGCCAACCTATTTACACTGATTGTGGCGAAAATACGGTATTTTTAAGAAATCAACACATTACAGACTTGAGCATATATCCTGATTTATTTATTTGATAGGTAGCAGACGAGCAGGCGGATCACCTGATGGTAAGCAATTGCCGCCGCTCATGGACACTTGCAACACCAGTGGAGTTACAAGCCAACCTTTTATCCCCTTCCCCCGGGTGGGCCTCCGATACCCTCACTCACTCAGCGAAACACAGCACAGGGGCTGCTTCACGCCGGTTTTCTGTGAGGCAGTGGTATCACTCCGGTCGAGCCGGCCCATTCATGCCGAAGCGTGGCTCTCATCAGATCTCCCACAGTTATACAGATTTCGTGGATGATCATTTAAGATTAGACGCCGTAGCCGAATATCGGTTGAGGACTTATTTATATTTTCATTATTTACTACTGGCCCGTCCTACCTTCATTTCGGGGCAGTAGTGCCACTGTCTACCAATAGATGGCGCGGAGCGTTAATTGTATTGCGCTAGTGTTTCGTGTTTTCGGTGTAGCTATAAGCCCCTGGCGTGGAAATAATGAGATAGATTCAGTCCCCAAACTTATGTTAGATTGCCCTCTCCCAGCAAACGCCCTGAGCCGAGGTCGTAGCCCCCGCTAGGGGGCGCCCTCAGGCTGTTGCTTAAATTTCTAGGGTGCGAGCTAGACTTGGGATTAAATGTTATTTTTGTTTAACATGTGAATAGTTAATGCTAATTAAAATAACCGGCTATCTTAACTGTTATTAGTTATAACTTTAGTATGCAGTAGTGCTCCCGCCAAGTCGAGCAAAAAAAAAAAAAAAAAAAAAAAGTGGACAAAATTAAGAAACTTTGACCCGTTACCGTTTGCCGAATGCCAACCTTCCTTCCTTTTCCTATCTTCCTGTATCCCCCCCCCTCACCCCCCCCCTCACCCCCCCCCCGCAACCCCCCCTCAACCCCCTCTCACCCCCCCCCCCCTCTCCCCCCTCCCCCTCGCATCCCACCACTAATAATTATTTTCACAGACTCCTAAGTTCAATTAGGTACTTTTCAAGTAAAGTTCAAAACAAAACAAATATTACGAAACAACAGTTTTTAAAAATCTTACGAAACCACATATTCATCAGAATCTCACGAAACAACATAAATTCTGTTACTGAAATAAAATACCGACGCCATGAAAGCAAATTCGGATTCAATAATTTTTAACAAAACGTAATTTTAACAAACTACACGAAATCAGTTAATTTCACAAAACGTATTTTTTTTCGCATAAACAATAAAAATACCAACTCAACGAATTAAGTTAATTTCACCCAAAGGTTATTTTTAGCTCATTCAATAAAAATAACAAATCACTAAATTTAACACACCACTAGACGAATTAACATTAACTTATTTTCAGTTAATTTTTCTCTCGGACAATAATGAACCATATTTTGTTTCTAATAGACGTCATTTTCTCTCACTCCGTAAACACAGTTTTTAACAGTTTTAACACTACCGCCATTGGTGCCATCTATCTGAGTTTCGTCGCATCGTCGCATTCTCGGCGCCATATTAGCAAAAAATAAATACGCGCTTATTGGTACATGATTCCGCACGAATCCACTAGGTGATGCTGTAGTGCAAGAAGCTACATAAAGAATTACGAAAAGTGAAATTTAGCTTTTTACGGGAATTTTTCTTAACATTGTTAATGGGTATTTTTTTTTATCGTGTTAATTTAATGGTTATAACTATTAACGCCCACTACTAGTGCGAGCCTTCCGCTCCCCACAAGCCCGGTGAATCTGTATAAAACCACACACGTAGGTTGACAGAACTGACCGACCGACAAAAAAAAATGAGATTAACCTCTATATAAGTAGGTAGTATAAAATACGATATAGATATCACAGAAAAACACACAAGTTTACTAACCTAGGGCCTCGTTCAGCACCTACAAGTAAAGTGTCAAGTAATTTAAAGTGTTAATTAAAGTGTGTTCGGATTCGGAGAAAATTGGCCCTTGGTATTTATATTGAAAAAAATATTTAAATTAAAGTAGGCCGCGGACCAGGGGCCAATTTTCTCCGAACCCACTATACTCGTAATTGATAAGTAAATTACTTGACACGTATTTACTTAGAGGTGGTGAACGGGGCCCTTAAAGGTACAAATACTGTCAATTACTGTCCCACTGTAGGGCAAAGGAGGCCTTCATCATAGGAATCAAGGCATCGCTACTATGACGGGATTAGGCTTAATCACCACGCGTGCCTAATGCGGTGCGGTCATTTTTTTTATACGATAGGGGGCAGACGAACAGACGGATCACCTGATGGTAAGCGATTACCGCCGCCCAGAGGAGTCGCAGATGCGCTGCCGACCTTTCAAGAAGGAATACGCTCGCTTTTTGAAGGTTTGTAGGTCGTATCGGTTCGGAAATACCGCTGGCGACAGTTCATTCCACAGCTTTGTAGTTCGTGGCAGAAATTTTCTCAAGAAACGCACAGTTGAAGATTGCCAAGCATCTAAATCCGTGGTCGTCAAACTGCATGCGGCCCGCAGACGTTATTTGTGCGGCCCGCGATATAGTATATTTATTTAATTACTAGTCAACTACATATTCGTACTTATCAGAAATCAGTTTAGTGGTTTTTGAGTAGAGAAGTAATAGACGTACGTTTTCGCATTTATATGAATAGTGTGGACTATAGATAAGTACCCAGATAACAATTTAAACTTGAAACTGACTTGCGATAGGTTTGATGTATCAAACATGAAGCTTTGTCTCAAATTTGCCGTGGCAAGTGTATAAACTTGAGGCGAGGTTAAATCAAACGTTCTAGTTCCGAAGCAACAAACTTGCTAGAAAATTATTCTATAAAGTGTATGCAAGTTTGACATAACAAAGTTTGGACAATCGGGGGGGAAGGGGATAAAAGGTTAGCAGCGCACTTGTTGCATGTGTTCATCATGGACGGCGGCAATTGCTTACCACCAGGTGATCCGCCTGCTCGTCTGCTACCTATCATATAAAAAAACCTTATCTCAGTTCCACGCACTTTCCCAAGCAGGGCGCAGTGGCAGACGTCCCCGAGTGACGCTCCACAACAGTCACGATTGCAATAAAGAATCCATGACTCAAGTATTATTCACAAATTGGACTTCTGGTAGTCATTGTTTGGAAAAAAATCTCGTCATCGCGATGTAGAAAATAACCACCGCACCGCGCCCGACCGCACAAATAACTTGGTAATCCAGTACAAATACATAGCATTACAATTTTATATTTGCGGTTGTCGCCTTTCTTGAAGAACAACACGAGTATCTTTGAAGGACCACATCAGAAATGATGTAATCCGACAAAAAACCAGAGTCACCGACATAGCCCACCGAATTAGCAAACTGAAGTGGCAGTGGGCTGGTCACATTAGCCGCAGAACTGACAACCGTTGGAGCCATAAGGTCCTTGAGTGGAGACCGCGACTCGGCAAACGTAGTGTTGGACGCCCTGCTACAAGATGGGATGACGACATTCGAAGGCTGGCTGGAGTGAGCTGGATGAGAGTGGCCGAAAATCGGGAGCGGTGGCGTGCATTAGGGGAGACCTATGTCCAGCAGTGGACGAACGTGGGTTGCTGATGATGATTTGCGGTTTGCTTTGCTAAACAAAATGCACCGAGTTCGTTTCGTTCCCTGAACCGCACAAATAACTTGGTAATCTAGTACAAATACATAGCATTACAATTTTATATTTGCGGTCGAACTTTGCTTCAAAATTATCAAAGCCTTGAAACATCATACCTTAATCAACAAGCTTACAGCAAATTTTGTCATAAACTTGATTTTTCATGTTTGACGTGACAATCTAAAAATCAAGTTTGAAGCAAGCTCGCTTGCTATCTGGGTATTAAGTAAGTACCTATGCAAAAGCTCTTGAAACGCATATACTGCGGCCCGGGCCCTAATGTTCATATTGATATGTGGTCCTTGAAGAGTAAAGTGTGACGACCGCTGATCTAAATGATGTGGGTGGAACTGTTGTCGAGTGGAACGGTGGCGAAATGAAGCGGCAGGAATCAATCCGAACATGTTACATAACCGAGCTATAAATAAAAATTCGAAACATTATTGTGTTTTGTATGTTTCGTCGTCTACTATCACAGATTTTTTTATCACTAAATCATGACACAAGTTCAATAACATTACCTTGAAACATTACGTATGATTATGCAAATATGCAACTGATATTGCAAAACTGCAAATCGTTGCAACTGAATAAAAACGCCGGATCAACTATTTTTTCTATCATTGTTATTAACATACGAGACTCGAGCAAAAATGAAGACTATGAAGAGCTTAGCTGTTGTCTGCATTTCCTTCTGTCTTATTCAGGTATTTCTTTTTTGGTTCCCTCCACCAGCCCATAGTCCTTCCTACCGTCTCTGCATACTGACCGAATCTTGGGAGACGCTCACCAGGTACTTGCTTAGGGCTCTTTCCCCGGTGCGTTTCTTCACTCCCTACAAAGTCTGTGTCTTTGGCCCATCTCAATGTCACTTCTCCCCAAACGGGGCGTGACACACCACAGCACAAGCGACTCGCGCTCGGGCACCACATCAATCGAACTCCTTCCTAATGTTAAGTATTTTGTGTGCAAACGCACGCTTTTTTGGGTTCATGGGAGAGCCGCGCTTCGGCATGAATGGGCTTTAGAGTGATACGACACCCTCAAAGATTGGCGAGAAGCAGCGCCATTTGTTTCGCCGAGGGTGCCAGAGGTAAAGGGGGTTTAAAGTTGGCAGCGCACTTGTGTCTCCACTGGTGTTGCTATTTTCGGCAGTAGCTTACCATCAGGTTATGCGTCTGCACGTATGCCACTTGTCACATAAAAAAAACTAAAAATTTAACGGTGTATGTTGCATGCAAATTGTACAATTCGAAGTTTCATTGCGGCTCTCTGTTAAAAGGTTGGCAGCGCATTTGTAACTCCACTGTTGCAGATGTCCATGGGCGGCGGCAATTGCTTACCATCAGGTGATCCGCCTGCTCGATTGCTATCTATCATATAAAAAAAGCGTAAAGTTATTACAGAACGTTTCTACTATAGTTGCTATAGTGTTGTAATGTCTAAAATAATACCTACATATTTCTATTCTATTCTATCTATCTTCTATGCTATTAACAAAGAGATAAAATCTATGGGCATCGGCCAACTTTATATATAAACCTAAAAGGCGAAATACTAGCGCGATGCAATCATAAATGTTTGTTGTTGCCTGTGTCATTGTAACCACTTAAATTCAAATTTTATTTTATTCCTTTCTATTTTTAATTTGTTTTTTTTTTTACGTCAACGTTCAGATACTTGACAGATGCATTCCTGAGTATTATATTGTATGCTACAAATTGAGTCGTGGGTCTGCTCACTTCTGATAATGTCAGTTTTGAGCAGAGCGCGGCACCAAAAGCGGGCTCCGCTGAAAAACAGCGCCCTGGCCGGCCTCAGGAAGACCAGGGCAACATGCTGAGCGGGGACCTATTTGGCAGTATCTAAATAATAATATCTGTACTCTATTTTTGTTTTTTTATTGTATTTACTAATGTTCTTTTTTTTCTGTATGTTATTTTTGTTATGCCAAATAAATCAT
Source organism: Cnaphalocrocis medinalis (assembly GCA_014851415.1). NCBI lineage: Eukaryota > Metazoa > Arthropoda > Insecta > Lepidoptera > Crambidae > Cnaphalocrocis > Cnaphalocrocis medinalis. The sequence continues at coordinate 6,564,282 of CM026301.1, read as the reverse complement.
TTACTTACTTACTTACTTACTTACTTAATCAACGCCCAACGCCATCTATTGGCAGATAGTTGAACTGCTGTCCCAAAACGAAGTCAGAGCGGGCCACTAGTCCTAAATAAACCTTTTTTTATTTTTTTCAGGCTACCCTCAGCCAAGTAATTCGAGCCCCCTCAGTAGCTGTGAACCCCTTAACCCCCCCAATGGCCGTACAAGAAGTAGCCATCACAGCCCCTCTACCAGCTGGCGGACCGTTTGGCGGGACTGGCATTGGCGAAATCAGCGTCGACGGCCAAGTGGCGGTGAATGGCCAAGCCGCCGTGACCGGTTCCGTGCCAGTGGTCGGCTACGTCACGTTCTCTGGCACGATACCGGCTGGCGGGGTGGTTTCACTGGCAGGCGACTGTGGATGTGCCAATTAGTGTAGTTTTGTTGTTTTTGTAAATTATGTTGTTGAAATTATATGTTTGTTGAATTTATGTTTTCTTTTATTTGAAAACTCAATATTAAGAAATGCTGCTGTCAGGGACGTTAAATAAACCTTAATTGGGCTTAAGTAAAATTATGCTACGACTTTTAGAAGTTCATTGTAAAAAAAATCGACTCCCCATACAAAAATCTCATACTTTGACCTGACTCCGTACTAAGTAGCTTAAGCACTTGTGTTACTCAGACAACAGAGGAAACATAAATAATGTTTGTCCAGGGTGGGGATCGAACCCACAACCATGATAACGGGTCACTACCAAATGCGCCATCCGACCTGTCACTTTGTATGAAAAGTTGATGTTTTTAATGCGAATTTCCAATAAGTCATAGATTAGGACAAAATGTTGTTCAGAATGGTTGATAGAACACGTGGTTAAAGGGTAAATGTTAACAGATACACCCTGTTTTTTTATGTAATAGGTAGCAAACGAGCAGGCGGATCACCTGATGGTAAGCAATTGCCGCCGCCCATGGACACTTGCAAGACCAGTGGAGTTACACGTGCGCTGCCAACCTTTAATCCCCTCCGGTACCTTTACTCACTCGGCGAAACACAGCACAGGGGCTGCTCCACGCCGGTTTTCTGTGGGGCAGTGGTATCACTCCGGTCGAGCCGGCCCATTCATGCCGAAGCGTGGCTCTCCCACTAATGTTTATACAAATTTAAATAACTTAATCACGATTGTAAAATTAGCTTATCTAACTCAATATCAAATTGCAAATCGACAATAATGTAACAGACTGCTATATCGACAATGTCATGTTTGATGTTTACATGTTAATTAGTAATCAAAGCATTTCTACTTGAACTTGACACAATATGATTATGTGTCAATAGCACAAAATAAAGACTTTGACATAGAAGTCTGACTCAGCCTTGATTTTGAATTTAGAAGAGTTCGTTGACATATGCTAGGGTTGTTGCCCGGCATGAGTACATAGCGCGCGGCCTCTACCACAGACCTCGACAATTTTGACAATCTTATGTCATAAGTTAGGATGAATGTGGTCGAAAAGGCGTTTAGTGCGCATGCGTGAGTAAGTACATGACATGACATATTTTTAGCTCTTAGTGGGCAGTCAGCCTTCTATGTCAATATGTATTGTCAATATGTAGTATATTGGTTTACATGTTAATTAGTAATCAAAGCATTTCTACTTGAACTTGACACAATATGATTATGTGTCAATAGACCATTGTAATAATTACATAATGTTTAGCCATTAGCATTGTCTTTGTCTATGTGTAATCATGTCCTATACAGGGCGTATCTGTGAACATCTTGGTAATCGGGAAAATCTTTGTCGGGTACTACAATGCAAAATTTCATCGTGAATGGCATATCATCTCTGTAGAGTTTTAACTGACGAAGACTCAGAAATTTTGCCACCCAACCCCTACTGGTCTTTTCAAATTAGACACCAGAGCATATACTGCTGTTGGTGGACCTAAATAAATAAATGAACCTCATCATCATCATCATCAGCAACCCACGCTCGTCCACTGCTGGACATAGGTCTCCCCCAATGCACGCCACCGCTCCCGATTTTCGGCCACTCTCATCCAGCTCACTCCAGCCAGCCTTCGAATGTCGTCATCCCATCTTGTAGCAGGGTGTCCAACACTACGTTTGCCGAGTCGCGGTCTCCACTCAAGGACTTTATGGCTCCAACCTACTAGTAAATAAATGAACCTACTAGTTGACAATTCTTTTTTTCTTTCCACTAAAAACCTTTGTATCAGATTGATTTAAAAGACAGCAAAATATGCAGCAAATCGTTTATTTCAGGAGTCAGTCACCATACTTCTTATAGAGGAATACCAGCGCAGGCACAGTTGCCAGCGATGGACACGGTCCCACTGGCGGGGATGGCGCCATTAAAAGCGACCATTCCAATAGCTGGCAGCTGGCCAGTGATCACAGCGGTACCGTAGGCCGCCACCTCGCCGCCGGCCGCACACTCGCCGAAGCCGCTGCCGATGTACGGGCCTGTGACTGGCAGAGAGGCCGAGACGGACACGTCGGGCACGAAGCCGTAGCCCTCGAAGCTGCTGCCGACGAGGCCGGAGTTGCCGTAGCCGAGGCCAGCGCTGCCAAGAGCAACGCCGCTGCCGTAACCGCCGACTGCTACAGCAGGAGTGCTGTAGGCAACACCAGTCGCCCCAAGGCCGAGACCAAGATCGATATCCAAGCCATACCCATAGCCATAGCTTCCTCCATAAGTAACAGCTGGGGAGCCAAGATAACTGGCGCTGCCAATTCCATAACCACCATAGGCAAGCCCTAAGTCTACATCTAAGTCCAAGCCATAGGCATAGTTTCCGATGGCAGAGACGGGAGTGGCATAGCCAGTAGCATAGCCATAGTTGGCGCCATAAGAGTAGGGGGCATAGCCATAGCTGCTGTAGCTGGCATAGTTGTTTATGTCCACGTCGACGTCTATGTCAGTGTATACGGCGGAGTTATAGTTGTATTGGGAGTAGGATGGGGTGCCATAGCTGATCCCATAACTTGGTACACCGTAGATAGCCTGGCTGAATACGCTCTGGAAAACAAAAATGAAAATATTATCTGTTTTATGGCATTATTAGTGGCCCACCCTCACTTCGCTTCAGGACCGTAATTCAGAAATGAACCAATAAATTGCGCTGTGTCTAATTACATCGCGCAAGCATTTCGTGTTTTCGGTTTACCTATAAGCCTTGTCATTGTCTATTAAAGTTATCTCTTTATAAATAGTATAGAAGATATATTTTTTAATGAGTTTGAAAAGGTAAGTGGGTTGGGTACCCAGGTATTACTACTTACACACTAAAAATTAATAAATAAATTCACACAACATCTCATAAAATGGCAGCCACGATTGGGTGGACGTCCTTTTTTCCTTTTTTTATACTAGAAGCGGCAAACGAGCAAGCGGGTCACCTGCTGGTAAGTAATCACCGCTGCCCATGAACATTTGCAAGATCTATGGTTAGACCACCTGCCCGTCGGTCCGACGATATTGTAATGGTAGCAGGGAAACAATGGATGAGGCTGGCTGGGGACCGTAGGGAGTGGTGTGATAAAGAAGAGGCCTATACTCAGCAGTGGCTGGATGTGGGCTGATATGATAATAAATAAATAAATGCGCCAGACAATCACACCAATCAACCTGGTTTCAAACTAGGGCAACCCCTGTACTATAATATAATAATATAATAATAATATTTCACTACATCACATACATTGGTCTGACTCTGAGATAGGTAGCTCAAGCACCTGTGTTACAGATATCAGAACCAACAGTGGAATTACAAATATATACGTATAATATTTTTCTTTTGTAAATACATACTTATAATACATAGAAAACACCCAGACTAATACAAACAAACATGTTCATGCACACAAATGTTTGTACTGTGCGGGGATCGAACCCGCAACCCTAGGCCCAGACGCAGCATTCACTACCACTAACCAAACGGGTCGTCAAATGAGTAACAGGTGACGATAATTAACTGGGGGCGTCAACCTAGAACACCCAGACCCAAGAAAACTTAGAAAGTGTAGTTTCCTAAATTGACTTGACCGGGAATCGAACCGGGGACGAACACCTCAGCCATTGTGCCATCGAGGCTGTCAAGATGATGAAGGCAAAATGTTGATGATGATTATTGACACATTTTATTTGATGAAGGAACATACCTGGACCAAGCACGCCTGGATACACAACACCAAGAAAGAGAAGGAAGACATCTTGTCCCACTTGTTGGACTTAGAATGATTTCTTCACATGCCGTTTTGTTTTTATATGAAAACTAATTCTTTTTAGATAATTTATTTCGCAATTTCCTTTATATACTGGTTTATCATGGTTTGGTTTCCTCGAATACTCACGTTTTAGGATACAGATAGTCGGAAAGCCAAAGAATTGCGTGGATCTAGTGGAAATGGGTAGGGCACATTGCGAGGAGAACAGACGGCCTTTGGGGTGGAAAGGTCCTTGAGTGGAGGCCGCGTGCAGGAGGCCGCAGCCGTGGCAGGCCTCCCACCAGGTGGACCGACGATCTGGTGAAGGTCGCGGCAGTCCCTTGAATGCGGGTGGCACAGGACCGATCTGTGTGGAGAACTTTGGGGAAGGCCTATGTCCAGCAGTGGACGTCTATTGGCTGAAATGATGATGATGATAAGTCGGAAACTAGTTGCACTGTTAAACTTTTCTTCTCTCTTTCGCACCCCTAGACTTACTGGTAGGTACGTATTTAATCATAAGGGTCAACTTTGTTTCAAAAATCGTTAAATTACCGACCTTCAGGTGATTGTCCAGTTTACAGGCCACTTTGTATGGGCCGTCCTATAAAAAGGCATGTTAGATCATCAAAATAAGCAAAATAAAAATAATAATTTACACCGGGCAATAATATACGGAACAGCAGATTTTTGTTTTCTTTATTTTGATGATGGAACATGCTAAAGGGGCTTTTTCGTGTTACCTATTATGGGGGCTTCAGGATTAAAACGACTAAAATTTAACGGTGTATTAGGTTCTGTTTTTTTGTGATATTATATGGTGGCAAACGAGCAGACGGGCCACCTGATGGTAAGCAATCGCCACCGCCCGTTGACCCTTGCAACATCAATGGAGTTAAAAAGTTGGCAGCGCAATTGTCAAATTTTTTAACCCCTTTCCCCCCTATTGAACCCCCGGTACCCTCACTCACTCGACGGCGCAGGCGCAGGCAGGTAGGTGGCATACGAGTAAATGGAAAACCTGATGGTAAGCGATTGCCGCCGCCCATGGACACCTGCAACACCATTAAAGTCAAAAGCGGGCTGCCAACCTTTGCCCTCGTTCCCCCCAATTGGGCTTTTGGCACCCTCACTCACTCGTCTAAACACAGCGCAGGCGCTGCTTCACGTCTTCTGTGAGGCCGTGGTATCACTTAGGTCGATCCGGCCCATTCATGCCGAAGCATGGCTTTCCCACGGTTAAACGAAGTCACGAGTACTTACAACCTGCATACAAGCGGACATTAACACGTGCTTATCAGAAGTTGAAAAAACTCATGCTATCCTTATTTAGCAACCTACTGAACAGATGACAAAGTCACTCGGGTGGCTATGTCTATACGCCTTAACTGGACAGTCTCACTCATTTATGTTTTTTACTAGCTTTTAGATCGGGGCGCCAAGAGGGCGTATCTTGGGCAACCTACTGGTCGTCGGCCGGTGGGGCGCCCACGCGACCGCTGGCGGGATGTAGTGGACGCGGACCTGCAGGAATTGCAAGCAGGAGATTGGCGACAAGCTGCACAAGACCGAGACAAATGGCGACATCTCATATTGGAGGCCAAGACTCATTTGGATCCTTGAGCCATCGGAGTAAGTAGTAAGTAAGTAAGCTTTTGCCCGCTTCGCTTGACCCCCACTTCCCAAAAATGAGGGGTAGAAAGGGACAAAAAGTAGCCTATGTTACTCTCTATCAATATATAATCACGTCAATTCGTCGCTCCATTTTGCCGTGAAAGAAAGACAAACATACAGATAGACAGACGCACTTTCCCATTTATAATATTCATCGTCACTTTCCACCATGTGCGATTGTCGTCAAGCGTTGGCCTATAGTCTAACAATAAAAAAAATGTAACAGGTAAGGTCAAAGTATCGGCCTATACTGTCCCACTGCAAGGCAGAGGCCTCCATCATAGAAATCATGTCATCGCTACTATGATGGGATTAGGCTTAATCACCACGCTTGCCTAATGCGGAGTTCGAAAAATTCGAAACATTTTGGAGCTTTTGCTCGACCCGGAAATCGAACCCAGGACCCTGAGATCACGGCTTGGTACTAGACCGGCGTCCAGATAACGATAACCATTGTCCGATTATCCGAACACGTGGACGTAACTTAAGTGACCGAGGCCTATGCGCGACTAACTGTCGCATTCAGAGACGTTAATTAAACCCTAATTGTCACTTAAGTAAAAATATTGACAAACACCATCCATAATGAGACAATCGGCCAGTTATGTAGTTTCTGAATTCATAATTTGAAGTAAAAAAAACAAAAGAAAGTACAAACTTTGACAGTTGAGTCATACTTCAAATGTCAAAGTTTGTACTTACGTAGCGCTTAACTTGAAATTCAGAAACCGGCCGAATGAGTATCAATGTTAAATGACGTCATTGAGTGCGGTAGTTGCCTAACTACATAGTAGTTGGACATAGACAGGATTTTTTACTTAACAGCCTAGTCTCGTAAAAAATTCTGTCTATGTCAAACTTAATCCGAACGCGTGGCGACTCTACATGACTAAAGGCAGTTATTGCAAAATAAGACTATCCATACTAATATTATAAATGCGAAAGTAACTCTGTCTGTCTGTCTGTCTGCTACTCTTTCACGCCAAAACTACTCAACGGATTCAAATGAAATTTGGTATACAGATAATCTAGACCCTGAGAAAGGATAGGCTACTTTTTATTGCGAAAAGGGGGTTGTAAGGGATTGAAAGGGAGGTAAAAAGTTACTTTTCCACGCGGACGGAGTCGCGGGCGGCCGCTAGTACTTATTATAAATGTAGGGCATAAAGTGAAGGTCAGTGTTAGTAAGTCATCTAAATTGCAATGTCAGCTCGGTGCCTGATAGCTTTCTGCGCATCTGCAGTTTTTGTTGCGGTATGATAAATAAACATTGTTAATATTGTTCTCCTAACCGATAATACGGCTATGGCGTCCAATCTTAACGATCAGCCATCGACGCAGGACATTTTCAGTGAACAAGTGTGTGCGCAAACACAGGTGCACTCTCTATTCCCTTATCCTCTTAATTCGATGGGAACAGTGTGACACGACCGAAGAATGATCAGGCGCAGGACCAACGCTTAAAGTGCTATCCGAGGCACGGGGGTACAAGTCCACCAACTTCCAGACTTCGGGCTGACACTGAGAATTTTTGAACAGAAAAACTCAGGTACACATTTTGGCCTGGGGGTCGAACCCGGGACCCCAAGCCGTCGGGTTAAATTGCGACCCGCTACCCACTGCGCCACCTAAGCAGTCAAACATTACTCCACCGAGGCACAGTATACTTAATCTATCTATATAAATAAAAATGAATCGCCGTTCGTTAGTCTGGCTAAAACTCGAGAACGACTGGGCCGATTGAGCTGATTTTAGTTTTAAAATGTTTGTCGTAGTCCAGGGAAGGTCTAAAAGGTGAGAAATTAAACAAAAAGTAGGCGGAACGAAGTTCGCCGGGAGCCACTAGTAAGTAATACAAGTACAGAAAGCCCACTCCTAAAAACCGTTTATACAAAACTAGCGGCCGCCCGCGACTTCGTCCGCGTGGAAAAGTAACTTTTTGCCCCACTTTTAACCCTTTACAACCCCTTTTTTGCAATAAAAAGTAGCCTATGTCCTTTCTCAGGGTCTAGATCATCTGTATACCTTTCATTTAAATCCGTTCAGTAGTTTTGGTGTGAAAGAGTAACAGACAGACAGACAGAGTTACTTTCGCATTTATAATAAGTATGGATAAAGACTCAGGCTACCACAACATAAAGTTGAAATTCCAACCGCCCAGCGTTCACCACCTACAATTTTTATTCATACCTAGAAGCGCCTTCTCTTTCTATCGCAAACAACTGTCGCGCATGCTTCGCCGCTCGCTCGACATTTTCTACTAATTAGCCCCTTCGGAAGCCGCCGCATGTACTTGCAAGTTCGATACCTACACGCGGAGTGGGACAGGCCTGATCGAGGAAGGCAAAATTAATACAGTAGCGACGCCAATATATTAATTAATTGTGTTAAACATTTAACGGGGTGTCGTTGAACGATAAAATCCGAAACGAGGTTATCCGACAAAAGACTAAAGTGACCGACATAGTGTATCGAATCAGCACGCTAAAGTGGCAATGGGCTGGCCATATCTGTCGAAGAACTGACAACCGTTGGGGTAAAAAAGTTCTTGAGTGGAGACCGCGACTCGGGAAGCGTAGTGTTTGACGGCCTCCAGCTAGATGGAGTGACGATTTGCGAAAAGCTGTTAGTATAGACTGGATGCGTCTCGCCGAAGACAGGGTGAAATGGCGAACATTGGGGGAGGCCTATGTCCAACAGTGGACTGAGACAGGCTGATGATGAAACATTTAACGATACCGATTTAAATAAAAGACAAAATAAATTAAATTTGTTTTTTATTATAGATCCCTACTATCCTACATTTTAAAACTTCTATGATCTAATTCTTATAGTGGAATGCCAGAGCAAACACAGTTGCCAGCAATGGAGACCGCTCCACTGGCAGGGATTTGGCCGTTAAAGGCGACAGCACCAAGAGCTGGCAGCTGGCCAGAGACCACAGCGTTACCGTAGGCCGCAACGTCACCACCGGCCGCCAACTCGCCGAAGCCGCTGCCGATGTACGGGCCTGTGACTGGCAGAGAGGCCGAGACAGACACGTCGGGCACGAAGCCGTAGCCCTCGAAGCTGCTGCCGACGAGGCCAGAGTTGCCGTAGCCGAGGCCAGCGCCTGCCAAGAGCGAGGCCAGGTTGGCCGAGAGCAATGTTGGCGCCGCCAAGACCGAGATTGGCGCCGGCCGAGTCCGATGTTGGCGCCGCCAAGGCCGAGGTTGGCGCCGCCAAGGCCGAGATTGGCGCCAGTCAGTCCATAGTTGTTCATCCCATAACCTGCCAGAGAAGCGGCTCCAGAGCTAGCAGCGTCCACTTCCACTTGCAGACCCGAAGCATAGCCGTTCACACCATAGCTGTTTGGCCCATATCCCCCATTCAGCAAACTCAGGGAGAAGACATGCTAAAAAAGATAGAAATAATATTTTTATTGCACAAGAAATTTATCAACAGGATAATTCTTTGAAATTTTGATGATGATGATTGACGACCCATTTAGCGCAATGGTTTGAGCGCCGGTTGAGACGTAAGGGTCGCGGGTTCGATTCCCGCACCGACACAAATGTTTGTTGATGAAACAGGTATTTGTGTTGGGTTGGTTTGTGGTTCCTTCATTGTTTCTGGTTTCCATAGTACAAGAGGAAACCTTAGTTTGGGACCAGGACAATGTAGGTATGTGATGTTGTCTCAATTTTTTTTTTAATTTATGATGATTTTATTATTAACGGGTGGATTAGAAAAAAATACCTGAATGAGGCAAGCTTGGATGCAGAGGACCAGAAAACTGAAGGAAGACATGTTTAATTAATTGAATTAATTAAATATTAATTAAATGAGCACACAAAGTATGAATAGTATAGAATTCTATGAGTAAGTATTTATATACATTGATATTACTTATCGATGTCATGTATTTTGTAAGTTTTGATGACTTATCAAATTTTTCGTAAGGATTGGTGATAAATAAATTCTGATAATACTTACTTAACGCTCTATTGTTCAAGTGGTTTCATTACCGGGTCATGATCTTGAGGTCCCAGGTTCGATTCCTGGGTCGAGCAAAAGTATGTTTAGAATTTTTCGAACAAAGCTCGGGTTTGTTATCACCAATCCGCATTGGGCAAGCGTGGTGATTAAAGGCCAAACCCCATCATAAGAGTGATAACTTGATTTCTATGATGGAGGCCTTTGCCCTGCAGTGGGACAGTATAAATAGGCTGATACTTTTTTTACGAGTACTGAAATTCCTTTTCTTTCCAAGGGGAAACTAACCCTTTACAAAACACTTGGGGTGTCCATCTCAGCGCAATCACGGTCGGATACCCACTGGACCATACTGTTACTCGCGCTCGCAGCTTTTTTACGCTTTTTATAGGTATCATAGGTGGCAGACGAGCAGACGGACCACCTGATGGTAAGCGATTGCGGAACAAAGAACCAAAATTGTAGGTATGTTTTTCACACTTACGTCGTTGATACAACATAAGTGTGTAACTGCCGCTGCCGATAGACACCTGCAGTACAGTAGAGTTACAAGTGCGCTGCCAACCTTTAGCCCCCTTTCCCCCAATTTGTTTGTCCAGGTTGGAGATTGAACCGAATACCTTTTGGCTGATGATTCAGGATAACTACCAAACGGGCTATCAGGACAGATGTTTTTTTTTTATGATATAGGTGGCAGACGAGCCCACGGGTCACCTGATGGTAAGCGATAACTGCGACACATGGACACCTGCAACACCAGTGGTGTCACAAGTACGCTGCTTGCCTTTTAACTCCCATTCCCTGGATTGGGCCTCCGGTACCCTCATTCACGCAGCGAAACACAGCGTTACACACTTCACGCTGGTTTTCTGTGAGGACGTGGTTTTACTCCGGTCGGCCCATTCATGCCGAAGCGTAGCTCTCTGTTATTATGACACTAGACAAATGAATTCGTAATATTAGCAAATAAAGATACTGACTTAAATTACATAACATTGCAATATTGTAATATCTTTAATTACAAATAGATAATAATTACAAAACTGATAAACGAATATTTAGCATTTTGTATAAAAGCTACTGTAATTGGTTTAGAAAAGCATTCAAGTTTTGAAAGTCAAATCAAAACAATTCAAAATGGCAGCTAAAGCAGTTTTCTTGTGCGCGTCAGCACTTCTGATTCAGGTAAATAAATAAATTTATTTTTTCTATTAAGTATGTATTAGGTGGCAGACAAGCAGACGAATCGTCTGATGATTTGCCATGAATTTGGATATTAAAATATCTAATAGAAATAGAAAAAAATAGAAATAGAAAAAATCTTTATTCAAGTTAGGTCCATACACAACACTTATGAATGTCAAAACATCCTACTACTATAAAGGCGAAAGTTTGTATGGATGTATGGATGTTTGTTACTCTTTCACGTAAAAACTACTGAATGGATTTGAATGAAACTTTACCACAATATAGCTTATACATCAGAATAACACATAGGCTACAATTTATAAAAATATATTGTGTGGATTGTCCAAAATATGACGGTAAGTGTCAATAATTAACTCCACGCGTAGGAAGTCGCGGGCGGCCGCTAGTAAGTAATATAATCTACCACTGGTTCGGAACGTCGATTTCTACTGAGATCACACCAGCAAGAAACTCAGTAGTTACTACCTCCATTGGCTCAGCGATCCGAAATGAGTCTTGGCCTCCGAAACAAGAGAACGCCACTTTGGTCGATCCTACACTACTGGTTGTCAGTCGAGAGCTGGCTTGGCTACCTCGAGAGACTGGATGAGGATCGTCTCGTGAAGAAAGCATACCAAAGTCGACCGGCCGACACCCGGTAGGCCGGCCTAGGTATCGCTGGAAAGAGGTCGTCGAAAATGATCGGAGAGATATAAAAAAATGTATGTTTTAAGTAAATAATGCACTTCAAAATTCATCGATGGGTTCAGGTCACCGGACTATCTCCCAGACGATGTCACGGAAACTGTGAAACTCAGCTGTTAGCCTGGTGAGGTCGGATGTTGCTGGAGAGGCTTGTTTGCTGAGCTGGGACTCGAAATCTGCCATCCTCTTCATTAGGCGATCCTCAATATCAGCCTGGGATGCCTGGAGTTGTGCTGCCATGTGGGCCATCTTCTAGGTTGGTGCTGGTGCTGTGTACTGTGACTCTTTTAACTTGATAACAGTTGTGTGTGATGTGCTGGCAGGTGTAAGCAAGGTATTCACTATTTCATGTGATAAAAGTGTTGGAAACAATTTTAAATGAAATAATTAGACAGAGCTAAAATTTTTGCTGTTTCTTTTTCTACTCCTACCGCCAGAAAAGTATGTGATGTGGTAAATAATGTATGTGATGTGGTGAAATATTATATTATACTAGTGGCCCGCCCTCACTTCGCTTCGGGATCGTAATTCAGAAACGAACCAATAGATGGCGCTGTGTCCAATTACATCGCGCAAGCGTTTCGTGTTTCCGGTTTACCTATAAGCCTTTTCGTTGTCTATAGAAGTTATCTCTTTATAAATAGTATAGATTATATTAATACCAATAAAATTATGTATGTTTTAATTATTTACAGATTGCATTTGGACAAACGGTGCTTGGACCAAACGCTTACGCTGTCGGTAACTACGTTAATGACAACGACGTCTACTATGCCAACAACTTGGGTCTGAGCTTGGGCGGTGTATCAGGATCAAGCAGTGCTATCGGACTTGGCGGCAGTGCTCTCGGACTTGGCGGCAGTGCTATCGGACTTGGCGGCAGTGCTATCGGACTTGGCGGCAGTGCCCTTGGTCTTGGCGGCAGTGCTATCGGCCTGGGTGGTCTCGGATACGGAGCCGTCAACGCGGCACCTGCTCTGATCAGCAGCGCTACCCTGGCTCCCTTCGGCGCTTACAACATCATCTCCAGCGGCCCTCTGGCTGTCAACACCGTCTCCCCCATCGGCCCGAGTGGTCTCGCCGTCGCTTCTGAGAACTACCTGGAAGGAGTCCTGTCCGTGAGCGGGCAGCTGCCTTGGCTCAGCGCTGTGGCGTTCGAGGGTGCTGTCCCCACGTCTGGGTCTGGTGTGGCCACGTGCGGCTGCGGCAGTGGCCAGGTCGGCATCACCAGCCAATCTCTCAGCCCTGCACCTTCTCCTTTCCCAGTTGGTCTTGGAAACTTTGGAGGACTCGGTCTTGGTGGAAGCAATGTCTACTACTAAAGTGTTAGCTGGTGTTTGTTATTTGAATAAATGTTAATTCTTGTACTTACTTTATTGTTTCAATGCATTTTCTTTTATGGCCTGGTTCCCTTGTTAAAGAGTTGTGAAAGTGAATCCTGGGTTTTATAGGCGACGAAACGGCATCTCAGCAGGCCTTCAGGGCGAGGATGACAGACTCAATTAGTACTTAGTCTGTTCTTTTGTGCCTGACAACCTCATATTTGGATTTCACGGCCGTTTACCATCAGGCGCAGTGAGGTCATCTTGATTGTCCTCAATATAAAAAAAAGTCAGAGACGGTGTGTCGCTTCATTGTAATTACCAGACTCCTAAAATTCTGAATCATGGTTTAATCGTATCCCATGGTTGCTACTGGAAATGGTAGTTACAGTGAAGCGACGCATGTCTGACCTTCGCAACCCTTTAACAAGGGAACCAGACTTAACCATAATTGAATCATGGTTACATGTTTCCGAACCTAACTAAAACGTGCTGGTTTTCTCACGATTCCTTACCACTGGGCTAATGGTAGAAATATGCACATAGATTTGAAAAATCCAAAGGTGCTCGGATTCGAACTTCGACCATAACAGAGTTGTCATCACTCGCTCTTTGTTTCCATTCTTATTCGAGAACTAGTGGCCCGCCCTCACTTCGCTTCGGGACCGTAATTCAGAAACGAACCAATAGATGGCGCTGTGCTCAATTACATCGCGCAAGCGTTTCGTGTTTTCGGTTTACCTATAAGCCTTGTCGTTGTCTATAGAAGTTATCTCTTTATAAATAGTATAGATGTTACAAGTGCGCTGCCAACCTCCAGAACCCACACTCACTCGATGAGACAGTGCATTTGCTGCTTTACGCCGTAGCAAATGCGCTGTACTCGTATTTCGAACCAGAATTCCAAGCTTCGTACCTATCTAAAATAATTACCCTCGAACCAAACCAAATATAATGGGCGAGACAAAGTCAGCAAGGCTGCGCTGGCTTGGTCACTTGGAGAGAATGGAGTCGGACCGTGCTGCCGAGCGAGCTTACCTGGGTCGATCTACCGGGAAGCGCCCAGTGGGGCGCCTCAGATACCGCTGGATTGACCAGGTCAAGAAGGATCTTGGTCACCTTCAAAGGCCGGATTGGCAAGAGGTGGCTGAGAATAAAGCGGAGTGGCAAATTTTCGTGTCGGAGGCCAAGATCCACTTCGGGTCGCTGAGCCAGCGTAGTAAGTAGTAGTAGTAAGGTATTCAAAAGATGTTATTATAAATAAATAATGTTCACTATTCAGTTAATCTGAGTCATTTGATTTGAATTATATCTGTTGGTAAGTGAGGATGAGGTCTAAGGTTTTTACGTGATTGGTGGTGACGGATCACCTGTCCTGTTGGTTAGCGAAAGACACCAGTGTACTCTCACTTGCAGCACCAGATGGGAGGGGGGCAGCTGCCCTTCATACCCCTGGGCATATTATGTATACCTACTTTTCATCACGTTATAATCAAACCATCCCCGGACAAGACAGTTCCGAAGCATTTGGTTGAAGTCACGGAAGATCCATTGTCTTGCTATTTCGTCCAATAAATTTCAGTCGCGCTCCAGCTTTATTTTAGTCTTAATTTGCAGCAGTTGTATTTTACCAAAAATGATCATCCTTTGTAAATAAAAAAAAAAAATACCTGATTTCTATATAATCTTCTTCTGTACTAAGTCAAAAGCATCAAAAATGATGTAATCCGACCGAGAACCAGAGTCACCGACATAGCCCACCAAATTAGCAAATTGAAGTGGCAGTGGGCTGGTCACATTAGCCGCAGAACAGACAACCGTTGGAGCCGCAAAGTCCTTGAGTGGAGACCGCGACTCGGTAAGCGTAGTGTTGGACGCCTTATGACAAGGTGGGGTGATGACATTCGAAGGCTGGTTTGATCGGGAGCACTGGCGTGCATTAAGGGAGACTTATGTCCAGCTGTGGACAAGTGAGGGTCGCTGATGATTCCTAATAATGGAGGCCCTTGCCCTGCAGTGGCTCAGTATATAGGCTGATACTCAAGGACTTTACTTTTTCACTCAGTTCTACTAATAATGGTGTGGCAATGGTGCAGGTAATAAAATTAAAACAGAAAATATTATTATCTTCTCATAAGTACTTTTTATTTTATTGATTTTCAAGATTTTACAGTGGAATACCAGCGCAGGCACAGTTGCCAGCGATGGACACGGTTCCGCTGGCGGGGATGGCACCGTTGAAGGCGACTACACCAAGAGCTGGCAGCTGGCCAGTGATCACAGCGGTACCGTAGGCCGCAACATCGCCGCCGGCCGCCAACTCGCCGAAGCCGCTGCCGATGTACGGGCCTGTGACTGGCAGAGAGGCCGAGACAGACACGTCGGGCACGAAGCCGTAGCCCTCGAAGCTGCTGCCGACGAGGCCGGAGTTGCCATAGCCGAGGCCAGCGCCGCCGAGAGCGAGACCGTTTCCATAGCCGCCGAGAGCTAGTCCAGGGGCGCCAAGACCTACACCAGAAGCACCAAGACCGAGACCGAGTCCCAGCAGCGTTAAGTCCGAGTCCAGCAGCGCCAAATCCGAGACCAGCAGCGTTTCCTAGAGCGACTCCGGGGTTGGCAAGGCCGAGAGCGGCGTTACCGATGCCGTATCCGTAGCCGTAGTCGCCGCGGCTGTAGCCGCCGAGAGCAGCGGCTCCGGAGCTGGCCGCGTCTACTTCCACTTGCAGACCGGAGGCGTAGTTGTTCACACCAAAGCTATTCACGCCATAGCCTGGGATGAACTGGGAGAAGGCAGTCTGGAACAGAATATAACAGTATTATTAAATTTTCAAGTTAGAATGATTGATCATTTTGCCATAAACATTTTTAGCGGTGCAGTTCGAGTGCGCTGGCTCGGTCACTTGGAGAGAATGGAGTCGGATCGTGCTACCAAGCGAGTTTACCTGGGTCGATCTACCGGGAAGCGCCCAGTGGGGTGCCCCAAATATCGCTGGATGGACCAGGTCAAGAAGGATATTGGTCACCTTCAAAGGCCGGATTGGCAAGAGGTGGCTGAAAATAGAGCGGAGTGGCGAATTCTCGAGTCGGAGGCCAAGATCCACTTCGGGTCGCTGAGCCAACGTAGTAAGTAAGTTCGAGTTGGTGATTGCTTTCCATCCAGGAGATCCATCTATTCATATTTCCACATCTCATAAAACCTCATAATTCTATTCTGCTCGTTAGCTATCTGATAACTTGATAAATATTTACCTGGATCAGGCACGCCTGGACGATAAACAAGAAACCAATTTTAGACATGGCTAAGTCTGCAACTGAAACTAGAATGATAGCATTCCAATCAGTCAGACTTTTTATACCACATTACATGAGTATTTTGCAAGAATTTCTCCTAATCTTTTTTTCCACATCCTTACACACTTTTCTAATCGGTTCAGTACGTGTCCTTGACCCAAAGTTATGTTAACCCAGTAATTGCACCTTACTTTAATCACGTTTCTCTCTTATCAAACGTACGACTGTCTTTGCAATTTCTCGATAGCATTAAAATGTATATATAGAGTAATTAGTCATACGACAATCATTCTGGAGAAGTTTCTCGAAGAAGCAAATTCAAAATGGCCGCCAAATTCGTACTCGCCATAGCTGCTCAAGTCCTTTTGGTCCAGGTAATTTAGCTCCTCGACATCTTATTCCCAATTCAAAAAGAGTTTCTTACAATATCATCATCATAGGCCTTCACATCTTTAATAGATGATTTAAGCAGCATCACGCGGTGTGACTTTAGTTACAGCAGCGCTCGTGGCTGTAAAATCCTATGCGGGAGTGAACCACTCGTCCACATTTGCAGCAGGTGAAACGAGCGCCGCTGCGGTCGGAGTTGTAGGCACGGCACGGCGACTTACAATATGAATTACAGTTTCGGAACATAGTTTTGCTATTATGTACTGTTGATAACATTGCACAAGAGTTTTGTCTATTCGGGTGACATTATTACAAGCCTTGAGGTTGGATGTCTGTAGAAGCTGTCTCCTTATAAACAGTATCATCATCATTCTCAGCCAATAGACGTCCAATGCTGGACATAGGCCTCCCCCAAAGTTCTCCACACAGATCGGTCCTGTGCCACCCGCATCCAATGGACTCCCGAGACCTTCACCAGATCGTCGGTCCACCTGGTGGGAGGCCTGCCACGGCTGCGGCCTCCTGCGCGTGGCCTCCACTCAAGGACCCTTCCACCCCAACGGCCGTCTGTTCTCCTCGCAATGTGCCCTGCCCACTGCCACTTCAGCCACGCAATTCTTTGGGCTATGTCCGTGACCTTAGATCTCCTGCGATATAAACAGTATAGAAGATAGTAAAATTCCTGTGACACTAAATATTAATGTTATTGTAGGAACTTCAAACCAGTTTTTAGCAAGAAACCATACATATTTTATAAAAGAGTTACTTTAGCTTAATTTTCAGATTGTTTTTCTATTTGTTTATACGGTTTTCTTCTTTTGTCCATTAAAATCATCTCGTTTCCAAAAAGTATAGGATAATAAACAAATGTAAGTACTTACGTTTTTTTTTCAGGTCGCCTTTGGACAAACAGTGCAGGGGCCATATTCCTACTCTGCCAACAATGTCGTTAACGACAATGATGTCTACTACGCCAACAACTTGGCCTTGAACTTGGGCGGCGTATCTGGCTCTGGCAGTGCTGTTGGTTTTGGCGGCAGTGCTCTCGGCCTTGGCGGCAGTGCTTACGGGCTTGGCGGCAGTGCCATCGGTCTTGGCGGCAGTGCTATCGGTCTGGGTGGTCTAGGATACGGAGCCGTCAACGCAGTGCCTGCTCTGATCAGCAGCGCCACCCTGGCTCCCTTCGGTGCCTACAACATCATCTCCAGCGGCCCTCTGGCTGTCAACACCGTCTCCCCCATCGGCCCCAGCGGGCTCGCCGTCGCCTCCGAGAACTACCTGGAAGCAGTTCTGGGTGTGAGCGGGCAGCTGCCTTGGCTCAGCGCTGTGGCGTTCGAAGGCGCTGTGCCTACGGCCGGCTCTGGTGTCACCACCTGCGGCTGCGGCAACGGCCAGGTCGGCATCACCAGCCAAGGACTCGGACCCGTGGCTTCCCCCTTCCCCTTCCCTGGCTACGGAGTTGGTGGTGGAAACATTTACTACTGAAGTAATGATGCTTTGAAATTCAATTGAATAAATATCTATTGCAGTAACACATTAAGTGATTTTATTATTTAACACATACTAAGTATAAAGAAGGTACCTACCTTAATTCACTAGACAACGACAGACCAGCCTTATAATCAAAATCGGATAGACGAAACACTAGCG
The DNA here is from genome assembly GCA_014851415.1 of Cnaphalocrocis medinalis. Classification (NCBI taxonomy): domain Eukaryota; kingdom Metazoa; phylum Arthropoda; class Insecta; order Lepidoptera; family Crambidae; genus Cnaphalocrocis; species Cnaphalocrocis medinalis. Next base: position 6,545,876 of record CM026301.1, on the reverse strand, counting down.
CGATGTAAGCGACGTCCAACGCCATCTATTGGTTCAATTAGGAATTAATAGCAAAATTAAGTCCCAAAACGAAGTGACGACGAGCCACTAATAGCTTTATGGATACGGCGGCTAACCTTAATGATAAGCCAGCACAAGTGTGTGCGCAGACACAAAAGCACTCTTTATTCGTATTTTCAGCCCATTTACCACAGTGTCTGAAGACAAAAGTCTTTAATGCGGTTGTGTTGCCAGTGATGGCATCAGGAACTGAAACGTGGCCGCTTATAATGGGTTGTTTAAGAAGGCTCAAAGTCACTCAGAGGGCAATGGAGAGGGCTATGCTCGGAATCTCCTTGCGTGGTCGTGTCAGAAATGATGAGATCCGCAGGAGATCTAAGGTTGCATACATAGCCCAAAGAATTGCCTGGCTCAAGCAAGTGGCAAATGGGCAGGGCACATTGCGAGGAAAACAGATGGCCATTGGGGTGGAACGGTCCTTGAGTGGAGGCCACGTGCAGGAGGCCGCAGTCCAGACAGGCCTCCCACTAGTAGACCGAAGATCTAGTGACCGTCGCGGGAGTCCCTTTGATGAAGGTGGCAAAGGAGCGATCTGTGTGGAGAACTTTCACAATCAATTGGCTGAAATGACGATGATGATGATGACTATCAAATGCACCATATTGTATGATGTCCTAGTAGGATGTGGTTCGTGCGTGTCCTTTAGTAATAACCACAAGTCTGGCTACATACAATAACCTATTAAATTCCCTTAACCATAGCGTGTTGCTTGGAGACCAGGCATCGGTATCGAGGCGTAAGACCCCCCCTCACCCCCTTCCTACATAGACGAATGACTTTTCACATTCTCTCAACATCTCATACTATAATGCGGATTGGTGATCACAAACCCGACCTATATTTGAATATTTTAAAACATACTATTTTTTGACCCGGGAATCCAATCCAGGGTCCAAAATCACGGTACTTAAACCACTGGACCAATGGGGCATATCATTTAGTGTCACCATTCAATTTGGGTTATCCCAGCCTAAAAAATCGATCAGTCTTCGCTCTTTTAGCAGTTAACAAGTGGTGGTCATGCATCTGACGCATACGTAATAATAATTAGTACTTCTGTCTAGTATCTGAGTAAAAAAAACATGCCAGAAGATGGGCCATGCATGCTCTGAAGGGCAACCCCACAAGTGCAGACACAAGAAAAGGGTCACTGCGGGAGGAATGGCGAAGAATTGTAAAGCAGACCATAAACGCTGATGTGATGACCTCAACCACTCTGCCAAGAGTGTTATGACAAAGAAGAACATCCAGAACCAGATTAATTAGTTGATTCGAATAAAAAACGGTTCTTGTCTCTAGGTTTGTCAGGGTATGCTTGTGATATTTTGGCATTCTCTTTAAGTGAAAGCAAAATTAATGCCACGGCAACACTGATAGGGTTTTGTTAAAAATAAAAGTAAAAAATACTGAGATTCTTCCTTTTTTATTACTCGTTTGATGGAATTTGATTGGTGCTTCTTACAGAGGAATACCAGCGCAGGCACAGTTACCAGCGATGGACACGGTTCCACTGGCGGGGATGAGACCGTTGAAGGCGACCACACCAAGAGCCGGCAGCTGGCCAGTGATCACAGCGGTACCGTAGGCCGCAACATCGCCGCCGGCCGCCAACTCGCCGAAGCCGCTGCCGATGTACGGGCCTGTGACTGGCAGAGAGGCCTGAGACAGACACGTCGGGCACGAAGCCGTAGCCCTCGAAGCTGCTGCCGACGAGGCCAGAGTTGCCGTAGCCGAGGACCAGCGCCGCCGAGAGCGAGGCCGTTGCCATAACCTCCGATGGCAAGTCCAGGACCGCCGAGAGCGAGTCCAGGGGCGCCGAGAGCGACACCAGAAGCACCAAGGCCTAGACCGAGTCCAGCAGCGCCAATACCGAGACCAGCGGCGTTTCCTAGAGCGAGTCCGGGGTTGGCAAGGCCGAGAGCAGCGTTACCGATGCCGTATCCGTAGCCGTAGTCGCCGAGGCTGTAGCCGCCGAGAGCAGCGGCTCCGGAGCTGAACGCGTCTACTTCCACTTGCAGACCGGAGGCGTAGCCATTTAAGCCATAGCTATTTGCACCATACCCGAATGGAATGGCTTGTGAGAAGGCAGTCTGAAAGATGGTTTGTAAATTAGTAAGCTAGCTACATTAAAGTTCAATTTATTAAAATTGTTGATTCCATTATGTTGATTATTGTTATCTTTACAAATGAATATTTACCTGGATCAGGCAAGCCTGAAGGCACAAGAAGACGATTTTAGACATGTTTGAGTCTGGCTACTGAAACTAGTATGAAGGCAATAAAATTAGGTCGACATTTTATACCACATTCAATTATGTATGTTGCAAGTTTGGCTTCTAATCACAAACGTGACACATAGTTCTTGGTTTACAAACACTTGCAAATACATTTCAGTTATCAGAAAATGTGTATCACTGACCTAAAGTTCTAGCCTTTAGTTATCTTAAAGCACGTACTGCCTTATCTAATGCTGAACATGAAGAGAGTCAAAACATATAAAAACAATAGTTGAAAATTCAGGAATCATTCTAGAGACCTGTCTCGAAGAAGCAACATCAAAATGGCCGCCAAAGTCGTGTTTGCCATCGCTGCCCAAGTCCTGTTGGTCCAGGTAACTTAAACCCCATAATTCATAGCTAAAAATACTCTTTTACCAACACACGATGATACTTAATCAATTTACATACCTTCAACGAGGATATCTTAGGCAATATCAAGACAAATGTTTGTTGATGAAACAGATATTTGTCTCGGGTCTGGGTGTTTGTAGTTCCTTCGTTGTTTCTGGTTTCCATAGCACAAGGGAAAGCCTTAGTTTGGGACCAGGACAATGTATGTGATGTTGTCTCAATTTATTTATATGTTTTAATTATTTCCAGATCGCGTTTGGACAAACGGTGCTCGGACCAAATGCCCAAGCTTACGGCAACTACCTTAATGACAACGACGTCTACTATGCCAACAACTTGGCTGTGAACTTGGGTGGCGTATCCGGCTCTGGCAGTGCCGTTGGCTTTGGCGGCAGTGCCCTCGGTCTTGGCGGCAGTGCTATCGGTCTTGGCGGCAATGTGATCGGTCTTGGCGGCAGTGCGCTCGGCCTTGGCAACGCTGGACTTGGTCTCGGCTTCAACAACTTCGGTGCTGGTGCTGCATACGGCCGCGAAGTTGAAGTCGGTCTTGGCTACGGTAACCTTGGCAACGCCAACCTCGGTCTTGGTCTTGGCGGCAGTGCTATTGGCCTGGGTGGACTCGGATACGGAGCCGTCGCAGCACCCGCTGTGATCAGCAGCACCACCTTGGCTCCCTTCGGTGCTTACAACATCGTTGCCAGCGGCCCTCTGGCTGTCAACACCGTCTCCCCCATCGGCCCCAGCGGGCTCGCCGTCGCCTCCGAGAACTACCTGGAAGCAGTTCTGGGTGTGAGCGGGCAGCTGCCTTGGCTCAGCGCTGTGGCGTTCGAAGGCGCTGTGCCTACGGCCGGCTCTGGTGTCACCACCTGCGGCTGCGGCAACGGCCAGGTCGGCATCACCAGCCAAGGGCTCGGCCCCGCGCCCTCCCCCTTCCCCTTCCCTGGCTATGGAGTTGGTGGTGGAAACATTTACTACTGAAGTAACAATGTGACCAAATAAAGGAATTATGTCAAATGTGATCAAAATGTATTTTTTCGTTTTTTTTTCTATATTTCAATATGTTGTAGCATTTTGTAAGTGTACGTACCAGGCAATATCGTGGAACCCATGCGGTGCGCCGCGTAGGGCAAAGCCCGGAGCGGCCATATCGATGGAATAGAAATAAAAAAAACTTTTTTCATATTTAGGTCCATACAGAATATCTACATGAATCGTAAAAAAATACCGGTGGTCTGGAATGACTTAGTAATAAATCTTTTCAAATAAGCAGTAATAAGTTACCCTCAAATTCTTGTAGTAAAAGAAGCAGAGCGCCGCGTAGGGCAAAGCCCCAAACGGCCATATTGGCAATGCACGTAGCAATACTATAGAGTAACGCCATGTAAGGCGAAACTTAATCTGAGTGGCGTTGAGTGGCGTTAATCCAGAACACCCGGACCCAAGAAAACTAAGAAAATAATAGTAGGATAAAAATAGATTGTAAATAATAGGCTAATTAAAATATTAAAAATTTATTTCGAAAATCATACTCGAAACTAAGTAAGATCACTGTATGGTGACATTTTCAAGCAACGTGTTGGAATATTCCACGATTTTTTCTATAAACGGAGTCACAGTAGTTAGAAGGAAGTCATCAGCCAAGATTTGCCAGTACTGATTCATTATAGAGTGAGTGCGGGCAGCTGAAAAAAAAACATAAAATTTCATTAAAATTTGCCTTGTTTCTAATACAAGTAGATATTCATGAATGGGTCGGCTCGACCGGAGTGATACCACGACCTCACAGAAGATCAGTGTGAAGCAGCGCGGCGGCGCAGTTGAGACTTGGGGGTTAGGGGAAATCTCGCCCAAAAAAAACTCGCCCGAGAATTTCAAGAGGTGTGTGTGTGTGTGTTGGGGTGGAAAGGTCCTTGGAGGCCGTGTGCAGGAGGCCGCAGCCGTGGCAGACCTCCCACCAGGTGGACCGACGATCTGGTGAAGGTTGCAAGAGTCCCTTGGGTGCGGGTGGCACAGGATCAATCTGTGTGGAGAACTTTGGGGGAGGCCTATGTCCAGCTCTGGACGTCTATTGGCTGAAATGATGATGATGATGTGTAGTTAAAAAAACTTACATCGTTCCTCGTCACCATCGTACAAGTTATCGAAGCGAAAACTTAACCTTCCCGTAGTAGTCTGCATGAAAAGATCAAAATCTCCAAGTTTTAGAATTTCACTGTCATCAGGTCCTTCCACGGTATCAACTTGTAGGTCCACGCGAACAAAGTAATCAGCTGTAAAGCAAATAATTTAAAATTGAAAATTTTAAAAACACTCGACATTTTTAGATGGCGGCCATCTTGGATTTGAAATTTGTCACTATAAATAATATTCTGCTACTCAAGCCCTTTTATATGATACCCATGTTGTGGCAGTTGAACATACAATCTTTGTGACGGCGGCCATCTTAGATCGATTTTTTTTGGTTGCTTCTTTATAAATAGTTGCTAAATATTAGTATCTAAACAGAAAGATAGAAGACTATAGATATAGATTTTGATGTAAATTTTACGGAAAAAGTTAATGGACTGCCTCAAAAGTAGTGATGCCGAATTATCGATAGTTGTATTTATACCCAAAACTGTAATTCGAGACCAAAAAATCTACTACAATGTTGCTACTGCAATAAAATGATCATAACATAGTATAACCCTTTTTTCTAAATAAACTAGCTGATATAATTTATTTATTGGTAATTTTGATTGTATAATTTAAAGAAATAATTTTATTAACTTATTTTTACGTAAATACAAGACGCTTTAATAAAAACTTAATCATCCGTAATTTTATTTTTCAAAGATGTTATTGCGCTTGTAACACTTCAGGTGTTAATAACATTTGGTATCTACCCACAACATTTTAACAATGTATGGAAACTTGACAGTTTAGTCTGCATAATACGAAAAATAATGCCAAAAAGGTTGGCGAAACCTAAACACGTCACTTGAGAAGACATAAGTGACTTTAACAGATTTGACAGTGACGTATCTGTCGTAGATTTTTTGGTCTCGAATTACAGTTTAGAGTATAGTTAGGATATCGACAGTAACAATACTGTCGATAGTATCGAGAGTATTGCTTTAAAGCAATTAAATAGTATTGCCTGGATCTAAGCTATCGATAGTATTGATATGACGTCAATTATCGATCGATCGAGTCGACTATCTATCGGCATCACTACTCAAAAGTCGGACCTCAAAGAATAACTCTGAAATTTTGAACATACTCACTGGATACGATCCTGAATGGACCTTCTCCCTCTATCGGCGTAATCCTAAACAGTCTACCACCCAGTTCGTAATCTCCAGTCAAAATAACTTGAGGACATTGAAATTTAACGACCAACATCGATTGGGATGAATCTGACACGTATCTAAAAAATAAGAAAAAAACGAACTTAATAAATAAAAACTGTATATCGATAAACAATAATGAGGCGTTTTCTTAAAAAAAATAAAAGGTAATAATATAATATGTCAATAGATGGCGCCTAAGATGGCGCTTAACCGGTGAAAATAGTTCTGTCAATGTCAATTTCGTTACTACTACCCAAAGATATTGTATATAAGAACTAGATGGCGTACTCATTACTTGCATTCGAGCCTCGTGAGATGTTTATAACTTGATTGGCGTCCTACTCTAATAAGGTGACCACACGATTTAGATTTTCGATTACAATTATTTTTTGTCAAACTCAGTCCACCCACGTGGGAGTCGGACATCACTTTCTCTAGGAAACTCGTGAAGCCCATTCAAACTAGAAGGGCTAGCACGAACGTTTCAAAGTATCGTTTGAGTATTTATGAGCAATTTTGTATGAAAAAAACACAAGTTCCAAATTAAAATTCCTTATTATGTATACGTACGATACGAAGAGACTACCGACTTTTCGAAAAGTTAGTGCTAGCCCTATTAGATTTTCTATTTACCTACCTATAATAATACACTCTGCGGCACATTTAACCGGCCATAGCGTATTATTCATACAAACGTACACACTTTGCGATTTGAAGGTTCTAAGGAGCAAGAATATTGACTAAAATTTAATTTTTTTCACAAACTCTTGGGGAAACTGGGGACACTTGATCCCCATTGTTAGTTCTATAAAAACAAAACGTACATAGGTAGGCAATTTTGTTAACTACCTACTGTTCCTCATTATTTGATTATTATATTTATTAGTGCTTCATATAGTTTTTTTTTTTTGCATTTTCCCAGAACTTTCCAAAAGGATCAATTGTCCCCTATTCTGGGAGACTTGATCCAGTAACAGGTAGACTAGATCTTAGGGGATCAAATCTCTCTAATGCAAATTTGAAATAAATGAAAACCCGGTGTCTTTATAAAAGCATTATTTAATTTAACAAAATATTAAATTTATATTGCTTTACATGTCTCACATGTTTCACTCAAGTATTAATTTTATGAGCATTGAGTCTCAGTCTTAGAAAAAATTTTACATTTTCATAAATATAAAATACAGCTTTGAAAATTTACATTTTATTGCATTAGCATTATATGCGAATGCACTATCTATATGAACTGATCATCATCTAAAGGTTGGACTTACATTATAAACGTTTGAAAATCACTTGTTTAGTAATTTTTCCCGGTATGACGGTAAGCCACCTTTTTTTAATTTCTTCATTCTTTGGAAATCTGAAACAGTAAAAAATCCAGTCTTTAGATGACAAGCGAAATGGACACCCTACTCAATGCAAAAATAAAACTTTGACTAAACACTTACTTATTAAAAGATACACCGCAATCTTTATATGATTCACTTTTGCATCCTATCACACAACAAGTGAGAACCATTATTAAATAAATAAGCACAATTTTTACACTTTATTTTTGTCGTCGCAATAATACAATCTTTCAAATTATTTTTGCCGCCGCCATATTGGTGATGTCCAGACGCCAAGTGTTGCATATTTATTATAATTAAAACTACCATATCACCGACTTTTACATAAAACTAGTCGTTTATCATGGTTTAAAATTAAAAAAATAAAAAAGACATTATTAATTCCAACGTATCATTCCTTTAAATTATTCAATATTTTGAAAGTTCCCCAGAAGAAGAAATATAAACTTTGCGTAAGTTATACCACAAAGGTTTTTTTTTTTATGATGGTAACCCTTTAGACAAGGACATATTCCTGTCGATCGCCATCTCGCTCGGCTCGATTTTCTGTAAACCGATTTGGCATTTCAAAGTAATCTTTATTCCCACTGCATAGAATCGAAATTAACATTGCATTCATTTTCATAGTACACCATCTTGTTATAGTGTAAAATCTTTGCTACTACCAAAGACTACGTCAAAGACAATATATTTTCGTCCTTTTTAAAAAAAAAGTGAGCATTTTGGAACTTTTTTTTTTGGAAAACGCCTCATTAATAATTTATTGAAAAAAAAGAACAAAACCGACTTCAAGACTACAGCCACAATATATTTATTTTTTGGTTGTTTTTTCAAAAACTTCCTTCTTTTTAAAGTCGGTTGAAAAGCAGCGCGATGCAATCAACGCCTAGCGCCATCTATTGGTGGACAGTGGGAACTGTCCCGAAACGAAGTGAGGGCTAACTAGTAACTAATAAAACGTAAAATCATCCAAGAGCAATGACTGCACTTTAGTGTCTGGTGCGCAGTATTGCTCTCCTATGTATTAAGTGTTACTTACTCTGTGTCTAAAAATTCACAATTACTTAAACCTTCAAGGTTAGCATCTTTGAATTCAAAATTGAGGCCTCGAGCAGACGCTTCAATGGTATCCACGTTGATAGGGTCATGTGCCTCTATGTCTTCTGATTCATCCCCATAAATAATCTGTCGGATAGATTTTTCGATAGCATCCTTCTTGCAGGTGTCGTCGCCAGAGTCGCAGCTATCTGGTAATGCTGTGGTAAAAATTGAAGTTAATAATGGTTCATCATGGTCGTCGATGTTGGCACGCGAGTGTGTGAGCTAAAGTGGAGATGGGCATAACACCTAGCAAGGTGAGGGCGATAGGTGGACTATTCATCATCATCATCAGGAACCCACACTCGTCCACTGCTGGACATAGGTCTCCCCTAATGCACGCCACCGCTCCCGATTTTCGGCCACTCTCATCCAGCCCACACCAGCTAGCCTTTGAATATCATCATCCCATCTTGTCGCAGGGCATCCAACACTACGCTTACCGAGTCGCGGTCTTCACTCAAGGACTTTACGGCTCCAACGGTTGTCAGTTTTGCGGCTAATGTGACCAGCCCGCGGTGGATTATTAAGCTTACCGAATGGCAGCCTAGATTAGAGCGACGTCCTATGGGTAGACCACCTGCCTGGTCCGACGATATTGTAAGGGTAGGTGGTGGGGAAACAATGTATGAGGCTGGCTGGTGACTGTAGGGAGTGGCGTAGGGAGGCCTATACTCCTTTGCCCAGCAGTGCGACAGTTAAGAGTAGAGGATCTCCTCCACTTTGGGCGCATCTTGACGTGGGCCCCTACCGAGTGGGGCGCCTCCGGGCGCCACCCCACATATCTTTTGTGGGGATTTTTTGTCTGGTATGCGCTGCGTCCCATACCCAGTGGGATGCGGCAAAGACCGGCAAACCCCACCTCTCCGCACAGCGACCGACTGCGCAATCCAGCGTAGCCGGCCGGAGGCTCTCTGGTGGGGCAGTTTTTTTGGAAGCCTACAGGTACTCTCCCCCACCTTGCCCTGCAGCCAGCAGGGTGTGGGCTTGTGGAGAGCTCTGCAGGAGCTCATGCCCGCAACGCCCGTATCGCAATCCAGCGATGCGGGCGCCGCCCGGTTAGGGCTTTGTCGAAGGGCACTTGGATCTGCCCGGGGACTTTAAGGGCGTTAGTAAGAGGCCGTGCTGGCGTGCCTCGCTGTCCATGGGTGGGACGCGGTGCCAAGGTTTGTTTAGCCCGTATCCCACCCCGTAGCCCTGGATAAGCCGGGAACAGCCTCAGGTGTTTTAGTTGGTATGCCTGTTGACTGGCCTCAGAACAGCTGAGGCCGCAGTCATGGGAGAGCCCAACACTACCCGTCGGTCTCCCAGCCGAGGGTGTGCATAAGGCGCCGCCAAAAGGTGGCGACGTCGGCTCACTGCACTTCGGGCCGGCGGCTTTTCACCGGGGTTAGCAAAAAAGGGCGAATTGCGAAGAGAACTCACCATTTGCACTCAATATTGAGAACGCCGAAACCAACGCAAAGAGAAGCATAGTGAAAACTCTGATGATGGGTAAAGAAAGATCAACTAGGATATTTTTAGCAGTTACCGAAGCCTTTTATATCAATAATTCACAGGAATTAATGTTTTTAGGGTTCAACACCATTTAAATAAAGTATTTAAACGCCCCGTTGGTCTAGTGGTTTAAGTACCGGGTCGTGATCTTGGGGTCCCGGGTCGAGTAAAGTATGTTTCGAATTGTTCGAACATAGCTCGGATTTGTGATCACCAATCCGCATTAGGCAAGCGTGGTGATTAAGCCTAATCCCATCATTATAATGATTCAGAAAAAATAACATTATTTAGGTTCTTACGTACAGTCAGTACATAAGGTGGTAACCTTGACAGAATCTGGTACAGATTCTGTCAAATTTCTTCAATTGATATTCAACTAAATGAGTAAGATAAAGAGTTGATTGAAGAAATTACATTTTTGTATACCTATTTTAATACGTATGGCTGTCTATACCTAACCTTCTGTTGACATGTCCGACTCACTCTTGGCAGGTTTTTTTTATTCAATTATTCTATGTAAATTATCATTTTAATTTTCATTGCAATTAATTTTTTCTGTTGTTTATACTGCAGTGCATTATTAAAATAATCAATTAATTAATGAATAATTAATCCTTTTTTTACTACCTAACTTTTTTTATCAGATGTGGTGACAGCTAATTCGAATGTCTATACACAAACACTAAGGGGCTGGCTATACAAATGAAACTAGCGCCGCCAACCTATTTACACTGATTGTGGCGAAAATATGATATTTTTGAAGAAAATAAAACATTACAGACTTAGATCCAAGTAAATTGGATTTTTCAAGATGCAACACAATATTTCTAACACGCGACAAGTAACAATAATGTTAATTATTGCTAAAAACGGCATTAGCAAAAAATATGAGGGACAGAATAATTCATGGCACGACTATGTATTTAAGTAAGTAGGTATCATATTTGTGATCTGTCTGTTGTCTGACTATTATAAAGGCGAAAGTTTGTAAGTATGGATGTATGGATGTTTGTTACTCTTTCATGTAAAAAACTACTGAATGGATTTGAATGAAACTTTACCACAATATAGCTTATACATCAGAATAACACATAGGCTACAATTTATAAAAATATATTGTGTGGATTGTCCAAAATATGACGGTAAGTGTCAATAATTAACTCCACGCGTACGAAGTCGCGGGCGGCCGCTAGTGTAACAATGCTTCAGCTACTTAGTACGGAATCAAGTTAATGTATGGGATGTTGTGTGACTTTATTTAAATAATTTATTTTATTCCTTAAATGACAATGAAAGTTCATTGCCATCTCTTGAGTTCGCAGTAACAGGTTATTTATCTTTCTATGACAAATACCTAACTTAAATTTGTAGTTAATAAAGTAGTAATCTATGCACATAATTTTACACCATGAAGTCATTTCTCGAATTGGGTGCTTGTATAAAAGTTATCTTCTTTTTTTACTACTGAATAATATCAAAAACACGTCTTATCTTAACAAGACGACACGGGTCCCAAGGTTTTTAATTATCAGATACTTGTTCTATTACAGGCAGTCCTCGTACTTACGGCATGTTAGGTTCTCGAAATACGCGACGTAAATCGAAACGACGTAAGTCGAGACATATTTTTTCATATGTTTACATGTAAAACTCAAGGGTTAGGTTCCACACGGACTCGAAATAATAAAAAAAACTGCATTTATAACAAAGGACGTACTTTATTATTTAAAGTAAGTTCTTAAAATAATTATATATTATGCACTTATGAAATTGCTAGTTATTTTTGGTATTTGTGTGTTATTAATTTTAATAATATGTAATTATAAAACTTATACATATGTAATGATAAATAATAAATTAAACTTTTGGCTTAAAGAAACTATCAATTCTAGATTGCTTGGCTTCTTTCTTCTTGCTATCATACTTTCTTACTCTCTTCTTCACTTTATTATTTCTGTCTTGTTTAGGTGGCATTGTTTAAAATTCACTTAAATATGTATGTAAACACAAAAACTGTCAAAGATGCAAAAAAAACTAATTTATTACGTCTTGATTGTCCGTTGTCCCTGAATGTACTAAACAAAATCAGCGACATTTGCGCGGTATTCCCCGCACGAGACGACACCGCGCCCCGCCCGCGCCCCTCACGGACATTGACCTTGCGACAAGTGAATTCTCCGATATGCCGGAAATCGAAACAAATGACGTATGCTTGAGGAATAGTGTCAAAACATTGTTCGACGTAACTTGAAACGACGTAAATCGAAACGACGTAAGTCGAGGACCGCCTGTATAAGCTAAAGTGGCAGTGGGCTGGCCATACCTGCCGCAGAACTGATAACCGTTGGGGTAAACGAGTTCTGGAGTGGAGACCGCGTCTCGGTAAACGTAGTGTAGGCCGGCCTGAGGCCAGATGGAGTGACGATCTGCGCAAGAGGGCTGGCTGGAGCTGGATGCGAGTAGCCGAAGATCGATCAAAGTGGCGAGCATATGCCTATTACCTTACCTATTCTGTGAACCAGATAAGATTTTGTTCTTGGAACCGTTCGAAGTAGGTATACTACTAAGATCTTCAAGCTGTTGCCAACTGTTCAAGTTGTAGCGAGCTAAAACGCTCGAAAGCCTTACATTGTAACAGATTGTTGGAAACCGATATTGGTTCGATAATCTAAATAAAAGAGAAAACTATGATTCATCAGTCAAGATTTTATTTCATTGTTTGAAAATCGTTCTTGTGTTCTTGTTAATATTGATGTCTCACAGGGGAATACCAGCGCAGGCACAGTTGCCAGCGATGGACACGGTTCCACTGGCGGGGATGGCACCGTTGAAGGCGACCACACCAAGAGCTGGCAGCTGGCCAGTGATCACAGCGGTACCGTAGGCCGCAACATCGCCGCCGGCCGCCAACTCGCCGAAGCCGCTGCCGATGTACGGGCCTGTGACTGGCAGAGAGGCCGAGACAGACACGTCGGGCACGAAGCCGTAGCCCTCGAAGCTGCTGCCGACGAGGCCAGAGTTGCCATAGCCGAGGCCAGCGCCGCCGAGAGCGAGACCGTTTCCATAGCCGCCAAGAGCGAGGCCATTGCCGTAGCCGCCGAGAGCGAGGCCATTTCCGTAGCCGCCGACAGCAAGTCCAGGTGCCGCAAGCGCAAGACCAGAAGCTCCAAGGCCGCAGAGCACTGCCACCAGAAGCGATAGACTACACTACCTCCCAAACCGAAGAGCACTGCCGCCCAAGCCAACAGCACTGCCAGCAGCCAGATACGCCACCCAAGCTCAACGCCAAGTTGTTGGCGTAGTAGACATCATTGTCGTTAACGTAGTTGCCATAAGCATAAGGAATTGGGCCCCAGCACCGTTTGTCCAAATGCGATCTGAAAAAATACACATTTCATTTCTCTTTTTCTCTAGATAATCACTGATCTTGTCATATCGTTTCTATTCACTATCCGTTTTGTAGAATTTAAAATAAGATTTTCTAAAGGTCTTTGTTAGTTTGGTTATATTGATAGGTTGGGCAAAGATCGACTCGTAATGAAAGCATACCAAAGCTGACCCGTGAACTGACGCATAGGAGAGCAATTCTCGTGTACTGGACATTGAAGTCAAATCAGAGATATGTATGGATTGATTTATGACATCTCAGATTTCGACTATACCTACTGTCGAGTGCTTAAGAATTGGCTACCAGTTGGCCAACCTAGTTATTGTCGGAACATATACGTCGTCAAGACTGGTCTTCCAAACTCCAGGTCAATCTGGCAAAAAGATATACAGGATTGATAGAAATGGCGATCTCTTGTTTCGAAAGCTAAGACACGAGTCGCTAAATCAGAGAATTAAGTTAAAATGGAAGATTTTCTAATCCCTATAATAATTAAGTTGCTTTTGTATGTGATGGTATTTTGGGACTATTAGGAGACTATATATACCTGGACCAAAAGGACTTGAGCAGCGATGGCAAATACGACTTTAGCGGCCATTTTGAAGTTGCTTCTTTGACACACGTCTTCAGTATGAATGCTGTATTCTAATTGTTGTTTTTATATGTTTTGGTATTATTGATGTTCAACTGTAGATAAGACAGTACGTGCTTTGAACAATATTGATGTCCACAACATTAGGTCAGTGTTGTTTACCTATATTTTTCTGATAACTGTGTACGACGTATTGGCAAATGTTACTAAACCTTATGTTCGCTTGCGATACTAACGCATTAATTTGCGAAATTCTACTATTGAGTTTTGTATAAAATGACAATCTAGTTTCATTTTCACCATTCTAGTTTCAGTAGCCAGACTCAAACATGTCTAAAATCGTCTTCTTGTGCCTTCAGGCTTGCCTGCTCCAGGTAAATATTTATTTATGAAGAAATATTTTATTTGATAACTGAACCTTCTATATCTTAATTATTATTTATTTAAAGTATTTTCATCTTCTGTATACTGATTGCTAAATACTTTTTCAGACTGCCTTCTCCCAGTTCCTCCCAGGCTATGGCGTGAATAGCTTTGGTGTGAACAACTACGCCTCCGGTCTGCAAGTGGAAGTAGACGCGGTCAGCTCCGGAGCCGCTGCTCTCGGCGGCTACAGCCGCGGCGACTACGGCTACGGATACGGCATCGGCAACTCTGCTCTTGGTCTTGCCAACTCCGGACTTGCTCTAGGAGGTGTTTCCGGTCTTGGTCTTGGCGCTGCTGGACTCGGCCTTGGCAACTTCGGTGCTGGCGCTCCGTTCGGCCGTGAAGTGGAAATCGGTCTTGGCTACGGTAACCTTGGCAACGCCAACCTCGGTCTCGGCCTTGGCGGCAGTGCTATCGGCCTGGGTGGTGTCGGCTACGGAGCCGTCAACGCAGTGCCCGCTCTGATCAGCAGCGCCACCCTGGCTCCCTTCGCGTCTTACAACATCATCCCCAGCGGCCCTCTGGCTGTCAACACCGTCTCCCCCATCGGCCCCAGCGGGCTCGCCGTCGCCTCCGAGAACTACCTGGAAGCAGTTCTGGGTGTGAGCGGGCAGCTGCCTTGGCTCAGCGCTGTGGCGTTCGAAGGCGCTGTGCCTACGGCCGGCTCTGGTGTCACCACCTGCGGCTGCGGCAACGGCCAGGTCGGCATCACCAGCCAAGGGCTCGGACCCGCGCCCTCCCCCTTCCCCTTCCCTGGCTACGGAGTCGGTGGTGGCAACATTTACTACTGAAAAGACATTTTAAATTTTATTAAATAAATAAAATGCTGGAAATCACATTTAAGTTTTTTTAATCAATGTCGCATCGATGTATAATAATCCCTTCTGTCCGCGTTGGTAATGGCATTGTGACTATTGCGCATTGTGACTACGCTATGACTTTTCAAAATCTGTCCAAATAATGTACGATAAGAAATAACAAGTCACGTGACTGATTTCATATGAAAAGACGAAATTTTTACCAAAAGTGATAGAACTAATAAGACATTTGACATTTTTTTTTATGTTTGAAAAGACTCCTCAGTTTAGGAAACATTGTTGAAAGTATTACTTGACTCTGACTTTAAGAGCACATATTTTGGGCAAGCCCAAAAACGCTTAATACAAATGATTACTGTCAAGTGACGTCACACGCTAGTATCTTGTATGCGCCTCTAGTAAATTTTGTTCTAGCTTTATCAAATGTTTCGTTTGAGTAAATGGTTTTATAATAAAAGTTGTGTAAAATGTATGTCCAATGATATAATTTTATCATTTATTAAATTTTATACTTTAAAAATGGACTTGCTCATGAAACTTTGAATGCTCTTAAAACCAGGTATACGTTATATTTAACTGAAAATTGCTGGCTATTCGTTCTTATCCTACTACTATTACAAAGGCGAAAGTTTGTAAGTACGGATGTATGGATGTTTGTTATTCCTTCACGTAAAAACTACTGAATGGATTTGAATGAAACTTTACCACAATATAGCTTATACATCAGAATAACACATAGGCTACAATTTTTGAGGTTTCTACGAACCTGAAGTCCACGCAAACGAAGTCGCGGGCAAAAGCTAGTTAACCAATATTTTGGTAAAGTACCTATCAATATTTTTTACTACATCGAGATTAGTCAAATATCCTATGTGTTCTTAATAGAAATAATTAGAACAAGTGGTTAAAGGGATTTCACATAATATGCCTTTAAAAATGTGCAGATTTCCTAGCGACTTTTCCTTAGTTCGCCGAGAAAGTGGTAGCAATTCTCTCGGATACATGTGCCTCAAATCCCTCGATTTTGGAAAGAAGTAGAGAGTGTGTAATCAGGTTATCCGTCCGCTCGTATGCCAGCAATCATAAAATAAAAGTATCACTTGTTTACAAACCGGCAATTAATAAATAAAACCTGTAAAGATAGTTTGAGTAAAGAAGAATAAATAAATTGCTTATGGGCCGCAATCCGAAGTTAGATAAGAAAAAATATGTGTCATTTTACATTAAACATCAGACTATGCAATTTTACATAAGTATTTTACAACTATTAACTACTTACTTTTTTATGCGATAGGTGGCAACGAGCAGACGGATCACTTGATCTTTTATTTGCCTGGTCCATACTAATATCCATACTTCCATACTAATATTATAAATGCGAAAGTAACTCTGTCTGTCTGTCTGTCTGTTACTCTTTCACGCCAAAACTACTCAACGGATTTAAATGAAATTTACTACTTAAGGTATACAGATAAATCTAGACCCTGAGAAAGAACATAGGCTACTTTTTATTGCGAAAAACGGGGTTGAAAGGGGGGTAAATAGTTACTTTTTCACGCGGACGAAGTCAAGGGCGGCCGCTAGTATGTTATATCTTGAAGTTAATAAAGTGCCCGGTCACTTAACAAATATTGCCTAAAGATCCGGGAGAAGACGAAAATTTTTCGAATTTTGATTATTTGGGGGGGGGGGGGGCTTGGTAAATAATATGGGAAAAGGGGATTTTTACGTGGATTAAAGGGTTAAGGGGGGGTTGGAGGCAGGTTCCTCCCCTGCCTCCCCTAGGTATGCCCATGCGTACAAGTTTTTTCGTGATAGTATACATCATAGGCGAGCTAGCGTAAGATTCAGACACAATAGTGAGCTCTCACCGTTTAGACGTCACTTACGAGTAACCAAGTAGCTCACCTTAAGGCGTAGTGTTGGACGCCCTGCGACAAGATGGGATGATGATATTCGAAGGCTGGCTGGTGTGGGCTGGATGAGAGTGGCCGAAAATCGGAAGCAGTGGCGTGCATTAGGGAAGATCTATCCATCAAGTCCAGCAGTGGACGAGTGTGGGTTGCTGATGATGAAGTAGCTCACCCGGGTAACTGTCTTCTGGATGGGCGGAAGATCGCATTGCGTATCCAGTATTTTACTAGCAAAACCAAATACCGGGCTACCAAGGATTTAAGAGGAGAAAAAAAACGGAAAATATTTTTGCCATGCAATTTTTATTCATTCATTCTATCACTCAGTAGTAAATGTTTCCACCTCCAACTCCATAGCCAGGGAAGGGGAAGGGGGAGGGCGCGGGGCCGAGCCCTTGGCTGGTGATGCCGACCTGGCCGTTGCCGCAGCCGCAGGTGGTGACTCCAGAGCCGGCCGTAGGCACAGCGCCTTCGAACGCCACAGCGCTGAGCCAAGGCAGCTGCCCGCTCACACCCAGAACTGCTTCCAGGTAGTTCTCGGAGGCGACGGCGAGCCCGCTGGGGCCGATGGGGGAGACGGTGTTGACAGCCAGAGGGCCGCTGGAGATGATGTTGTAAGCACCGAAGGGAGCCAGGGTGGCGCTGCTGATCAAAGCGGGTACTGCGTTGACTGCTCCGTATCCGAGACCACCCAAGCCGATAGCACTGCCACCAAGACCGATGGCGCTGCCGCCAAGACCGATGGCACTGCCACCAAGACCGAAGGCACTGCCGCCAAGCCCGTAAGCACTGCCGCCAAGGCCGAGAGCACTGCCGCCAAAACCAACGGCACTGCCAGAGCCGGTTACGCCTCCCAAGTTCAAGGCCACGTTGTTGGCGTAGATGACATCATTGTCGTTTACGATGTTGCCGGAAGAGTAGGAATTTTGTCCTTGCACCGTTTGTCCAAGCGCGATCTGAAAATTTAAAAATATATTAATTTTATCACAGTATTATTTCTAATTTTTTTTTGATGTTAATGAATAATGTTTCATAGAGTAGATTGTCTTATGGTTTAAAAACTGGTCCGTGATCTCGGGTCACGGGTCAAGCAAAAATTATGTTTGATGTTGATGATGTCGTGGTAGGTTAACATTGAGCTTTTTACCTGAACCAAAAGGACTTGAGCAGCGATGGCGAATACGACTTTGGCGGCCATTTTGATGTTGCTTCTTCGAGACAGGTCTCTAGAATGATTGCTGAATGTCCAATATTGTTTTTATACGTTTTATTTCTCTTAAGAAATTCAGTATAAAACGTATGACGTTTGATAAGACCGTACGTGCCTTCACGAGTTTGTAATATAATAGTTACTAGGTTCAGGTCAAGGATACGTGTCAGCCCTTGATAACCAAGTATGTGGTAAAAGTCTGATAGCCATTTCAAAGGAGAATGTATGGCTGGGTTCTTGCAACAGACTCCATTTGAAATGGTATAAAATGTCGATCTGATACCAGTGTCATCACTTCAGTTTCTGTAGCTACATTCAAACATGTCGAAAATTGTTTTCTTGTGCCTTCAGGCTTGTCTGATCCAGGTAAATATTTTGTGAAGTCAATTTTCCTACAAAAAGTAATGGTAAACTTCACTATCTTTTGAGAATCGAACCTTGTATAAGGGCTGATTTTTCAATCTCCAGATAGCCACTATCAGTCAGTTAAATTAATAACCAACCAAAGTAAATGTCAATGTAAAGCAAGAGAGATACGAATGACAACTACTTTTCAATTGCGGAGTATAAAACCATGTCTGACGAATAACCTGTTATCCATGCATTGAAAAATCAGTCCTAAGTAGATTTATTTCATAACGTAAGAATGTATGGACTCGCTCTATTACCTAGCCCTACTGATTCATAAAAACTTTTACAGACTGCCTTCTCACAAGCCATTCCATTCGGGTATGGTGCAAATAGCTATGGCTTGAATGGCTACGCCTCCGGTCTGCAAGTGGAAGTAGACGCGGTCAGCTTCGGAGCCGCTGCTCTCGACGGCTACAGCCGCGGCGACTACGGCTACGGATACGGCATCGGTAACGCCGCTCTCGGCCTTGCCAACCCCGGACTCGCTCTAGGAAACGCTGCTGGTCTCGGAATTGGCGCCGCTGGACTCGGCCTCGGCCTTGGTGCTTCTGGTGTCGCCCTTGGTGCCCCTGGATTCGCTCTCGGCGGCTACGGAAATGGCCTCGCTCTCGGCGGCTACGGAAACGGTCTTGCTCTTGGCGGCGCTGGTCTCGGATATGGCAACTCTGGTCTCGTCGGCAGCAGCTTCGAGGGCTACGGCTTCGTGCCCGACGTGTCTGTCTCGGCCTCTCTGCCAGTCACAGGCCCGTACATCGGCAGCGGCTTCGGCGAGTTGGCGGCTGGTGGTGACGTCGCCGCCTACGGTACCGCTGTGATCACTGGCCAGCTGCCAGCTCTTGGTGTGGTCGCCTTCAACGGTGCCATCCCCGCCAGTGGAACCGTGTCCATCGCTGGCAACTGTGCCTGCGCTGGTATTCCTCTGTAAGATGGCACATAATGAACAAGGAAATAAATATTTGAGAGTGATATGAACCATATTTTCGTCTTTTATTACTAAGATATTATTAAATATCTTTTTCACTGCCATGTGATGTGTCAAATTTCGTTACACGCAATTTTTGATGATTCGTTGTAGATAAATTTTGCCATGGTCAAAATAGCAAGGATTTTAAGCAGGCACCATTCTCCCATCCCAGCACTATAGGTAAAGAAGTCTTTACCTATAGCATATGGGGACTGTACCCGGGCCGGGCACCGAGTTTTAGGGGACTTAGGGGCTTGGCTTTGAGAGCCACACGCTACATACATCATGTAAGTATGTATCTGTAGGCATTTACATCCTTTTAAGCACGTATTCTACTGACTATTTTGAACAACACTTGTTCAATGAATTTGTGAAATTCGCATTCATAAAATACTTTGGTAGAAAGTCAGTCACGTGACTTGATCATTTTGTGTGAAGAATCTCGACGTATATCTTGAACTAGTAGAACAAAATTTGTTCAGAATATTTGGTAGAAATCGTGGTAAAAAAGATGTAATAGTCTACAGATACACCCTGTATAGAGCTTCCGCTGAAACATCAAAGGTTACCGCTCGTCCGGATAAAACCGGATAGGGTTAGGCTATTTGGCTGCGTGTCCGGCCGCATTTGGTAGGTTATTTGTGCAGGTAACTACAAGCCTCTGGGGGCGAAGTAAACCGTAGGTATACCGTCCGGCAGTTTTACGAAAATGTCCGGCAAAGCTGGTTGAATGATCCTGCTTTTCGTTTATAACACCTGGCAACTATAACTTAATGCGTAGCTTATTCTGGCACTATGACTATTTATGACTATTCTTATGAAAAAAATATTGCCACCGCCCATTGACACCCGCAACGTCAGAGGAGTCACATGTCACCTTGACTAGTGAATGGCCGCTCTGGGCATTGCCCTACGCGGCGCTTCAATTAATTCTGGCAATATTAGGTAGGTACTTTAGATAAAATCATCGCTCTTGGCTTCCCCTGCGTGGCACACTACTTTGAATCGGAAACATGATTGGTGTCAAAATGGCCCCTCCGGGTTTCGCCGTTAACGGCGCTCCGCGTTATTTCTTTAATTTGTTGTTGTTATTTGTGTTGTTGAAATGTTCGTTTGAGGCTTCACTTTATTTTAGAAATAGAATTTCCCATGAAATGGGATTTTTTGACAATACCTGTGATGATGAAATAACCTCCGAGGTTCGTCCTACTTAGCAGCATAGCAGCAAATATTTAAAACCTTTGCTAGGCAGTCCAATTTATTTTTGCAGTGTGACTTCAAAGTGTTCCAGGTTGCACCCCACGTAGCACTCCACTAAATAGTTGCTTCAGGTGCGCCCCAAGGGGCGCTCCACTAAATGGCCACCCCAGGTAGCGCCTCACGCGGCACTCCTCTAGATTGCAAAGTGTTGCGCCCTTCGCGCCCGGACGCTACATAGGCAGTCGCCGCTGAAAGGTATTAAGTTTGCACAGCTCAAAAGAATATTAAGTATTTCTTTCTTTGACATTCGCATTGGTATTTCGCTGCACAGCGTGAATGTTTGTCATCGCCAATGAAGAATAGAGGTACTAATAAGAGCTCTATTTAATATTTTTGAAATTTAAAACTAATTCTTTTAAATAAAATTAGTTGACATTTGTTTGAAATTCACAATCTATCTATTTACAGCTGTAAAACTACTACCCTCTTATTAAAAAACGTGGTCTAAAGTTAGTCTTTTTTGCGGTTTATCTATAAGCCTGGTCGTTGTCCATAGAAGTCATCTCTTTATAAATAGTATAGATTTTGCTAGTATGGAATGGAAACGTGTATACATCTAAAGTTTTTATTTAATAAAAAATTATAGTAAGAAAAATGTTAAGTGAAGTTTTTATTGACGTCGTAACGCCCAGACAGCAGACAGAATGGAAAGTCAATTATTTTATGCCTTTTAAAAGGCTTAAGGGCCTTACGACGTTAAAGAGCTCCTTAATTAGAAAAAGCATAAGATGTATCATGTTAAAGCTGCCAGCATTATTATGGAGACATTTTGTCACAGCAATTTTGTCCTATTTTTTTTATGGCTCGACCGGAGTGATACCACTGCCTCACAGAAAACCGGCGTGAAGCAGCTCCTGTGCTGTGTTTCGTCGAGTGAGTGAGGGTACCGGAGGCCCATCGGGGGGGAATTGGATAAAAGGTTAGCAGCGCACTTGTTGCATGTGTTCATGGGCGGCGGCGATTGCTTACCATCAGGTGATCCGTCTGCTCGTCTGCTGCCTATCACATAGAAAAAAAAAATATAATTCCTTAAGTAGACAGTTCTGTTAAGGTCCTGGCAAATTAATTTTCCTTTTGTCAAATAAATACCTACACTTGACTATATTAGAACCTTGCTCGTTAAGAAATGTAGATTATATGCAATCTCATTGTTGTATTTCTCTCCACTTCGCTTCAAACACAGCCTAAGGTATAATGTAAAGTAAAGTAAAGTATCAGCCTATATACTGTCCCACTGCAGGGCAAAGGCCTCCATCATAGAAATCAAGTAATCGCTACTATGATGGGATTAGACTTAATCACCACGCTTGCCTAATGCGGATTGGTAATCACAAACCCGAGCTATGTTCGAAAAATTCGAAACATACTTTTGCTCGATCCGGGAATCGAACCCGAGACCCCGAGATCACGGCCCAGTACTTAAACCACTAGACCAACAGGGCGTAAGGTAAAATGATGTAGGTATAATTTAAAATTTAAGGGAGATTTCTGTCATGCATCGCATGTTGAAACCCAAGCAAAGGAATGAAGGAAAACCAATATTATGATCATGAATTCATTTTTTATTTACATTTGGTGATTTTTTTACTTCAGTAGTAAATGTTTCCACCACCAACTCCATAGCCAGGGAAGGGGAAGGGGGAGGGCGCGGGTCCGAGCCCTTGGCTGGTGATGCCGACCTGGCCGTTGCCGCAGCCGCAGGTGGTGACACCAGAGCCGGCCGTAGGCACAGCGCCTTCGAACGCCACAGCGCTGAGCCAAGGCAGCTGCCCGCTCACACCCAGAACTGCTTCCAGGTAGTTCTCGGAGGCGACGGCGAGCCCGCTGGGGCCGATGGGGGAGACGGTGTTGACAGCCAGAGGGCCGCTGGGGATGATGTTGTAAGACGCGAAGGGAGCCAGGGTAGCGCTGCTGATCAAAGCGGGCACTGCGTTAACGGCTCCGTAGCCGACACCACCCAGGCCGATAGCACTGCCGCCAAGGCCGAGACCGAGGTTGGCGTTGCCAAGGTTACCGTAGCCAAGACCGATTTCTACTTCACGGCCGAACGGAGCGCCAGCACCGAAGTTGCCAAGGCCGAGTCCAGCAGCGCCAAGACCAAGACCGGAAACACCTCCTAGAGCGAGTCCGGGGTTGGCAAGACCAAGAGCAGAGTTGCCGATGCCGTATCCGTAGCCGCCGAGAGCAGCGGCTCCAGAGCTGGCCGCGTCTACTTCCACTTGCAGACCGGAGACGTAGTTGTTCACACCAAAGCTATTCACGCCTGGGAGGAACTGGGAGAAGGCAGTCTGGAAAAAATATTAATTAATCAGTACGATAGAAGATGAGAAGACTTTAAATAAATTATCATTATATTGCCGAAGGCACAATAGTCAAATAAAATATTTCTTCACAAACAAACATTTACCTGGATCAGGCAAGCCTGAAGGCACAAGAAGACGATTTTAGACATGTTTGAGTCTGGCTACTGAAACTAGAATGGAGCTTTAGAAATTAGGTCGACATTTTATACAACATTTAATCGTATATTTCGCAAACTAGTTCGTAAACATCACAAGACGTGTAAAACATAAGGTGTATTTGATTTAGTAACACTTGCCAATACGTTGTCATTATCAGAAAAATATAGGTATCTATAACATTGACCTAAGTTGTAGCTATCCATATAGTTTGAAGCACGTACTCTCTTATCATAAGGTTGAGCATCAAAACATATAAAAACTACAATTAGACTTACAGCACTCATTCTGGAGACGTATCTCGAAGAAGCAACATCAAAATGGCCGCTAAAGTAGTATTCGCCATCGCTGCACAGCTCCTTTTGGTCCAGGTAAATTGACTATTGTGAAATTCCAGTCCTAACAAATCATTCTATTTACCATCATACACACAAAATAAAATTACTACAGCAATCGTTAATCTACCTTACTACCTTAAGTAAACTTAATGTGTATTTTTCAGATCGCGTTTGGACAAACGGTGCAAGGACCAAATTCCTTTGCTTACGGCAACTACGTTAACGACAACGATGTCTACTACGCCAACAACTTGGCCTTGAACTTGGGCGGCGCATACGGCGCTGGCAGTGCTGTTGGCTTGGGCGGCAGTGCTCTTGGCTTGGGCGGTAGTGCTATCGGTTTGGGTGGCAGTGCTCTCGGCCTTGGCGCTTCTGGTCTTGCTCTCGGCGGCTACGGCAACGGCCTCGCTCTCGGCGGCTATGGAAACGGTCTCGCTCTCGGCGGCTATGGAAACGGCCTCGCTCTTGGCGGCCCTGGTCTCGGCTATGGCAACTCTGGCCTCGTCGGCAGCAGCTTCGAGGGCTACGGCTTCGTGCCCGACGTGTCTGTCTCGGCCTCTCTGCCAGTCACAGGCCCGTACATCGGCAGCGGCTTCGGTGAGTTGGCGGCCGGCGGCGATGTTGCGGCCTACGGTACCGCTGTGATCACTGGCCAGCTGCCAGCTCTTGGTGTGGTCGCCTTCAACGGTCTCATCCCCGCCAGTGGAACCGTGTCCATCGCTGGCAACTGTGCCTGCGCTGGTATTCCTCTGTAAATTGATAACATTCAAACAAATACAATTTTGGAATTGATATGAATCATATTTGTCTCTTTTATTTAGAAACACCTTTAATCATTATCATGCTACTGCAATGTGAGTTCACTTAGTGACTTAGAAAAAATATCACACACAATTCAAAATGGTAAATAGTAATGAAGTTTGGAATAATATTTTCCTCAAAATTCTTTTCACATTTACATTTTTTATATCGCCATTTAAAAACTTCGCAATCCAAAGTTAAACTGTTCAAAATTAAACTTTAAACATTTTTGGTAAAGTTATTTAGAATTTGGCGCCAACTCCAATAACTTGTTTTACAGTCCGAGGCACAGAATACTTTCCGAGACAAGAAAGTGTAGTTATGACCTTGAGTGCGCAGAAACCAATTTTGATAGAAAGTCTTCTTTTTTACAAGTGCGCAAAATAACGGTCATCGCTATACTTTCGTGCCTTCAGCTATAAAAAGTTTTATGTGAAATGAATTGTAGAAAATGTTATTTTCGACGTTTTAGTACGTTATATTTATTTGAATGCGGTTCTATTTTGCTTTTAATTTTTTTGTGTCAAATCTCCTCTCTTGGTAAATCTAAAGATTTTTCATCAAGATTCCAGTACCTAGTGAAAAAAATATGCTTTTTACTTCTAACCATTGTGGAGGTTCTATTATCATCTTAGTCATTAAAATACATTACGATCAGGCGTCAAAAATGAGTATTGTAGCTTTGTAAATACACTAAAAATATTAGAGGTGCGATTCGATTTGAGGTTTTCCTTCGATTTCTCGTGGTTTCCATTATCAGATCCTGAGCTGGTGAAAATGAGACCACCTCAGAAGTAAACACTAGCCAACGAAACAAAATATTTTGAAATTCGTCTGTTATTGACGAAGATATCGATGAATATACCTACATATATAGTTCTAAGGGAACTCGGAGAAGGTGGCGATACAAGTCAGCAGATTGGGATGGGATGCGTCACTTCCTTGCATCCTACCCTTGGCGGCGTACCTGCTTTTCTTCTGAGGATCCATCGGCCTGCGCCGAAGAAGTAGCGGAGGTCATTCGTCAAGGTATGGAATATTTATTCCATACTCAGACATATCCGCTGCTAGCCCGATCCAGCCGTGGTATAACTCCAACTGCGCTAGAGCCGAAGCGCTCAAACAGGATGCCTATCTGGATTGGGCTGACGCGCGTGGCCGCAAACTGCCGGGCCTCAAGGAAAAGAAAAAAGCTTACAATAAAGCCGCCAAGTCCAGCAAGAGAGCGCAAAAGAAGGCTCGCTTTGACCATATTGCCCGTGTGGGAGCCAAACTTGCTTCGTACCCTTCGGGGAGTAAAGCATTTTGGTCCCTCACAAAACCGGTTGAGGCGAACTTCTGCCGCCCGACACTACCGCCATTGCTGAAGCCCGATGGCTCGCTGGCTCACGCGGCGACTGAGAAGGCAAATTTATTTGCCGCTCTTTTTGCCGAAAATTCACGGTTGAGCCTTACCAGCCAAATACCACCCCAGTTACCTCGTAGCAGCTCTAAAATGCCACCAGTCTGCATCTTTCAAAAAGAGGTACTTAAGGCACTCCGGGGCTTAGACGTGAATAAAGCTAGTGGTCCTGACGGCATATCAGCAGTGGTATTGAAGACCTGTGCTCCCGAGTTGTCTCCAGTTCTTACCCGTCTGTACCGTCTTTCTCTGCGGCATGGAGTAGTCCCGAAATCCTGGAAACTTGCTAATGTCCAGCCAGTACCCAAGAAAGGAAGTCGTGCCGATCCTTCCAACTACCGCCCCATTGCAATCACCTCCATACTTTGCAAAGTTATGGAGCGTGTATTGAACAAGAAAATTTTGAGCTACCTAGAAGACAACGACTTCCTCAGTGATCGGCAGTACGGCTTCCGTCAGGGCCGATCTATTGGGGATCTTCTTGCGTACGCTACTCATATCTGGGGGGAGGCATTGGAGAGGCACGGCGAGGCTCTTGCAGTCTCGCTGGATATCTCCAAGGCCTTCGATAGGGTGTGGCATGACGGCCTTCTTAGCAAGATTCCAGCATACGAAATTCCTGACAGTCTTTGCTTTTGGATTTCTGACTTTCTGAGGGACAGGTCGATTCGGGTGGTCGTAGACGGTTGCTCGTCCGATCTGATGGCGATTGACGCCGGAGTTCCTCAGGGGTCTGTTCTCTCTGCAACCCGCTTTTTGTTGCACATCAACGACCTGCTTATGCCCGGTATCTTTGGGTACGCAGACGATAGCACAGTTGCAGAAAGATACATGTCTGACGCAAGGGCTAATTTGGCTGAGGTCCATGTGTGTAGAGAGGAAATGGTTGGACGGGTGGATGCGATCCTGGAAGCAGTCTCCGATTGGGGGGAAGCCAACAGAGTCGTGTTCAACGCTTCCAAAACACAGGCATGTCTCTTTAGCTCTAAGCGGACCGCTTTCACCATGTCGTCCACTTTCCAAGGTATGTCTTTGCCTGTTACAGACACTCTGAGTCTACTAGGTATGGACCTAACCTCCAACCTCAACTTCGGACGCTCTATTGAGTACAAGGCAGCCACTGCTGCTAAAAAACTTGGCATCCTTTCCAAGGTTAGGCGATACTTCACGCCGAAACAGCTTCTCAAACTGTATCAAGCTCAAGTTCGTTCGTGCATGGAGTATTGCGGTCACCTGTGGGATGGCTCTGCCAAGTATCAGCTGGCTGCCCTCGACTCGATTGAGCGTCGTGCGATGAGGTTAGTTGGTGACGCAGCGATAGTGGAGGGTAAATCCCAAAGCCTTGCTCACCGACGTAGAGTGGCCTGTCTATCGGTTTTTTACAGGATGCATTTTGGAGAGTGTTCGAAAGAGCTTCACGACCTGATACCACCTTCCCCTTTCTACCACCGGACAATGCGGAAGACGAAAGGAATCCACCCTTACACTGGGGAAGTTCCACCAGCTCGTACTAAGCGTTTCGCTTCTTCTTTTTTGGTACGAACTGCTAAGGAATGGAACAACTTGCCGGCTTCTGTGTTTCCATAGAGCTACAATTTGGGTGTCTTTAAGTCGAGAGTGAATAGGCTTCTTCTGGGAAAGCTACATCTTAGACCTCATTGTCACTCTCCATCAGGTGAGATGAGGTCAAGTGCAATCCCATCTTATATATAAAAAAAAAACATATTATATAAGAAAATACCACTCTGTACAGATGAATTGAGAACCTAAGTTACCTTATCCTTTTTTGCAGCAAATATTATGTGTCATTAATTAAGCACTTAAGTACAGGGTGCCGACCCGAGCGCGGTCAGAGAAATACGTAGTTAGAATCGCTCTTCAATTTATTTAAAATTTGTTAGAAAACTTCAACAGTACAGCTATAAGCTATAGATAATTCTGAAGCTCGTTATACGTCCTTCAGTGTAGTGCTTTTATATCGTCGCTAACATCAATATCCAAGAAATAATAGCAAAAAGCATCAGTAACAAAATAGGCAAACGGCTGGCGAAATTCGAAAACACTCCGGAGCAACAAGCGCTTGAGTCAGCTTAGTCACCAGCAGCGGCGACGACGAGCCCGCGCGAGTCCCTCCGACGAGCCCCGATACAGCATCGCAGCGCATGCGCAGTGGATCGACGCAACTCGGTGAGCGGCCCGTCTATTTTACTATCCGTGTCTGCGCGTAGTCCGCTGTGACGTTACCGCCATTCATAAGCTTAAGAGGGCAAAGAGCGCTTAGCGCGCGCCTGTAGATAAGTAGTACGAGTACTTCTCCGCT
Organism: Cnaphalocrocis medinalis; assembly: GCA_014851415.1. NCBI lineage: Eukaryota > Metazoa > Arthropoda > Insecta > Lepidoptera > Crambidae > Cnaphalocrocis > Cnaphalocrocis medinalis. Next base: position 6,517,605 of record CM026301.1, on the reverse strand, counting down.
AATTAGACGAAATTAACTATTACCAACCGATCAATATAATGGCTTCTATATCGAAACAAAAATCGTTAACAAAGACAACAGTAATTTGTTATAAATGCAAAGCAAGTGCTGATAAAAAAGATACTATTATATGTTCCAAATGCCAAAAGTGTTACGAGTTTGACTGCATAGGTCTCTCAGAAAAAATATATCGGTTGATGGATATTAGTAAAAGACAAAATTGGAAATGTCCACCCTGTTCACAGACACTAAAAAGAACTAATAACACAAATTTTGAGCAAAGTAAAGTTATTACAAGGAAAATGGCGATTGCAAACCAACAAACTACCAAAGAGACTCTAGCGAGCACATTGAGCAGTGTTACGAAATCTCCATCACCTAAACAAAGTCCAGATGCTGACCAAAACTCGCACATTCTAACTCGAGGGGATATTTCATCTTTGGATGACTCTTGCATAGCTTCGAAAATACTTTCAAAGAGTGTAGATCATACTCTCTTGAATAATAGTACGACGGAATACGAGTTACGAGAAGAACTAAATCAATTGAAAATCCGCTTGTTATCTACGGAATCTGAATTAGAAAATGTAATATTCGAAAACAATAGTCTTAAGCGCAATATAGTTAAGCTTGAGAAAGAAATGATATTACTAAAAACACTTTGTCAATCTCCCCACACTAAAGATGAAAATGTAAAACCGGAAAAAAGGCTGTCCTTACCACCATCATGTTGTAGTACGCCTATAAAACAAAGCACACACAAAACTACAATCAGCCACATAAAAAGTAAGGAGAAAAACACTCCAAATAGTATACAGAAAAATCAAGCAGATGAATTAAGAGGTCAAAGCCCCTTTACTTGCCCTAACACAAAAGAGCCACAATCTAAGAGAAATAAAATATGTTTAATAAGCAGCAATAAGCGCAATAAAGTCCTATCTATCGCAAAGGCATCATTCTCAAACTACGATGTGTGTCACTATCTTAAGCCGGACTGTGATATTAGGAACTTAATTGAGGGCCTACAAGCTAAGGTGGAAAATTATAATGAAAATGACTACTGTATCATACTAATAGGCGACGAAGATTTTAAACACACCAAAAATTATGTTGACTTAATCCTAACTCTTCGAGAAGCTCTGATAGCAATAAATTTTACAAATATTATACTTTGCCTTCCTACTTTCAGATGTACAAATTATTCTACAATGTTTAACTTCAGAATAGAGACCTTCAATAATTTACTGTATTTGGATAATCATACACATAATTATGCTGAGATACTGGACTCCAATTTTAACTTAACCTACGACTATGATATGTTCAACAAACGTTTTGGAACACTAAATAACAGAGGATTGAAACAGATATTTGATGATATAACCCAGATTATTTATTCAGATAGTGACCATATCGACGTGGTATTGGAAAGTGAACAAATATCACACAATAGTCTGGGTAAGACTAAACAAAATACGGATTTTTTTCGTTTACAATAACGTAAGCATCCTACATCAGAATATAGCTGGACTTCTTAATAAATCCGAATTGTTGTCTATTCACATTGATCAGTTATCTGCTTGTCGTAAGGATATGGATGTCATCTGCATAACCGAACATTTTATGTTACTAGGGCATGAAAACCTATTACGAATACAAAATTACAAATTGGCTGCATGTTATTCTAGAGATACACAAAAACGTGGAGGAACATGTATATTAGTTAAAAATGACATCCAGTTCACAGAAATAGAGGACGTTAAAAAATTATCAATCAAGGGTACCTTTGAGTGTTGTGCTATAGAACTCTCAATGCACAATTTGGTTATTGTATGTTTGTATAGACCTCCAATAGCTGCTAACATTCATGTATTCTTTGAAAGATTAGAAATGATAATGACCCAATTAATTAAAAATAAAAACAGAACTATTGTATTGTGTGGTGATTTCAACATTGATACACTTAAACATAATAACTTGACCATTGAATTTGAGTGTCTTCTCTTAAACTACAATCTCAAACTCGAAATTAAGCAACCGACTCGATTGATCAGTAATACATGCTTAGACAACTTTGCTCATAATTCCCGACACAAATGTAGCGCCGAAGTGATTGACTTGGCACTATCCGATCATACGGCACAAATTTTAAAAATACCCGTAAAAAGAATTTGCAAACTTAAATACTGGCGGAAACAAATACGTGATTTGTCAAATATAAATATTCAGACATTTAAAAAGTATTTAAAACAGTTGACATTCAATGACGTTTATACTACCACTGATCCGAACATAGCTTACGATAGATTTATGGAAATGTATTTACTTTTGTATGATCTCTGCCTGCCATATAAAATCATTACCATTAAACCAAATAAAAAGGTAAAATGGATATCTAAAGGTATTAAGTTGTGTAGCAAGAAGCAACGTGAATTACTATGGAAATACCGCCACTCCCCTTCTATAGAAAACAAATATGTATTCAAAAAATACACTCGAACGTTACGGAAAATTATCAAATGCACGCAAAAGGCGCAGAACAATCAATATATAAAAAATGCGCAAAACAAATCTAAGGCAACCTGGCATTTAATCAGTGGTCCCTCGCAGATGAAAGATCCAATTATAAAAATAAAAAAAGAAGGTAAAATCATTACCAGTCCCACGAAAATTGCAAATGCATTCAATGAACACTTCATTGAAGAAGTTGTAAATTCATCAAATTGTACCACAAAAAATATACATATAAACCAATGCTCTCAATCCATGTTTATGCCCCCTGTTGTACCACAAGATGTAGCTAAGGCAATTAAGGGATTAAAAAATAGAAATAGTGTGGGCTATGACGGAGTTTCGACTAAAGTGGTAAAAGCAACAGTAGATATCATATGTAGTCATTTATGCCACATAATTAACTTATGTATTAGTAAAGGTCAGTACCCAAACAGTCTCAAAACAGTCATAGTCAAACCAATGTATAAAAAAGAAGATAAAGAGAAAATAGATAATTACAGGCCAGTGGCACTAATTCCAATATTTTCTAAAGTGTTTGAAAAGATAATTTATGACGCGTTGTACTCTTATTTTACAAAATATGAAATTTTATGTGACGAACAAATGGGATTCAGAAAAAATAGAAATATTGACATGGCCATATTTAAACTTATTAATGTAGTAATGACAAACGTAGATAATAAAAATCCAATATGCGCAATATATACAGATATGACCAAGGCATTCGACTATGTAGACCATAGCATTCTACTAAAAAAGCTCGAAGCTTACGGAGTAAGAGGGAATGGCCTAAGTCTTTTAGGTTCGTATCTGAGTAACAGAGTGCAGTACATTGAGATACCCAGAATCGATCTTGATACGAAATTCGAACAAAGTTATTTATCTACACCAAAATATGTGAAATATGGGGTGCCGCAAGGCAGTGTATTAGGGCCCCTGTTATTTCTTATATATATTAATGACCTGCCCCAATCAGTCAAAGACCAAACGATGATCTTGTTTGCTGACGATAGTACTGCCTTGATAAAAAATGACGACAATATTGATTATGAGCAAAAAATTAACGTAACTTTAAATACAATTATAAACTGGCTTGACATAAATAATTTAAAAATTAACTTAAGTAAAACTAAAATTATGCACTTTTATCAAAAAATACTACCCAAAAAATGCAGTATTCAATATCTAGGACACCAAATACAGGACGTGACCGCAGCCAAATTCTTAGGTATTACTATTGATAGCCAACTAACATGGAAACCACATGCCGAACAAATTCAAAAAAAGCTAAATAGATCAGCATATGCACTTTTTCAGCTATCTAAGAAGCTCAAACTAGAGTCCCTCTTGATAGCATATCACGGTTTGGTAGCATCAATCTTAAGGTACGGAATTATCTTTTGGGGAAATTGTAGCGAAAGAGAAGATATATTTAGGTCTCAAAAGAAATGTCTGAGAGCTATGTGTAACATGGACTCGACAGATAGCTGTGTACCCTTGTTCAAATCACTAAAACTGCTAACAGTGCCATTATTATACATATTAGAAATTAGTACCTTTGTAAAAGCTAATCCACATTTATTTGTGAAATTGAAGGATTGTAGAACAAGGCCAATGAGATCACAATACCAAAATTTATTAAAAACGGGTGGTTTTAATACAGCCCTATTGAGAAAAGGAATTTTGGGCATGGGTCCAGTTATTTATAACAAAATTCCCAATCACATTAAAAGTTTAACATTAAGAGTATTCAGAAAAGAATTGAAATCATTATTGATCAACAAATGTTATTATTCAATTTCAGATTTTATAAATGACTTAGAACTTTAATTAACTTATTTTGTATTTAAATTATTATGACAGTATTTAATGAATTATTGATCTTGACATCTAACTTTATTACCCTTAATTTTATTTAATTTTAATTTTTTATTTGGAATAATGCAATTGTATTAATCTTGAGGTTTTTTTTTTTATGTTATTGCCATGAATTGTATAAATTGATAGGTTAAAATATGATATATGTATTTGTACACCAAAACTGGTACGGCATGTCCGGACTTGACCTCTTACTCAACATCTGTTTTAATGTACATGTGCCTTAACAAATAAAGGATGATTTGATTTGATTTGATTTGACCTATATGTACCTAAAATATATTGTAATCATAACTGTAATCTGATTGTGTCTAAATAAATGAAATAAAATAAAATGTGGAAGTATTTTTAACTTAATCTTTTACAAGTAGGTAGGTTAATTCAATGTGTTAATTTTATTTTAAATTCTGCTTATCAACCTTGTTATACATTGTACTTTTTATGCTATGTCACTAAATTCTATTATGTTTTAATTTTTATTTTGTGTGTCAGTTTTTAATGCGAATAAACGTCTTATCTATCTATCTTTTAATTTCCAAGTCAGTAGCTTAAAAAATAGTACTACTAGTTAGTACTACTACTAGACTACCCGTTACATGTTATGTTCATGACTAATGTTAAGGGGCTATACGAATGAAATTAGCGCCGCCAACCTATTTACACTGATCTTCAAAAATATCATATTTTCGCCACAATCAGTGTAAATAGGTTGGCGGCGCTAGTTTCATTCGTATAGCCCCTTAAGTTTGAAAATAGAATTAAAAGTTTTATTTCAATTCCTTTTTCTGTAAAACAGCTCGATAGCCTTAGTGGAAGTGGCTGATATAAATAAAGTTCAAGTCTCGAATCGGCGCTTTTCGTTGGAATTGGCGCTTCAGGCTTTGCCCTACGCGGCGTGCCGAGTTTCGCCCTACGCGGCGCTTCGAGTTTTGCCCTACGCGGCGCTCCGTGTTTTGCTCACGGTGATGTCCAGTAAATACAAATAAACAATGGGATAGAAGAAGTTGAATAAAATTATTTTATTTGAATTCTTCTGATCCTTTTCATTCATTCATTTTCCCCCTGATTCCTGTTACTAATTCAGCTACCAAATATTGAAACAAAATAATACAATTGAAAACAAATATTATTTTTCATAATGCACACATTTATTTATTTAAGATTTGGTCACATTGTTACTTCAGTAGTAAATGTTTCCACCACCGACTCCGTAGCCAGGGAAGGGGAAGGGGGAGGGCGCGGGGCCGAGCCCTTGGCTGGTGATGCCGACCTGGCCGTTGCCGCAGCCGCAGGTGGTGACACCAGAGCCGGCCGTAGGCACAGCGCCTTCGAACGCCACAGCGCTGAGCCAAGGCAGCTGCCCGCTCACACCCAGAACTGCTTCCAGGTAGTTCTCGGAGGCGACGGCGAGCCCGCTGGGGCCGATGGGGGAGACGGTGTTGACAGCCAGAGGGCCGCTGGAGATGATGTTGTAAGACGCGAAGGGAGCCAAGGTGGCGCTGCTGATCAGAGCGGGCACTGCGTTGACGGCTCCGTAGCCGACACCACCCAGGCCGATAGCACTGCCGCCAAGGCCGAGACCGAGGTTGGCGTTGCCAAGGTTACCGTAGCCAAGACCGATTTCCACTTCACGGCCGAACGGAGCGCCAGCACCGAAGTTGCCAAGGCCGAGTCCAGCAGCGCCAAGACCAAGACCGGAAACACCTCCTAGAGCAAGTCCGGAGTTGGCAAGACCAAGAGCAGAGTTGCCGATGCCGTATCCGTAGCCGTAGTCGCCGCGGCTGTAGCCGCCGAGAGCAGCGGCTCCAGAGCTGGCCGCGTCTACTTCCACTTGCAGACCGGAGACGTAGTTGTTCACACCAAAGCTATTCACGCCATAGCCTGGGAGGGATTGGGAGAAGGCAGTCTGAAAAAATATTTCAAAATCAGTACGATAGAAGATGAGAAGACTTAAATAAATAATAATTATGATGCAGAAGGTTCAGTAATCAAATAAATATTTACCTGGAGCAGGCAAGCCTGAAGGCACAAGAAGACGATTTTAGACATGTTTGAGTCTGGCTACTGAAACTAGAATGTTGAAAATGAAACTAGATTGTCATTTTATACAAAACTCTATGGAAGAATTTCGCAAATTAGTGCGTTAATATCGCTAGTGTAAAACATAAGGTGTAGTAACACTTGCCAATACGTCGTACACCAGTTATCAGAAAAATAAAGGTAAATAACACTGACCTAATATTGTAGACATCAATACTGTTCAAAGCACGTACTGTCTTATCATATAGCTTAACATCAATAGTATCAAAACATATAAAAACTACAATTGGACTTTCAGAACTCATTCTGAAGACGTGTGTCAAAGAAGCAACTTCAAAATGGCCGCCAAAGTCGTATTCGCCATCGCTGCTCAAGTCCTTTTGGTCCAGGTGAATATTAAATTCCTTAATATTCCAGCCCCAAAATACCTATTTTCCATCATCTATGAAAGTGATTTACCTCTGGCTCGGAAACTCTAGGCCTACAAAACAAGTGACCGCCATTTCGATCGATCCTGCACTACTTTTTGCCTGACCTGATTTTGGTCACTGTCCCAACGCCACCTAACCTGGTAATTTACTTGGAGCTGATCAGTCTCGCCGACGATTACGATAGGTCGGCCAACTAGGCAACCGTCTACGGGTCGGCCTTGATATGCTTTCATTACCAGTCGATCTTCGTCCAACCTGTTGATATGGCTCTGCCAACGAAGACGGGATCGGAAAATAAGGAATTCTTTAAAAATTGTACTTTAAGGCACTTCAAAAAGTATTGTAACTAAATAAACTAACATGATCATAGACAGGAAAAGAGGAATGTAATGTGTATTTTTTCAGATCGCGTTTGGACAAACGGTGCAAGGGCCAAATTCCTTTGCTTACGGCAATATCGTTAACGACAACGATTACTACTACGCCAACAACTTGGCCTTAAACTTGGGTGGTGTATCTGGTGCTGGCAGTGCTGTTGGCTTCGGCGGCAGTGCTCTTGGCTTGGGTGGTAGTGCTATCGGTTTGGGCGGCAGTGCTCTCGGCCTTGGCGCTTCTGGTCTTGCTCTTGGCGCTCCTGGACTTGCTGTCGGCGGCTACGGCAACGGCCTCGCTTTCGGCGGCTATGGAAACGGTCTCGCTCTCGGTGGCTATGGAAACGGTCTTGCTCTCGGCGGCGCTGGCCTCGGCTACGGCAACTCCGGCCTCGTCGGCAGCAGCTTCGAGGGCTACGGCTTCGTGCCCGACGTGTCTGTCTCGGCCTCTCTGCCAGTCACAGGCCCGTACATCGGCAGCGGCTTCGGCGAGTTGGCGGCCGGCGGCGATGTTGCGGCCTACGGTACCGCTGTGATCACTGGCCAGCTGCCAGCTCTTGGTGTGGTCGCCTTCAACGGTCTCATCCCCGCCAGTGGAACCGTGTCCATCGCTGGTAACTGTGCCTGCGCTGGTATTCCTCTGTAAAATGAAAACATTAAAACAAATACAATTTTGGAATTGATATGAATCATATTTGTCTCTTTTATTTAGAAACACCTTTAATCATTATTGCTACTGCAATGTGAGTTCACTTAGTGACTTAGAAAAAAATATCACACACAATTTTAAATGGTAAAAAATGGTATTAAAACAATAATTATTAGGTAAAATATAAGGAACACATAACAAAAAAAAAAAATTATGGTCACCCGAAATTTCGAGAAGCCGGGCAGACAACTCTCGGAAGAGCTTGCGGGCCTCAGGACCCCACGGTCCCAAGGTTTCCACGCCAAAAGGAGCGAAGCGGTAACAGCTGTCTAAGGCAGAGTATTTAGTCTGTTTACGGGACTCCGCCGAAGTAGCCGCTGCACCCGCGCTCCGTGATGTGGCGTGGACATGGAAAGGGGCCAATGGAAAACATTAAGAGTAAGAAAGAGTAAGAAATCATTTATTGACCACAACATTTACACAGACAAAAAGATAAAACAAAGGAAACAGAAGTTGCGGCCAACAAGGTTCAGCCTCAGCATGATGCTACAGCCGCCGCAAGCAGCTGCTGCAGCGCTGGTTTTCAGGCTGGACCTTGGGTGACGCCATGATCTTAATTATAAAACATGCACAAAAAAATATTACCTAAAATTTACAAAAAAAAAAAAAAACAGGATCAACATGCAGATTATGCTTCAAACAACAATAACAAAACAAAAATAGTAATGAATAATAGCAGTAGTAGATGGCGCCACTGTCGCCCACACATTAAAACAAATACAATTTTGGAATTGTTATGAATCATAATTGTCTCTTTTATTTAGAAACACCTTTAATCATTATCATGCTATTGCAATGTGAGTTCACTTAGTGACTTAGAAAAAAATATCACACACAATTTTAAATGGTAAAATAGTAATAAAGTTTGGAATAATATTTTCCTCAAAATTTTATTCACATTTACATTTTTTATATCGCCATTTAAATTCTATAATACCTACTTCGCAACCCAAAGTTAAACTGTTCTAACTATAAACATTTTTGGTAAAGTAATTCAGAATTTGGCGCCGACTCCAATAACTTCTTATAAAAAGAAAGTATTATTTTCAACTTTTTAGTTGGTCATATTAATTTGAAGCGCTGTTTTTTTTTTTATTTTCTGTGTCTAATCTCCTCTCTTGGTAAATCTTAAGATTTTCAAGTAAATCCCAATACCTAGTGAAAATATTTTCCTTCCTACCATTGTGGAGGTTCTAATTACCATCAAAACTATCAAAACCATGTTCTAATTACCGTCACAAAAATGCATTATGATCAGGCGCAAATATTGGTGTTGTAGCTTTGTAAAATACACTAAAAATATTAGGGGTGCACATGCGATTTGAGGTTTTCCTTCGATTTCTACTGGTTTCCGTTATCAGATCCTGACCTGATGAAAATGAGACCACGTTGAAAGTAAACAGTAGCCGACGCAACAAAATATTTTGAAATACGTCTGTTACTGACGAAGATAGGTGGGAGAGCCACGCTTCGGCATGAATGGGCCGGCTCGACCGGAGTGATACCACTGCCTCACAGAAAACCGGAGTGAAGCAGCCCCTGTGCTGTGTTTCGCCGAGTGAGTGAGGGTACCGGAGGCCCACCCGGGGGAAGGGGATAAAAGGTTGGCAGCGCACTTGTAACTCCACTGGTGTTGCAAGTGTCCATGAGCGGCGGCAATTGCTTACCATCAGGTGATCCACCTGCTCGTCTGCTACCTATCATATAAAAAAAAGATATCGGTGAATATATGAATATATCTACATAGGTATATAAGAAAATACCATGTTTTTTGAAGCCGGTTTTAAAGGGTTAATGCCTTCAACCAAGAACCATCCTGATTTAGATCAATTTGTCTCAAATTCACATGTCTTCAAAAAGAGACGGCATTTATTAACGCTGTGATCATACAAATTTAAAATGTTTTACTCTTTATTAGTAGCTATAGTGTTCATAAATAAAAAAAAATGTGTCATACATTCAGCACATAAGTACCTACAATATTATATTGTTATCATAACTGTAACCTGTTTTGTATCTAAATAAATAAAATAAAATAAAATGTGGGAGTATTTCTACTTTTCCAAGTAGTAGCTTAAAAAAAGTACTACTAGTTAGTACTACTACTAGACTAATACTAGTTACTTACATGTTATGTTCATGATTAATGTTAAGTTTGAAAACAAAATGTAATGTTCTTTTCAATTCCTTTTTTATGTAAAACAGCGCGATAGCTTTAGTGGAAGTGGCTGATATAAATAAAGTTCAAGTCTCGAATCGGCGCTTTTCGTTAGAATTGGCGCTTCAGGCTTTGGCCTACGCGGCACTCCGAGTTTTGCCCTACGCGGCGCTTCGAGTTTTGCCCTACGCGGCGCTTCGAGTTTTGCCCTACGCGGCGCTTCGAGTTTTGCCCTACGCGGCGCTCCGTTTTTTGCTCTCGGTGATGTCCAGTAAATACAAATAAACAATGGGACAGAAGAAGTCGAATAAAATTATTTTATTTGAATTCTTCTGATCCTTTTCCTCCTGATTCCTGTTCCCAATTCATAGCATAGCTACCAAATATTGAAACAAAATAATACAATTGAAAACAAATATTATTTTTCATAATGCACACATATTTATTTATTTAAGATTTGGTCACATTGTTACTTCAGTAGTAAATGTTTCCACCGCCGACTCCGTAGCCAGGGAAGGGGAAGGGGGAGGCGCGGGTCCGAGCCCTTGGCTGGTGATGCCGACCTGGCCGTTGCCGCAGCCGCAGGTGGTGACACCAGAGCCGGCCGTAGGCACAGCGCCTTCGAACGCCACAGCGCTGAGCCAAGGCAGCTGCCCGCTCACACCCAGAACTGCTTCCAGGTAGTTCTCGGAGGCGACGGCGAGCCCGCTGGGGCCGATGGGGGAGACGGTGTTGACAGCCAGAGGGCCGCTGGCAACGATGTTGTAAGCACCGAAAGGAGCCAAGGTGGTGCTGCTGATCACAGCGGGTGCTGCGACGGCTCCGTATCCGAGTCCACCCAGGCCAATAGCACTGCCGCCAAGACCAAGACCAGAGGTTGGCGTTGCCAAGGTTACCGTAGCCAAGACCGACTTCAACTTCGCGGCCGTATGCAGCACCAGCACCGAAGTTGTTGAAGCCGAGACCAAGTCCAGCGTTGCCAAGGCCGAGCGCACTGCCGCCAAGACCGATCACATTGCCGCCAAGACCGAGGGCACTGCCAGCCAAGACCGATAGCACTGCCGCCAAGGCCAACGGCACTGCCAGAGCCGGATACGCCGCCCAAGTTCACAGCCAAGTTGTTGGCAGTAGTAGACGTCATTGTCATTAAGGTAGTTGCCGTAAGCTTGGGCATTTGGTCCGAGCACCGTTTGTCCAAACGCGATCTGGAAAAAATTAACACATATTTCCTAAAATTTTCTCGTCGAAGGAGTCATGAAGGTAAATTAATTATGAATCATCGTGTGTTGGTAAAAGAGTCTTTTTTAGCAATGCATTATGGAGTTTAAGTTACCTGGACCAGTAGGACTTGAGCAGCGATGGCGAACACGAACTTTGGCGGCCATTTTGATGTTGGTTCTTTGAGACTCGTCTCCAGAATGATTGCTGAATGTTCAACTAATGTTTTTATATGGTTTGATACTTTAATGTATCAGACCGTACGTGCTTAGGATGATATTAAAGGCTACAACATTAGGTCAATGACATGATGCTATATTTTTTTCTGATAACTGAAACGTATTGGCAAGTGTTAGTACATACAACAGTTTAACTAAAGTCACGTTTATGATTAGAAGTCAAGCTTGCGACATACATCATTGAATGTGATATAAAATGTCGACCTAATTTCAGTACCACCATTCTAGTTTCAGTAGCCAGACTCAAACATGTCTAAAATTGTCTTCTTGTGCCTTCAGGCTTGCCTGATCCAGACTGCCTTCTCCCAGTTCCTCCCAGGCTATGGCGTGAATAGCTTTGGTGTGAACAACTACGCCTCCGGTCTGCAAGTGGAAGTAGACGCGTTCAGCTCTGGAGCCGCTGCTCTCGGTGGCTACAGCCGCGGCGACTACGGCTACGGATACGGCATTGGCAACGCCTGCTCTCGGCCTTGCCAACCCCGGAATCGCTCTTGGAAACGCTGCCGGTCTCGGAATTGGCGCTGCTGGTCTCGGACTTGGCGCTGCTGGACTCGGCCTCGGCCTTGGTGCTTCTGGTGTCGCTCTTGGCGCCCCTGGACTCGCTCTCGGCGGCTATGGAAACGGTATCGCTCTCGGCGGCGCTGGCCTCGGCTACGGCAACTCTGGCCTCGTCGGCAGCAGCTTCGAGGGCTACGGCTTCGTGCCCGACGTGTCTGTCTCGGCCTCTCTGCCAGTCACAGGCCCGTACATCGGCAGCGGCTTCGGCGAGTTGGCGGCCGGCGGCGATGTTGCGGCCTACGGTACCGCTGTGATCACTGGCCAGCTGCCAGCTCTTGGTGTGGTCGCCTTCAACGGTGCCATCCCCGCCAGTGGAACCGTGTCCATCGCTGGCAACTGTGCATGCGCTGGTATTCCTCTATAAGAAGGCAATCTTTAGTCCAAGAAATAAAACTTGAGATGGATATTAATCATATTTTTCTGTTTGATTTAAATACTTACCTATTACAATGCCATGCGACTAAGTAAAGTTAAACAAACGCCACATAATTTAAAATTTGAAAGCTCAGGATTAGTACCTTCATTTCACTTTATTTGACCCCATATTCGCAGACGAGATATTTAAAATAAAGAAAGAAAGAAAGAAAAATAATTTATTTCCTGACACAAAGTACGGACAGCCGCACATCAGGTTACTACAATCTGTCAAATTTCCTCAGTTGATATTGAACCAAACACGTTTGACATAAAGGTGAGGTTCGATTGAAGAAATTTGACAGATTGTAGTAACCTGATGTGCGGCTGTCTGTACATATACAAGACAATTATTTGAAAGGCAAGAAAAATGGGATCTAGTGAAAAATGCTTGGTATTATCTACAAAACCCCAATTTGATCGGACCAAGTAACAGATGGCGCTAGTTGTAATATATTGGCTGTAGTATTATTCCCTACCAACTAGCGCCATAGTAATTTTTTTGCCACGTCAACACGTGAAAAAGGTATTTGGGAACACTAAATACATATTTCATGACCGTCATAGATACGTTTAGACTTAAAAATGTTTAAAAACGAATTTTTAAAAGTAGTTTCATATTTAAAATATTAAATGGTATTGAAAAAAAATATTTAAAAACAATATTGAGAAATGTTTTCCAGAATCCATTGTAAAAAGATAAAAGCTGGGGAAAGCTGGGGGACAAAAGGTTGGCAGCGCACTTGTGACTCCACTGGTGCTGCATGTGTCCATGGGCGGCGGCAATTGCTTACCATCAGGTGATCCACCTGCTCGCCTGCTATCGCATCAGAAAATTCGTCTTTCCGACCGATTATATGAAAAGTATTTTTTGAGTCACGAGACTCTGACAGAACAACTTAAAAGTTAATCTAAGCTAGACAAAGAATAATTTTTGACTTTTAAGTTTTTAATCCGCTATGGACACTCGCAACACCAGAGGCGTCACAAGTGCGCTGCCGACCTTTTGAGAAGGAATACGCTCGCTTTTTGAAGGTTTGCAGGAATCTATGTAATCTATAATCTATGTATTACTTGTGAAGTATAAAATACTGTGTTTTCATGCGATGGCTGAGTCAATATATTTATTTTAAACGTTATTTACGTTACAGGGACTGAATAAATAAATAATTTGGTATTACATGGATCTCACAACATTTTTACGGTACGAGCGAGACTTGGTCTTTTTGTTTTTTTTATACTAGACTAGTGGCTCGCCGTCACTTCGTGTCGGAACTGTAGTTCCACTGTCTACCAATAGATGGCGCTGGGTGTTGATTGTATCGCGCAAGTGTTTCGTGTTTTCGGTTTACCTATAAGCCCTGGCGTGGAATATGAGATTAACTTCTTCTTAAATAGTATAGACTATTGACCCGTGGCAATACTATCGGTAGGTACCATTGATTTTTCTTTCACTATCTATTAGCCAACATTGATTCGAAGAGGCCAATTCTCGGTTTTCGCCTTCTATGTCGAGTCGACTTCATGGAACGCATAGACCAATAGGACACCAAGATAAGGAATGTCGACTGTAATCTGTGTTCTCCTATTGGTTGTGCGTTCCATGAAGTCGACTCGACATAGGAGGCGAAAACCGAGAACTGGCCTCCTGTGCTTGTAAGCCCAGAGGCCTCATGTCTGATATCCGTAGTCATGGGCGAATGGACGCCCACCAGTTGGAAGGTTTAAAAATGAAATAAATAAGTATATAAAAAGCAACATTTATTCAACTAAATAACAACTTTACTTCTAACTTTACATGTAGACATTACCACCACCGAGCCCAAGTCCTCCACGATTCGGGAGGGGGCCTGAAAGGGGGGCAGGGGCAGAGCCAAGAGATTGGCTGTTGATGCCAACCTGGCCGTTGCCGCAGCCGCATGTGGCCACACCAGACCCAGACGTGGGGACAGCACCCTCGAACGCCACAGCGCTGAGCCAAGGCAGCTGCCCGCTCACGGACAGGACTCCTTCCAGGTAGTTCTCGGAAGCGACGGCGAGACCACTCGGGCCGATGGGGGAGATGGTGGTGACAGCCAAAGGACCGCTGGAGACGATGTTGTAGCCAGGAATTCCTGCTAATGTGGAAGCACTGATCAAGGATGGGGCGTCAAGGACGATGCTGCTGCCGCCAAGTCCTAGAGAGTTCCCGCCAACGGCGATGCTTGAGCCGACGCCGCCAAGACCAATTCCGGCGCCGCCAAGTCCTATTCCAGCGCCGCCAAGGCCAAGACCAAGGTTGGGGTTGCCAAGGTTACCGTAGCCAAGCCCGATTTCCACTTCGCGGCCGAATGGAGCCCCAGCTCCAGCGTTAGGCCGAAACCTGCCGAAAGGCGGGTGCACCACCTACGCTGATAGCCTGGCCGAAAGCAACCTGAAAGAGACATGAATAAAGTTAACTAAGTTTATGGACTACGGCACAAAATAATTACACACAGAAGTTAGACTTTGACCTGATTTTGAATTTAGAAGAGTTCGTTGACATATGCTAGGGTTGTTGCCCGGCATGAGTACATAAGCGCGCGGCCTCTACCATAGACCTCGACAGTTTGACAATCTTATGTCATAAGTTAGGATTAATGTGGTCAAAAAGGCGTTTTTGCCCGTTAGTGCGCATGCGTGAGTACATGACATATTTTAGCTCTTAGTGGGCAGTCAGCCTTCTGTGTCAATATGTATTTTGTGCCTACGGTCTGATCTCCTGTAAAGTGCCATAATGTAACAATTATCTAATCTTCTATACTATTTCTAAAGAGATAATTTCTAGAGACAATGACAAGGCTTATAGGTAAACCTAAAACACGAAACACAAGCGCGATATAATCGACGCCCAGCGCCATCTATTGGTTCAGTTTGTAACTATTGTCCCGAAACAACGTGAGGGCGGGCCACTAGTCTTTTTAATATAAGTTTTTTTTTTATGTGATAGGTAGCAGGCGAGCAGGTGGATCACCTGATGGCAAGCAATTGCCGCCGCCCATGGACACCTGCAACACCAGTGGAGCCACAAGTGCGCCGCCAACATCCCCTTCCCCCCCAAGTGGGCCTCCGGTACCCTCACTCACTCGGCGAAACACAGCACAGGGGCTGCTTCACGCCGGTTTTCTGTGAGGCAGTGGTATCACTCTGGTCGAGCTGGCCCATTCATGCCGAATCGTGGCTCTCCCACAGTTTTAAGACTTGGCCATCGATATTGAGCCTGGTTGAGGACTGCCAGGCCACCTCCTGTAGGACCGTTCTATGTAGGCGGGTGCCTGGCAGGAGATAGATGGTGTCTGTCTGTAGCATCGTAGCTCCCGAATGGATGAATCGATTTGGATTTTGTTTTTTTTGTTTGAAAGTTATAATAGTCGGGAGTGTTCTTAGCTTAGCCAAGATGGCCGCCACCATAAGGCTGACTAGAGAATGCCTCTTGGCATAAAGTTGCCTATTGTAAGATGTTTGTGCAATAAATGCTTTTAAATCTATACTATTTATAAAGAGAGAAATTCTATAGACATCGAGAAACCTTATATACAAACCGAAAAATCGAAAAACTAGCGTGATTCAATCTACGGCCAGCGCCATCTATTGTTGGACCGTGAAACTACTGTCCCGAAACGAAGTGAGGGGGCAATAGTAAATAATAAGTATCTATAATTATGAATTTGATGCATTACCTGGGCCAAGACAGCTGAAGCGGATATGAACAAAACAATTTTGGCTGCCATTTTGTTTTGCTTTCTTTGACACGTATCTTCAGAATGAGTCTAGAAACTATCAATAACCTTTTTATATGATTTTTTTATTTTGCAAAACTATATCAGTGCAATATTAAGTCAGTATTGTGTTAATGTTACGTGCTTAAAAGTGATATTGTAATTTCTAGGTTATGTCAGGTTATGATAAGAAAGTGCATTTGGTAACCTTGGTGAATGTGATTGTAATAGTAATCCACCAACCGATATATTTTTTTGCTCGCTCGGGGGTTAATTCTCGTGCACTCGACATTGAAGTCGAATTTAGAGATTACATTCGTCCATACAATATAATATTGACTTGACCGGGAATCGAACCGGGAACCTTTCGCGCTTCGGACGAACACCTTAAACACTACGCCATCGAGGCCGTCATCAAAAATAAAATTTGCTGTTACCATGCTGTTACATACAGAATGAATTCTGTTCTTTTTTCGCTTATTAGTAGATTTAGTAAAGGCATAGACAAAACATGGACAAGACAAAACTCATGTTGAACTCTCATGTCGTACCCACTCCTGCAAAAGTAGGAAGCTCTACACTGGAAGTTGTAGACGAATATATTTACCTCGGACAAAAAGTGCAACTTGGTAAGTCTAACTTCCAGAAAGAGGTCGACCGGCGAATCCAACTCGGCTGGGCAGCGTTCGGGAAGCTACGCAGCATATTTTCGGCTCATCTACCACAGTGTCTGAAGACGAAAGTCTTTAATGCGTGTGTATTGCCAGTGATGACATACGGAACTGAAACGTGGCCGCTTACAATGGGCCGCTTAAGAAGGCTCAAAGTCACTCAGAGGGCAATGGAGAGGGCTATGCTCGGAATCTCCTTGCGCGATCGTGTCAGAAATGATGAGATCCGCAGGAGATCTAAGGTCACGGACATAGTCCAAAGAATTGCGTGGCTGAAGTGGCAATGGGCAGGGCACATTGCGAGGAGAACAGACGGCCGTTGGGGTGGAAAGGTCCTTGAGTGGAGGCCACGCGCAGGAGGCCGCAGTCGTGGCAGGCCTCCCACCAGGTGGACCGACGATCTGGTAAAGGTCGCGGGAGTCCATTGGATGCGGGTGGCACAGGACCGATTCGTATGGAGAACTTTGGGGGAGGCCTATGTCCAGCAGTGGACGTCTATTGGCTGAAATGATGATGATGATGATGAGTAAAGGCATTACCTACCTATCTTCTTATTGACTTGCATTAAAGTTTTCAATGGCATAGTATGACCTAATATGCATGATATTACATTATATAACACAAAGACTTGTGGAGCATTGACAGGTCATATTTCTGCGAGTAAGCTAGTAAAGTAGCTCTGCCTGTCTGTCTGCTACTCTTTCACGCCAAAACTACTGAACGGATTTGAATGTTTGGTATGTACAGATGATCTAGACCCTGGGAAAGGACATACTGTTTATTGCGAAAAAGAGGTTGTAAGGTGTCAAATACTGGGTGTATCTGTGAACATTTACATCCATTTAACCACGTGCCCTAAGGTACCAACCATTTGTGAAAAACTAGCGGCCGCCCGCGACTTCGTCCGCGTGGAAAAGTAACTTTTTACCCCCCTTTTTAACCCCTTACAACCCCCTTTTAAACAAATTATTTTCGACCAAATTTGGTACCATAAAAACGGTCATTGTGACTAAACCTTAAAAGATAGACATATGCCGTCGCGGACTTTTTTTTAGATCATGTATAGAGGAATAATTCTTTCATACATATTTTTTGTGTATCTTGAAACCGTTTTTCGCAGCGCACGCAAAGAAAGCCTTCAAAAATGAATAATTTTCCCCGTTTTTTACACATTTACCGCTCTGTCTTTGCTCCTATTGGTCATAGCGTAATGTTATTTAGCCTATAGCCTTCCTCGATAAATGGACTATCCAACAAAAAAAGAATTATTCAAATCGCACCAGTAGTTTCGGAGATTAGCGCGTTCAAACAAACAAACTCTTCAGCTTTATTATATTAGTATAGATTAGTATAGATTCGCATAAAAAACTAAAATTTTTCGTACTAAATCAGTCAGGTAACGCGGTCATTTTATATGGGGAGAAAGAAAAACTTTCGACAAATATCGCTTTTTCGAATTTCGAAAGTCGTTGAACAAATTTTCCTCAAATTAATTAGTAAAACACGTGGTCCAAGGGATGTGATGTAGGGACCATGTATAAAAAAAAAAAAACAGCCTACATGTTTGCCACCTATCGAATCTATACGAGTAAAAAGACTTGTTATAAGGCATACCTACATCATAAACAAAATTCCATTCGACCAAATTGTCGAATGCAAAATAAAATCTGCTGTTACTTGCAAAATTGAATGCTACTAAGCTATGAGTTTCTGCTGATCCTAGTTGTTTATTTTTAGCTTACATTACATTCCCTTCTTATTGTCTTGCATTTGTGTTTTCAATGTCATAAGCATTAATTACATAATGCTTATGTAAATGATGTCAACTATGTATATGATGTTACTAATAAATAAATGCGCCAGACAATCACACCAATTAACCTGGTCCCACCGCCATTGCCAACACTCTGTTTTCTTTCCTCTACCTAAAAGTCGTCTGGAAGAAATCGCTACAAGCGATAAGACCGCCTTATTGTACTGTTTATAGCTGTTGTTTCACTCATGTATTCTATTTCTGTGCAATAAATATTAATTATAATCTATCTATCTGGTTTCAAACTAGGGCAACCCCTCTGCCCTGTTACGCACAACTCTGCTATCTCAAAAAACATAGTTTTGAGAAAAATGGCTTTGAAGTTTTAAACAAACATTTACTTGTAGCGTATTAAGGAAACATTCTATATAATTGAAACTGACAGATTAGGTGTGTAAATGCTTCTAGAACATATTGACATATAATTTTTTTTTATATCTATAATACTTAATTTTTAAATTGAGATAAACGAGTTTCGCATAACCAGAATTTCATACAATTGTGGTTACGCGTCGTGTGATAACTTAAGTTAGAAGAGTTGGGTGCAACCAAAACACACGATGCAGGGAAAGCCTATCTATGTTATCTATTTAGTTGTATTAGATGCGTCTGACTAAAAGGCCCTGTTTTCTGACTAGTGGGTAACCAATTGTCAAAAAACCTTAAAAAATTGGTAAATATCGCTGAAATGTATTTTTGACCAATAGTTAGCTGCACCAATAAGCGATTGCTAATCAACGAAAGAGGTCCTGGCGAACCACCCACTTACCCGCACTGGTCCAGCGTGATGGGTTATGGTAAAATCCTCCTAATGAAGAAGACAATATTGCCTCGGCCCCCAGTTCGCGGCAGCCCTGCTATTCTGGTTTTGTTAACGACAGGCAGACAGGCAGGGGGTGCTAAGAATCTCCGGGATAAGGAAGGCCGCCACACCACACTGACCGAAGAACTCGACCAAGTGGTGAAAATCCTTCGGGACGAGGGTGCAAAATTCTGTGAGTGGTGGTTACGTTCGGGCAAGCGGTCTTAACTTTCGAAAGAGACTCTGGGCCTAATGGACAAGAGGCGGAACGATCCATCAGTCACTTCGGCAGAACAACGGGCTCTGAATAAGTCCACCTCCAAGCTGTTAAGACGTGACGTCCGAAGCTTCAATGCACTCAATACAGAGAGCAATTGAGCAGAACCAGGGGCCCAAAGTCTTCGTACAGCAGCTTGGAAGGAGCCACCTGTCAAAGTTGACCATAACAAATGGAGAAGTCACCACGTCAAAGCCAGAGATTCTTTCGGAAGTTTACACCTTCTATAGCCAGTTATAAAGTCAAAGTCAAAGTCAAGGCCCCGGGAGAAGACGGAGTCACAACCGAGCTTCTGAAAGCCGGTGCTGGAGGAACTTTTCTCCGGAAGAACTCTTAGGGCTTGGCGGCGGAGCTTGGTCGTATTGTTCTTCAAGAAAGGCGACAAAACCTTAATGAAGAACTATCGACCAATTTCACTCTTATGTCACGTCTAAAAGTTGTTCTCAAGAGTCATTTCGAATCGCCTTACACGAAGACTTGACGAATCTTAACCTGCAGAGCAGGCCGGGTTCCGACGGAGTTATAGCATCATATACCATATTCATACAGTGAGACAGGTTATACAGATGACCAAAGAATACAACCAGCCCCTGTGCATGGCGTTTGTGGACTAAGAAAAAGCTTTGACTCCGTCGAGAACTTCTCGAGGCCTTGGAGAGGTGCAAAGTCGATTGGCGATATATCGAGGTGTTAAGGTGTCTGTACGACGCCGCTAATATGTCCGTAGTAGTCCAAAATGGCCAAACCGAGCCTGTCCTGCTGCGACGTGGTGT
Source organism: Cnaphalocrocis medinalis (assembly GCA_014851415.1). Classification (NCBI taxonomy): domain Eukaryota; kingdom Metazoa; phylum Arthropoda; class Insecta; order Lepidoptera; family Crambidae; genus Cnaphalocrocis; species Cnaphalocrocis medinalis. The sequence continues at coordinate 6,497,002 of CM026301.1, read as the reverse complement.
GAGACAGGAAATGTTATATCTCCGAAACTCTTCTCCGCTGCGCTGCAGGACATGTTCGAAACGCTTAACTGGAAAGAGCGCGGAATCAATATTAATGGCGATGTCACACCTGCGATTCGCAGACCACATCGTCATCTTGGCAGAAACCTTACATGACCTACAGGAGATGGTGAGCAGCCTGGCTGAATCTTCCAAACACATCGGTCTTCGGATGAACTTGGATAAAACCAAGGTCATGTTCAACGAGCTCGTTGATCCGGGACTGGTCACAGTTAATGGGATACCTCTCGAAGTTGTCCAGGAATATGTCTATCTAGGACAAACGCTCCAATTAGGCAGAAACAACTTCGAGAGAGAAGCTAATAGAAGAATTCAGCTAGGCTGGGCAGCATTTGGTAGGCTTCGTCAAGTCTTCTCATCGCCCATCCCTCAAAGTCTTAAGTCGAAAGTCTTCAACTAGTGCGTCCTTCAGGTCAAGACTTTCGATGCCGAGACGTGGACACTCACGGCTGGACTAGTCCACTTGTTTAAAGTCGCTCAAAGAGCTATGAAAAGGGCTATGCTCAGAGTATCTCTGAAGGATCGCATCAGAAATTATGTAATCCGACAGAAAACCAGAGTCCAGAGTCACAGACATAGCCCACCGAATTAGCAAACTGAAGTGGCAATAGGCTGGTCACATTAGTCCGCAGAATTGACAACCATTGGAGCCGTAAAGTCCTTGAGTGGAGATCGCGACTCGGTGAGCCAAGTGTTGGACGCCCTGCGACAAGATGGGATGATGACATTGGAAGGCTGGCTGGTGTGGGCTGGATGAGAATGGCCGAAAATCTGGACCAGTGACGTATATTAGGTGAGACTTATGTCCAGCAGTAGACGAGTGTGGGTTGCTGATGATGAATGACATGAATTGTAAAGAAATAAATGGCCGCAAGGTGCACGCCGCCCACTGTTCCGCGCGCATCGAGTGACCACGCGTAACTATTTTAACTTCAAGTTAACAGATTTAGATTAAGTAACAGAATTTATTGGTGTATGATGCCTATCTCTGTTAACTTCAAATTGAATGAGTTAGGCATGGCTGCAACGATAAAAAATTAAGTTAAACGAATTTGTCATATGAGTTTCTGGCTCATTGATACACTTTTTTTTTAAACTGTCTTTAGTGCCATATAGATCACACTTTTTAAGAGTATTTCGCACTGGTTACGCGTAACTCATCTAATTTAAAATAGCATACTTGTGTGTAACAGGGCAGCCCTGTACTATGACTATCAGATAACGATAATCAAATTAAGTGGGGGCGTCAAGCCACATAAACCGAAAACACGAAACACAAGCGTGATATAATCGACGCCCAGCGCCATCTATTGGTTTAGTTCGTAACTACTGTCCCAAAGCGAAGTGAGGGCGGGCCACTAGCACAAAATAATTACACACAGAAAGTAGGCTGCCCACTAAGAGCTAAAAACGTGTCATGTATCACGCATGCGCACTAACGGGGAAATACGCCTTTTCGACCACATTAATTCTAGCCTATGACATAAGATTGTCGAACTGTCGAGGTCTGTGGTAGAGGCCGCGCGCTTATGTACTCATGCCGGGCAACAACCCTAGCATACAACGAACTCTTCTAAATTCAAAATCAGGCTGAGTCTACCTTCTGTGTGTAATTATTTTGTGCCACTAGTATTATATGAAGGCGCTCCTTTAAACGAACTTTGGATGACAAACAACACACATAATGGAACACCTTGATAAACAAATTGTTAAATAAGTTGCAACATGTTCCAACAAAATTCTATATAAAACCAGTGCCATATTTGTTGAACCATTCTAGGTCCAGATTTGAGACTTCAACATGTCCAAAGTCGCCATTTTTCTGTGTCTGTCTGCAAGCTTGCTTGATACAGGTAAAATCCATACTATACTTAATCAATAAAGTCGTTTTTAGAGGAACTATTACAGAGTTCCATAGTATAACCAATGGCACTGAAGTGGCAGTGGGCTGGTCACATTAGCCGCAGAACTGACAACCGTTGGAGCTATAAAGTCCTTGAGTGGAGACCGCGACTCGGTAAGCGTAGTGTTGGACGCCCTGCGACAAGATGGGATGACGACATTCGAAGGCTGGCTGGAGTGAGCTGGATGAGAGTGGCCGAAAATCGGGATCGGTGGCGTGCATTGGGGGAGACCTATGTCCAGCTGTGGACGAGCGTGGGTTGCTGATGATAACCAATGGGGCTAACATAGATATCTACTCTATAATACGTCATAAAGTACAGTCACGAGTATTAATTTGAGACCCATTTCCATTAATATTGTTAGAACATTAATAATGCAATAAGATCGAAATTTAGTGCAATAATGTTGAATGTCAAGTTAAGACATAAAATGTCTTATCTACTTTGGAAACGCAAACAGTTGTGTTTCTTTTTACCCGACTACGGCAAAGCAAAAGGGTTATGATTTTGACAGGCTATGTATGTATGTATGTTCATCTGTTTTCACGTAACTTCTCAACTACTTATCAGAATTCGACAACTGATACATCATTTTTATAATGATATTATGTCATTTGTCGAATTCTGAAATCCGCAGTCACACGTTGTCAAAGTGCTACGGTAGGTAGGTAGGTATATGAACGTGTGACTACGCCTTTCTAAACATGAATATTTATCTCAACATAGTGAATATTGCATACTTCAGAATAGTATTGTATGACATTATTGTAAATTGACAACGAAGGCTTGTTTTATACTTTTTCAGCGTCGTTTTTTGTCGTAGTTGGGTTTTACTTTTTTTTTAAATTAACTTTTTCTCTTTTACTTCTTTTCAGATGGCATTCTCCCAATATCTACCTGTTGGGAATTCAGGGTTCGTCGCCAGTAGCTTCGAAGGTTATGGCTATGTACCTGATGTGGTGGCTTCTACTTCTCTACCAGTCTCAGGTACAATAAAAATATGGGGCGTGGAATGTTCCCCATGAAATGGGAAGATCTTCCGCCGAACCGGGTGGTATTGGCTCGGGGAGCATCTTGGTTTGTCATATTCCAAGTAGACATGCGAATTTTGCTTTCGCGATGTACGTACAGCCACACATCAAAGTATACAAAAATGTCAAATTTCTTCAATTGACTCTCAGCTTACTGTCATATACATTAGGTTGAATATCAAATTTGTGGAAATTTGACAGTTTGTGGTAACCTGATGTGTGGCTGACTGTACTTAGGATTAAAGGAGAATTTGAATATTGTATTGATCAGTCAAATTAGCGGCATCTGCTGTTGGTTGGATGGTACTATAGTGGCGAACTTCTATCTGCCGATGGTACCGCCACAAAAGAATTGCAACCGCGGAGAGCCACGCTCCGGCATGAATGGGCCGGCTCGACAGGACACAAAATACCGACGTGAAGCGCGCCTGCGTTTTGTTCCGCTAAGTGAGTGAGTGTATAGGCCCAATTGGTAGGAAAGGTAGGAAAGGTATAGGTGGCGGTAATCGCTTACTATCAGGTGATCCGTCTGCTCGTCTGCCACCTATTACATAAAAAAATAATGATGACCCGTTTAGCGCAGTGGTTTGAGCGCCGGTCGAGACGTAAGGGTCACGGGTTCGATTCCTGCACCAACACAAACATTTGTTGATGAAACAGATATTGGTGTTGCTGAGTAGTTCCTTCGTTGTTTCTTGTTTTCATATTGGTGTTGCTGAGTAGTTCCTTCTTTGTTTCTTGTTTTCATAGCACAAGGGAACACCTTTGGGACCAAGACAATGAATGTGATGTTGTCTCAATTTATTTTTACAAGTGGCCCGCCCTCACTTCGCTTCGGGACCGTAATACAGAAATTAACTCATAGATGGCGCTGTATTCAATTACATCGCGCAAGCGTTTCGTGTTTTCAGTTTACCTATAAGCCTTGTCGTTGTCTATAGAAGTTATCTCTTTATAAATAGTATAGAAGACTAGTGGCTCGCCCTCACTTCGTTTCGTAACAGTAGATCCACTATCTACCAATAGATGGCGCTGGGCGTAGATTGCATCGCCCAAGTGTTTCGTGTTTTTAGTTTACCTATAAGCCCTGGCTGGTGGGATTCGATTAACCCCTTTTTTGATTTAGTATTAATGATTTAGATTTATTAAATTTATTCAGGTCCATACATCGGCAGTGGGTTTGGAGAGATAGCGGTCGGTGGCGAGGTGGCCGCGTATGGTAGCGCGGCGATCACAGGATCGGTTCCAGTGGTGGGCGTGGTGACGTTCAGCGGATCCATTCCTGCCAGCGGCGTGGTCTCTCTGGCTGGCAACTGCGGGTGTGCTTAGGTTTAGGAATAAAGTTTTTGATTTGTGTGTAAGGAATACTGATTTTTATTTACATATATCCCTTTACCCATGAGTTCCTAAATTGCTCAATGTATTGACCGACTTTTCCTAAGGAGCTATAGTAATGAGCTACTGCTGCCTTGCCTTAGTGGTTTAACAAATCGCTCATCCGGAAGAAAAAACGCACATTTGCATTTCCGCAACTTTACAGGAAACGGGTTTAAAGTTTTCGAAAAGTATCATGTACAATAGCTTCAAATTAAAACAGTTTATGGTACTGCTGTTATGTTTAAACTACTTAATAGTTTAAACATAACAGCAGTACCATAAACTGTTGTCAAAGTGCTACGGTAGGTAGGTAGGTATTATGAACGTGTGACTACGCCTTTATGTACGAATTATTGTAAATTGACAACGAAGGCTTGTTTTATACTTTTTCAGCGTCGTTTTTTGTCGTAGTTGGGTTTTAGTTTTCTTACTTTTTTTTTAATTGTACTATTTTGGTGTCCAAGTGCTAGTAATATATATATATATATTCCAAATGTACAATTCAAGCGCTTTCAAATGATACCAAACACGGCATATTTATCATAACTTTATTTTTTTACTCTGTATGTTTTGTCCGCTAGAGAGCGCCACATTAGATTTTGTGAAACTTCATATAGCCTATAACCAGCGGACGATTAAGACGCTTATAATGATATGTCATTATGTCGAATTCTGATAAGTAGTTTAGAAGTTACGTGGAAACAGATGAACATACATACATACATACATAGCCTGTCAAAATCATAACCCTCCTTTTGCTCGGGTCGGGTAAAAATAAATCCACCAACCTAAATACGGCTACGGCAGCCAATCTTAAAGATCAGCCACGTACGCAGAATATATTAAAGCTCAAATGTGTGCGCAAACAAAGATGCACTCTCTATTCCCTTACCCTCAAACTTCGATGGGACACCAGTGTGACACGACCGAAAAGAGATTGGGCGCAGATATTACCGTGCTCTCCGAGGCTCGGGGGTACAAGACCGCCAATTTCCAGACTTCGGGCTGACATTAGAATTTCTGAACAGAAAAACTCAGGTATTTTTTTTTATTCGGTAACTGTTGACAGAGCGGTCGTGATCGTTGTCGTACTAAAGCGCTATAGTAAAATATCATATAGATTCTGTGGGTAACTAAAACAAGCCGCATCGGCTGATGCAATCCCAAAATTTTAATTAGTATCTAGTGGTTTTTAGTGTACAAATTTGGTGTTACTTTGTGCAGTGAAGTGCCGCAGGGTGATATTAATATAAGAATCATTGAATTGTGTCGTTTTTAACACTGCTATTGTGTGTCGAGTGAGTTGTCACGTGAACAATTTGCTTTGACCTAATAGAGTCTTAAAACCTACGGCTTTGTTAAAAATAGTCTCCACAGAATCCTTAGGACATTAAAACGCTAAACACCGGCGTTTTATTGAGTGACTGTGACTTCGACTGAGTTCGACTGTTGACTACACTTTATCAAACTACACTTGACATTGGCAAAATTAAATGTGTCATGAACACAATACAGGCCATAATTAAAAAATATATATATCCTATAGACAAAACGGGCTGTAATGGGGTATGGGAAAAAAAACCAAACATGTCCTAAATCGAAAACCATTTCGAGGCATTTGTCTTTCATACCATATTTTATTGCTTTTAAAATTTAAAAGCATAAGATCAATGATATTTTCAATAAAATCGCGTTTGACCTTCATCTGACCCAAGGTCAGCAGAATTTTCAGTCATGCTACACTAACAAGATAAAATAAATGCTACATTAGGCGACGTCTACTGTGATTGACACTTAGTCTATCGGAAGAACCAACAATTGGCGCTAGTTGTAGTAAAATAAAACCTTACCACCAGTTGACATTTATTTGAAAGGTGATATAAAATTGATAAGAGATACCTCCCTGTTTTTTGTTTTGCCGGAATGTTGTCAAACAGTGATGTAAAATTCCCCCGATTAAAAGGGATTTTGCCCACAAGTAACATTTTACATATAATTTATTTGCCACGATTTGGGGAAAAAAGCACGTGGTAACACTATTAATATGGTGTAGCGCACTTGTGACGTCACAAATACGCTTGAATTTAAAATGTTTAAAAATTAATAGAAACATAACTACTGTCTTGATTACAAAAATATTCAAATTGATTACTTGAAATAGTAAAAGGTATTGAAATAAAATATAAAAAAGATACATAAAAATTAGTTCCCATACCCCATTGAAGTCCGCATCAGATGATTAGACTTTCGGTAATCATGTCATCACCGATTCAGTTATTGCACCTGCAATAACTGAATGAATCTGCAATAACCGAACGATGCTGCTCATTTTGATTCGATGTGTGTTTGGTGTGGTTGCAAAGGGTTTCTATGGGCGGTGAATATCGCTTACCATCAAGTGATCCATCTGCGACCCAAAACTTACTGATTGAGCCAGCGACCCAAAATACATTTCATTTACAATTTCTAAGTTTTCTTGGGTCTGATGTTCTGGCTAATTATCGTCACTTGGTTCTCATAGTACAGAGTTTTCCATAGTTTGTGACCAGGTTTAGTTTGGAACGGAGGCCCACCAGGGGAGGGGAAGGAGATTAAAGGTTGGCAGCGCACGTGTAACTCCACCGGTGTTGCAAGTGTCCATGGGCGGCGGCAATTGCTTACCATCAGGCTGCCTGCTCGTTTGCTACCTATCACATAAAAAAAAGGTTGATTGGTGTGATTGTCTGGCGAAACCAAAAATTTAGCCCTGGCCTTCGATGATACCAGCCTCCATTTAGGTCGGTCCTGCGCCTCCCCCTGCCAGACATCAGCCTGAAGTCCACGCTAATCCTTTTCAACTTTATCTCTCCATTCTGGCTCGGTCACCTCAACCGAGTCAGTGAAGTCGATTTTTTTTATGTGATAGGTAGCAGGCGAGCAGGCGGATCACCTGATGGTAAGCAATTGCCGCCGCTCATGGACATTTGCAACACCAGTGGCGTTAAAAGTGCGCTGTCAACCTTTTATCCCCATCCCCCCCGAGTGGGCCTTCGGTACCCTCACTCACTCGGCGAAACACAGCACAGAGGCTGCTTCACGCCGTTTTTCTGTGAGGCAGTGGTATCACTCCGGTCGAGCCGGCCCATTCATGCCGAAGTGTGGCTCTCCCACACACAGCCGATGCGCTTTGTTTCGGCTATAATATTAGACTCTGGACCTGGCCAATAAAATTCTGCCACCTTAAAAAAATATTAATGCCGCAGGAAAATACAACGTGTAAAAATGTCAAGCGCCAGAGCCAAGTAGCTTGTTTTGAGACGACGACTTCTCGTCCGTCAGTCTTTCATCGTCCATCACGCTCACTCACACGTACACGATGTTGCTGATCTTTAAACTCTCTCTCTCTCTTACCACTCAGTCATCCATAATCATTCGATAGTCTTTTGGGCCCGATGTCGCTTAAACTATGGTGAATAAAATGTACTAGAATACCGATTTGAACCATCAGAATAGAATAATTTGTACTTGTAATTGTGGGACTTGTAACCGGAGTGATACCACTGCCTCACAGAAAACCAGCGTGAAGCAGCCCCTGTGCTGTGTTTCGCCGAGTGAGTGAGGGTACCGGAGGCCCACCCGGGGGGAAGGGGATAAAAGGTTGGTAGCGCACTTGTAACTCCACTGGTGTTGCAAGTGTCCATGAGCGGCGGCAATTGCTTACCATCAGGTGATCCGCCAGCTCGTCTGCTATCTATCACATAACAAAAAAAATCTTGCTCAGTTGAACGAACTGTGGCCTTACAATGAGTTTGAAATACTATCCTTGCTCTCCAAAACTATTGCTCTGTCTCTTTCAAATACATCACAATGAAAGAGACAAAGCGATAGTTTTCGATAGCGAGGATAGTATTTCAAACTCATGGTAAGGCCCCCATAAGACCCCATAAGGTGGTCTGATGAGCTAAGGATAGTGGTGAGAAGTTCAATGGCACACGATCGATTTATGTGCAGAATTTTGTAGGAAGCCTATGTCCACCAAAGGATTTCAAGAAGTGATGGTAATTTGGCTGGCTGAATGGCGTATTTGGTAGTGACCCTGTCTCATGCGCCAAAGGTCATGGGTTCGATCCCCAGCCTGGATCAACATTCGTGTGATGAACACTTTTGTTTGTTCAGTGCTAGGTGTTATAAATATTATGTTATTTAAGTATTAAGTATATTTGTGATCCTCTGTTGTCTGACATCTGTAACACAAGTGCTTAAGCTACTTAGGATTCAGGCCAAAGTATGAGATGTTGTGTGAATTTATTTATTTAATGACTAGTGGCCCGCCCTCACTTCGCTTCGGGACCGTAATTCAGAAACGAACCAATAGATGGCGCTGTGCTAAATTACATCGCGCAAGCGTTTCTTATTTTCGGGTTACCTATAAGCCTTGTCGTTGTCTATAGAAGTTATTTCTTTATAAATAGTATAGATGAGACCTTTTACGGAAGATTAAACTCGGATGGGACGTGTGCGAAACTCGAATACTATTTAGTAATGACCATTACCTAACGACGCAAATCAAAGAATTGCAAAAACAGATAGTTTAGCCCTTTGCTTCATATTTCATGAAATACCCTTGCAATGAATTTTACATAACATTTATAATTACCTACTTAATAATCTAATTTATATGTGTCAACTTGTCATGTAATTTTGTTATGTAACTGTGTGTATAAAAGACATATTTATGTTGATTTTGGATTATTTTCATTTTGGAATTGACGTTAAAATGGCGCGCTATATTTTTACTTTGTGCTGTCTTCTGGCTGTCCAGGTAAATTAATTAATATATCTTCTCACTATTTAAAAAAGATACATTGTATAGACTTGGAAAGTTTATATACAAACCGAAATAGTGAAACACTAGCACGATGCAATCCATGCCCATCGCCATCTATTGGTAGACAGTGGAACTACTGTCCCGAAACAAAGTAAGGACAGTGGGCCACTTAGTACCTACTTAATACACAGAAAATCGGCGTAAAGCAGCGCCAGCGCTGTTTCAGGCTGAGAGAGTGAGGGTACCGGAGACCCAATGTGGGGGAAGGGGAAATCAAAAGGTTGGCAGCACTTGTGACTTCACTGGATTTATGATTGTTCGTGAAAGCCAACAATCGCTTACCACCAGGTCAACCGTGTCCTCGTAAGAAAAATAATTAAAAACTAGTTACATTGCTTTAATACAACTATTTTTTCTTGTTTCAGAACGCCTTGGCCCAAAATCTACTCAACTTGGCAAATTATGCCAACAATCTCAACCCAAGCAACTTGGCAGGAAGCGCCATCGCTGCCAATGCTGTGTCCAACAGTATTGGCCTTAGCAACTTGGCAAGTAGCCTAGGTGCCTAGTAATTTGGCTAACAATGTAGTTGCCAACAACTTGGCTAACAATGTAGTTGCCAGTAACTTGGCTAACAACGTAGTTGCCAACAACTTGGTATCAAATATTGGAAATAACGTGATCTCCAGTGTAGGTAACTTGGCTTCAAATGTTGTCTCCAATGTAGGAAGCAGTGTCAACAATATCGGACTTAACTTGGCTAACAACGTCGGTGCCAGTAACTTATTGTCAAACTCTGGCACGAAATTGAATGTTGGCAATTTTGGCGGACTTGGCAGCAGCAACTTGGTTGCCAGTAACAATCTTGGTGCCAGTAATTTAGGTAACTCAGGGTTGTCGTTTGGCTTGCAAAATTTACAAAATTTGAAGTTCGGTGAGGTGGAGTATCTAAGCGAGCCCATAACAGTTGGATACAGTGAGTATCCAGTAGTAGGTTATGTCACATTTGAAGGGTTTCTGCCTGCCAGTGGGACGGTATCAGTAGTCAACGAAGGCTGTGGATGTAATCTAAGTTAAGATTGTTGAATATTTTTATTAAAGTTATTTTGTTTGTATTTTATTGGTTTTATTTTTCTTTGTTATCACCACGTTTCGGGGCATTAGTTTCAATTGGTACCACTAGATGGCGCTGGGCGTCGATCACATCGCGTAAATATTATGTTTTCTCTGTTTCCCTATAGGTAAGACTTGTTGTTGACAATTTCAATTTACCTTTATAAATAGTATGGTTTCGATGAGTGGTATATCATTACCTACTTGAAATTGCTAATGCAAGGGCAAAAGTATGAATGAATGAATATAGTTTTTATTATACACAAGACAGAGGTACAAAACTTAAAACTAGATAGAGTAATAGTGGGAGAGCCACGCTTCAGCATGAATGGGCCGGCTCGACTGGAGTAATACCGCGTCCTCATAAAAAACCGGCGTGAAGCAGTGCATGCGCTGTGTTTCGCTGCGTGAGTGAGGGTACCGGAGGTCCAATCTAGGGGAAGAGAGGTGTTAAAAGGTAAGCAGCGCACTTGTGACACCACTGGTGTTGCAGGTGTCTATGGGCGGCGGTATTCGCTTACCATCAGGTGATCCGTCGGCTCGTCTGCCACCTATATCATAAAAAACGGCACCTTAGGAACAAACAAAGAAATATCAGCGTACAGTCTTCGGTGGACTCTACGTATTATTATTATTTTTGTTGCTGCAGATCTTCGAATAAGTAGCGACATCTGTAGTATTGCTGTAAAGATTATCCTAGTGAAGCGAAGTTAATGTAACAATCTTTCGATAGATGGCGTTAGTAGTATTCTAACTGACTGGATCTCACCATTAGAAGGCACTTTAGCTGCGTTTGCACATTCCTTTTATATTTACATACCTCATGGGTTTATATTCGATATTTGAGATGCTTACCATGCTAAATGCTGGTTTATTGATACGTAGTTACCTTGTGATTATATTTACTTTATTAAATTACGTGACAATTAAATATAAATAAAATTCACACAACATCTCATATATTGACCTGACTCCGTAATAAGTAGCTGGCAAGACAAGCGTGGTGATAAGCCTAATCCCATCATAGTATTGATAACTTGATTTCTATGATGGAGGCCTTTGCCCTGCAGTGGGACAGTATACAGGCTGATACTTTACTCTTTATTTTATGATAAACAGACTAGCAGACGGATCACAAATATGATTGTAAACGATTGCCACCGCCCATAGACACTAGCAACACCAGTGGAGTAACAAGTGCGCTGCCGACATTTTAAGCCCCTTTTCCTCCGATTGGGCCTCCGATACTCTCACTCACTCGGTGAAACACAGCGCGGGCAGATTCATTAATTTGTTTTAATAAAAAAACAGTTTTGCGTTTTACATAATTTTATTTCAATAAATAATAACAGAAAAAACTTATAAATACATTTACGCCAAAATACTTCTTAACTTTATTAGGTTCTCAAACATGTTTTTGTCTCTGTCATAAACTTGAGATAGAAAGGGATAGCGTGCTGTTTAAGTCAAAGTTGAAAAATGATTGGTTTTTCGTTTTTTCTATGATTTATTATTGGCCACCGCAACCACAGCTGACGTATCCACTGCCACTGGTTGGCAAGTTGCCATTCAACTGGACAGTCGAGTAAAATGGCATACTACCTTCCACGCTCAAAGGACCCGCAACTTGCAAGGCATCTGCGGCAATCTGAATGCCACACGGACGCCCGTTCGGCAACACAGTTGGCAAACCCATGTTGGTGACAGCAAACGTGCCAGTGTTGATGTTAAAGCCATTCGCTATGTTGACTGGCAGATTGGCGTTCGAGTAGCTACTGCCAACGTTCCTATTGGCAACCAGATTGCTGCCAAGTCTTGGTGCACCGAAGTTACCCAAGCTTGCCGTTGCCAGATTTGAGTTAATTAAATTCGCATTACCCAAATTAGCAGCCACTAAGTTAGAGTTCACGAGGATTGCCAGTGCCTGCCAGAGTCCTGCCAACTTGGAGGTTTGGCACTGGCAAATTGCTAATGCCATTGTTTGCCAGTACTACACCGTTGTTGGGTAAATTAAATGATTGTATGTTAGGGCTTTGGACAACTGTAGGTCTGACATTTTGAGGACCTAAAGATCCAAAGATCTGGGCTGAAGATAGCTGAAAAGAAATAAAGGTAGGTATTAATAGACTTGAATGAGTTTTGGAAATTTGTATAAAAAATACAACTTTTCATATAACGTCGGCAAAGTGACTAGGATTTGTATTATATATTTTTTATATGAATTTTATAATAATCATAATAAATAAATAATAATAAATTCACACAACACCTCATACGCCTATTGACCTGACTCCGTACTAAGTAGATTAAGCACTTGTGTTACAGATATCAGACAACAGAAGAAACACAAATATAATACTTAAAACATATATAACAGACACTGAACAAACACAAGTGTTCATCACAATAATGTTTGTCCAGGGTGGGGATCGAACCCACGACCTTTGGCGTATGAGGTAGGGTCACTACCAAATGCGCCATCCGGTCAGTCTATATGTACTATCTAAATATATTTATTTAGAAACGGTTAGCGAAAGAAACAGTACTGCAGGTGGCTATCTATATGCGGCAGCAATCGCTTACTATCAGGTGATCCGTCTGCTCATCTGCTACTTATCACATAAAAAAATTACATACCTGTACCAACGAAGCAGTTGCCAAATAAATCAAAAACAACATTGTCTATAATACTGAACGACAAATAATTATGAATTTAGAAAAATCTGTCTTTTATAAGACATGATAGTTAATCTTTATGCAGCAATATTTGTACGTGACTTTGATTATTTTGTGATATATCTAGAAGATCTATCTATTACATAGTAAATTTCATCATTAAGAAATAATTTTGTTTGACTATTGCGAATTTCTTAACATTGTTAGTTAAAGGGGGTTTTTAAAGTTTCTTTATTTCCCAGCGCATTTGTGACTCAACTGGTGTTGCGTGTCTATGGGCGGCGGCAATCGCTTACCAATAGGTCATGCGGCGGCTCGTCTGCCACCAAAATATTAATGCGAAAGAATATCTGTGGTAAAATAATGCAAAGTTATTTTTTTTATTATTATTTAATTCACTCTTACTTCTAAATAATAAATATCTCTTAATCTAAATACTTAATTACAATTTAAAATGTTTTGAGTAGTTTAATTTTAATTCACATACAGAATCCTATCCTAAACATAAATGTAAAATGAGAGCCAAGTTATCAAAAGATCTATTAAACATTTTTGGTTTATTTTTTTTTTGTTGCTTACTTTAAGTCCTCTATATTATATGACGCTGTTGTCAATACATAATATACAAGAGAAAATCATAACCTTTTTTTTTTCTTCACTGAAGTCAGTTAATTAGGTGGGAGTTGGTTTAACAATTTTACTAACGCCAGACTTCGAATGCCATGGCTTGGCAATGGCATATTATTAAAATCAGCTAAATTGTTTTGAATCTGCTCATTATTAATATTATTTTCTAATGGCAACTCATTATTTAATGGAATAGTATTTTTCTCTTGTGCATTTGTAAGACTGGTTCATTGGTCACAGGCAAATTATATTGCAGCAAGTTGTTATTTGGCATAGTGATTGGTGGCAAGTTGACATCTGGCAAGTTATTAAGCGGCAAGGTATCAAGTGGCAAGTTATTAAATGGCAAGATGTCAAGTGGCAAGTTATTAAGTGGCAAGGTGTCAAGTGGCATATTATTAAGCGGCAAGGTGTCAACTGGCATATTATTAGGCAGCAAGGTATCAACTGGCATATTATTAGGCGGCAAGGTGTCAACTGGCACTTTATTAAGTGGCACATTGTCAAGTGGCACATTGTCAAGTGGCCCATTTCAAGCGGCAAATTATCAAGTGGTAAGTGGTTAAGAGGCAAGTTGTTAACTGGCACGTTGTCAGTGGCAAATTGTTACGAGGCAAGTTGACGAGTGGCAAGTTATTTAGGGGCAAGTTGAGTTGTGGCAAACTGTTAAATGGCAAACTGACACGTGGCAAGTTTTTAGGTGGCAAGTGGATTAATGGTGCATTGTTAATAACAATAGCTTGAGGTCTGATTAGCGGTCCTGGCAAAGTTACTAACGGCAACGTCAATATGTTTGCCATGGGATTAGGCTGGTTTAACATAAAGTTGTTCGGGCATTTACAGTTTGAGTTAAGTATTTGTAAGTGGAAGAGCTGATTTTGAGGATATGGCTTCTGGCACGGGCATCCCAGGAAGGTAGTAGGAGGATTATTCCTGGCAGAATTCTGAAAAAAGGAACCATATTATAGTCTTTAACTATACATTTTATGTTACTTTTTTATGTAATAGGTGGGAGACGAGCAAACGGATTGCCTGATGGTAAGCACTTGCCGCCGCCTATAGGGTGTCTATAGCAACACCAGTAGAGTCACAACAATACTTTAAGTTTTTAATGACGGAAGATGTAGGTACCTATCAACTGTTATTTTCATAGAGAAATTATAGTAGTATTTTTATGTGTTATACGGCAGACAAGGAGACGAAACACTAGATGGTAAGCGACGCGATGGTAAGCGCTGCTCCACGCCGGTCTTAATTTTTTTTTATTATGTGATACGAGTAGGTAGCAGACGAGCAGGCGGATCACCTGATGGTAAGCAATTGCCGCCGCTCATGGACACTTGCAACACGAGTGGAGTTACAAGTGCGCTGCCAACCTTTTATCCCCTTCCCCCCCGGGTGGGCCTCCGGTACCCTCACTCACTCAATTCAATCAGGGGATTTTTTTCTTTATCTTACCTGTGGTAATATAGAAACTGCTGTCGGATTTATCGGGTACATGTTGAAGGATTTCACTTTTGGCAAACACTTTAACAGCACGCAGATTTTTGATACTGGCAACCTGTATTCTGGCAATTTGTATTCTGGCAATTTGTATTCTGGCAATTTGTATTGTGGCAATTGTTGGCAATTTGTATTCTGGCAATCTGTATTCTGGCAGTTTCACTGGCCAGTGTCGCTTGTTTTCAAAATTGGGATTGGCTGGTACATTTACAGAGAAAGTTTGTATTTTCGTTATTGTTATTTGTTTTTGTGTTATCAGGGTTTGTGTGTTTGGATACATCATTGCGGTTTGAACCTGTGGAAAAAATAGTTTGTTAATGATAATCATTGTCTCAGAGAGACATTCCAATTATGTCTAGTGTTACCGCACAGATTATAAAAGTAAAATAAGGCCTCCATCATAGAAATCAAAGTCATCAGTCTTCAAGTTAAGTTCTTTTGTGTTGAAATTGGCCCTCAGTCTAATAGTACGCCATCTAGCGGATTTTCCACACGCGATAGATTGTGTACAAACATACAGGGTGTATCTGTAATCATTTACATCCCTTTAAGCAAGAGTTCTATTAACCATTCTGAACAACATTTGTTCAACAACTTTTCCAAATTCTTCGAAAAAAAATTCTTTGTAATTTCTTTGTAAGGAAAGATGAAATTTTTTTTATGAATGGTTGGTAGAACACGTGGTTAAAGGGATGCAAATGTTCACAGATACACCCTGTATAGTAGTTTGCTATGTCGGCAACATACAGAGTGTATCTTTGGACATTTACATCTCTATAAACACGTGTTCTACCAAGCATTTTGAACATTATTGTTCCATGACTTTTTATGAGATAGTTGGCAAACGAGCAGACGGGTCACCTGATGGTAAGCGATTACCGCCGTTAACAAGTGTAACACCAGTAGAGTCTCAATTTCTAAAAGTATTTTATGAAAAGTTGTTCAGATTGGTTGGTAGGACATACAGGGTGTATCTGTGAACATTTGCATCCCTTTAACCACGTGTTCTACCAACCATTCCGAACAACATTTGTTCTATGACTTTTGAAAATTCGCATAAAAAGTCGGTCACGTGACTTGGTCATTTTGTATGGGGAGTACCAAAATTTTTCGAAGAATTTGGAAAAGTTGTTGAACAAATGTTGTTCAGAATGGTTGATAGAACACGTGGTTAAAGGGATGTAAATGTTCACAGATTACACCCTGTATGCTTAAAGGGATGCAAATCTTCACACTACATCCTGTATAATTATGGTTTGAGCGCCGGTTGAGACGCAAGGGTCGCGGGTTCGACTCCCGCAGCAACACAAAATGTGTTGATTAAACAGATATTTGTGTTGGGTCTGAGCGTTTGTGCTTCGTTGTTTCTGGTTTCCATAGCACAAGGAAAAACCTTTTGGGACCTGGACAATTAATGTAGGTACATGTGTGTTATCTCAATTATAATGAAATATATTTCTTACCTCAAATCCGAAAAACAGAAAAATTAATACAGTTGCACAATTCATTTTTGGTTACTGTGTTGAAATAACTAAGACTCCTTCCTTATATACTAAATAACTTATATTATCAGAGTTAAGTTTAAGTGACACACAAAAGATTTTCTGAACAATTTTACTATCAGTTTCAAACAACGTCGAAAAGTTGAAAACAAAAAGAGTTTATCTATGATTCACTTTATTGCTATTTTATTATACTTTTGTTAAACTTTTTGACCGTGGGAGAGCCACGCTTCAGCATGAAATCTTTATTGCACACATAATAATACCTTTATGAGTGAAACAACAACAATAGACAGTATAATAACGCGGTCATATCGCTTGTAGCGGTTTCTTCCAGACAATCTTTGGGTAGAGGAATTGATATAAATACTTTATTAACATAAGTGCTAAGCATTATAAACCTTAGACTTAATCTTTACTTAATATCAGGTGTTAGAGATCAAAATAAATGCATCTCTGTCGCCCAAATAAAAGCATTACAGAAGTTTTATGTACCTATTCAGCGGTTTTATCGCTGAAAGCGATAATAATAATATTACTAGTAACATTTGACGGCCTCGATGGCGCAGTGGCTAAGGTGTTCGCTCGTAGCGCGAAAGGTCCCGGGTTCGATTCCCGGCCAAGTCAATTTAGGAAAACTACATTTTCTAAGTTTTCTTGGGTCTGGGTGTTTTGGGTTGACGCCCCCAGTTAATTAACGTCACCTGGTACTCATAGTAGAGTTGCCCTAGTTGGAGACCAGGTTGATTGGTGTGATTGTCTGACGCTTTTTTATTTATTTATTTAAACTTAGTTTAAAGTTAGTTTGCGCCTTGGCGACTTGTTGCATGCAGTTGATTTGACAGGGGTTCCCAAACTAGGCAATACCTGTACATTAGTGAACCTATTTAACATTTGAATAGGCGACTTAAATTTGATATCTACTTACACTTTAGGAAAACAGGAATAAAACAAGAAAAATGTATAAATTATATTTTATTCAATAAATTAGTTAAAGCAATAACATAACTCGACAAATAAATTAACTTAAATAAACTTATAAAACATTTTAGACCGACTTTTAAAAAGACAAAGGCATTTTTTTTCTCAATCATTACCTACTGATTAAGATTTACAACACTTTCCGTCACCTTGATAACTGGCAAACCATTAAATAATGGCAAATTGCCAAGCCCTGCCAGTCCGCCAAGCTGCAAGCCATTCAACGATACGATTGGCGCGCCATTTGCCACGTTGCCAGAGTTTGCCAAACCATTTGGCAATTGATTTAGTGGCAAATTGTTAACAACAGTTGCTTGCTGCCCATTGGTAGGTTTGGCAAGTTCGCCAGTGGTAACGGTAATCTGTTTGCCAAACCATTATCAACGAGTAAAGCTAAACCAGTTGGCGTGCAAGAACATTCCTTGTTTGGCAGGTTTTGAACGTTTGGCGGAGTTGCCACTACGTTTGGCACTTGATTTAATTGTATATTTGCAGCTGGTAGATTCGCAAATTGTATGTTATTTGGCTGGTTTAATGCCAACTGCATAGAGTTTGGTGGAGTGAATGGCACATTCAAATTTGCCAGTTGTATGTTGTTTGGTGGATTCAATTGCCCATTTGCCAGCAAAATATTACTTGGCAAATTTATCGGTACATTAGCCAACTGTATGTTGTTTGGTGGATTCAATTGCCCATTTGCCAGCAAAATATTACTTGGCAAATTTATCGGTACATTAGCCAACTGTATGTTGTTTGGTGGATTCAATTGCCCATTTGCCAGCAAAATATTACTTGGCAAATTTATCGGTACATTAGCCAACTGTATGTTGTTTGGTGGATTCAATTGCCCATTTGCCAGCAAAATATTACTTGGCAAATTTATCGGTACATTAGCCAACTGTATGTTGTTTGGTGGATTCAATTGCCCATTTGCCAGCAAAATATTACTTGGCAAATTTATCGGTACATTAGCCAACTGTATGTTGTTTGGCAGATTCAATGGCAGATTTGACACTTGAAGATTATTTCGTGGATTCAATTGCCCATTTGCCAGCAAAATATTACTTGGCAAATTTATCGGTACATTAGCCAACTGTATGTTGTTTGGTGGATTCAATTGCCCATTTGCCAGCAAAATATTACTTGGCAAATTTATCGGTACATTAGCCAACTGTATGTTGTTTGGTGGATTCAATTGCCCATTTGCCAGCAAAATATTACTTGGCAAATTTATCGGTACATTAGCCAACTGTATGTTGTTTGCCAGATTTAATGGCACGTTTGCCAACTGTATATTGCTTGGCGGATTTACTGGCACATTTGGCAGCCGTAAGTTATTTGGCTGATTGAATGGAACGTTCGACAGCTGTATGTTGTTTGGCAGATTTTAACGTTTGGCGGAGTTGCTACTACGTTTGGCACTTGATTTAATTGTATATTTGCAGCTGGTAGATTCGCAAATTGTATGTTATTTGGCTGGTTTAATGCCAACTGCATAGAGTTTGGTGGAGTGAATGGTACATTCAAATTTGCCAGTTGTATGTTGTTTGCCAGATTTAATGGCACGTTTGCCAACTGTATATTGCTTGGCGGATTTACTGGCACATTTGGCAGCCGTAAGTTATTTGGCTGATTGAATGGAACGTTCGACAGCTGTATATTGTTTGGTGGATTCAATTGCCCATTTGCCAGCAAAATATTACTTGGCAAATTTATCGGTACATTAGCCAACTGTATGTTGTTTGGCAGATTCAATGGCAGATTTGACACTTGAAGATTATTTCGTGGATTCAATTGTAGAGTGGCTAATTGCACATTGTTTGCTTGAAACACTGGCGGATTATTTACTGGCAACAAATTTACATTTGGCACTTTAATATTAGGGTTTACTGGTAAGTTGTTCAAAATTGGCACAGTATTAACTAGTTGCAAGTTAGCGTTTCGCGGCAATCGAATACAGGCATTTGGTAAATTACTTGGCACGCCATTTACACAATTAGCAGGTAAATTGTTCAGTATTGGCAGATTTGGTATGAAGTTATTTGGCGGTGGCACATTATTTCTAACTGGCAAATTATTTATAAGTGGCACGTTGTTGATAACTGCTAAATTATTTGGAATTGGCTGGTTGTTGTAAATATTACTTGCTGGCAAAGTAGTTGGAACTGGTAAATTATATCGCGGCAAGTTATTAGGTGGCAAATTGTTAAGCGGCAAATTGTTAACAACAGTTGCTTGCTGCCCATTGGTAGGTTTGGCAAGTTCGCCAGTGGTAACGGTAATCTGTTTGCCAAACCATTTGGCAATTGATTTAGTGGCAAATTGTTTGGACAGTTACAGCTTTGGTTTGGCAATGGATAGTTGATCAACTGATTTGGAGGAGGTGGATTCTGGCAGGGGCAGCCGTTTTGTAGAGGAATTTGACTGACAGCATTCTGAAAAGAAACAATTTTTATATGAAACAAAAAATGGCCCGGCTCAATTGGAGTGATACCACGGCTTAACAGAAAACCGGCGTGAATTAGCGCCATTTCTGTGTTTCGCCGAATGTGTGAGGATACCGGAGGCCTAATCGTGAAGAATGAGGAGTAATAAAGTTGGCAGTGCACTTGTGACTCCACTGGTCTTGTGAATGGCTATGAGCGGCAGCGATCACTATCCATCAGGCGATCCGTCTACTCGTCTACCACCTATTACATGACAAAGGAATAGCCAGGCTTTTGCCACGATGTCATTTAAACACGAAAAACTTGTCACTGACGAATTTGGTGACGAAAAAATAAAAAAATATTTTTTTTCTTTCACAAATAAATAATAAAAATCATGTGACTAATTGTTAGACATTCTAAGAAATGTTTGAACTTTATTGGACAAAACAAAACGAATTAGGTAAAGAAAAAACAATACTACAACAGAAAACTATAGCATAAAAACTACCAAAAAGAATAAATTAAAACAGAGTAGGCCCCTGTGGCAATGTCAAAAGAAATTGTTAGGAACAAAAGACAATAAGAAATAAGAAGTTAAAATTACCTGTACACAAAATAATTGAAGTAAAACAAAATTAAATAATGGCCGCCAAGACGCCATTTTGAAATTCTAAATCTAAACCACTGTCATGACCAATTAATGAAATAAATTAAACTGAAGAAGAGTTAAAATAATACGTTTATATCAATAATTTTATTATCTTTTGTCAAGATTATCTTAAATTGTAATCAAGAATTGATTCAGCTAGGTACTTTTTTTATCTAAATACGTGATTTTTAGAGCATCTCGTAACGGCCAATCTTAATAAGATAAATCAGTTATTATAAGTATTTATTGCAAAATGACTTTATTGGTATCACCAGATGAAAAATGAAACCGTTTTTTAAAGCAATTCTTTAGAATTTATTTAATAATGTAGGTACAGTCGTCAGTCAGCCACAAATCAGGTTACCACAATCTGTCAAATTTCCTCAATCGATATTCAACCTAACGTATTTGACAGTAAGATGAGAGTCGATTGAAGAAATTTGACAGTTTTGTATAGGTACTTTGATGTGCACCTAACAATTGGGTATTTGACTAAATTTTTTTATGTGTTTAATCAAAAGACGCCTCAATTTAAGAAACATCGTTGAAAGAATCACTTGATTCTCATTTGAATTACCTGAGATATCACAACTTTAAGAGCACATATTTTGGGCAAGCCCAAAAACGCTCTATACAAATGGCTATTGTATTGTGACGTCACAACGCAAACTCTTGTATGCGCGTCTAGTAAATTTTGTATGGTAGCTATACCAAATGTTTCGTTTAAGTAAATGGTTTTATAATAAAAGTTGGTGGAAAATGAACGGGTAGTTCAATGATATAATTAATATTTTTTAATTTTATACTTAAAAAATGGACTTGCCTATGAAACTTTGAATGCTCACAAAACCAGCTAGACGATACATTTTTAACTGAAAATGTTGGCCATTGGTTGTTATTTACCAATATTTTAATAGAGTATCAATATTTTTTACTAAATCGAGATTAGTCAAATACCCAATTCTTTGCGCGTATTTTGGTACAGTTAGGAACCAAATTTTACATTGGTCTGACTCTGAGATAGGTAGCTCAAGCACCTGTGTTACAGATATCAGAACCAACAGTGGGATTACAAACATATACGTATAATACTTTTCTTTTGTAAATACATAACTTATAATACATAGAAAACACCCAGACCAATACAAACAGACATGTTCATGCACACAAATGTTTGTACTGTGCGGGGATCGAACCCGCAACCCTTGGCCCAGACGCAGCATTCACTACCACTGAACCAAACGGGTCGTCAACCAAACCCACGACTTTCCGCCGGGTTCAACTGTACGAAGAATTTAATACACATTTTATCATCTTGAAGTGGTTCCCAGGCAAACTATAAGTGTATTCAGTTTAGAAATAAAAATGACATAGGTACCTCAATATCCTTTATAAAGACCTATCCATAGATACACCAAATGTATGATTTTTGGTCAACAAAAAAAGTATGGATTTAATGAAAAAAAAAGAGTTTAATTTTTAAGTATGGTAATAGACAGGTACAGATTAAAACAAAGAATCTATCACATCCCAATCTATATTTCCCCCAAATCAAGGTCACAGGACGTCCCAAGCATTGAGACCTCGCAACAAGGTCACAGGGAAGGTCACGTTGCCTCGTCCCTGGGAGCAAGGTCGCATGACCTCGTCCTTCAGGCGAAGGTTACGTAGCCTTGTTCCGAGGTCACATCCTTGGTTCGAGGACGAACGCTCACCTTAACTTGTAAGGTCATGGGATCGATTTTGTGTGAAATTGGCGAGGTGAATGAATTTTGCTATTTGACAAATTTGGGGGGAAGGGGAAGATTTTTTTTGAATGCGATGGCAGACGAGCAGATGGATCACCTGATGGTAAGCGATTGCCCATAGGCAACACCAGTGGAGCTCATTAGTGCGCTGCTGACCTTTTAACTCCTTTTCCCCCGATTGGGTATCCAGTACCACAACTCGATGGAACACAGCACAGCGTTGCTACGCGCCGGTCTTCTGTGAAGTGGTATCACTCCGGTCGAGCCGGCTCATTCATGCCGAAGCGTGGCTCTCCCACGTTAACGTTAAATACTTGTCTTATCAAAATAAATATTGAAATCAGATTTACAATTATCATGTTTCTTATAATATTACAAGTGTTTATATAACAATATGACAAAACTATTTGATAAATATTTGGATATCTTTTTTTATGTAACAACAGATAAAAAAACTTCAAATAGGCCTGCTTTAATATTTTTGAAATAAAATTAATTTATAGCCTAAGTAATAGTTACTTATCTCTTTATAGTAAAATGACTTATTTAATCCATAATATTTTATTTTTAGTCAATATTTTATTCATGGTAAGTACCTAAGCTTAAACGTTAGACGATCAAAATATATTCTCATTGTACAACAAATTTTATGAGATATGTGGCAGACGAGCAGACGGATCACCTAATGGTAAGCGGTTGCCGCCGCCCATAGACACCTGCGACACCGGTAGAGTCACAAGTGCGCTGCCAACCGTTAACCGTCTTTTCACCCCAATTGGGCCTCCGGCACCCTTACTCACTTGATGACACACAGCGCGGGCGCTGCTTCACGTTCGTCTTCTTAGTCGCTTAAAAAGTTGGCAGCGCACGTGTGACTTCACTGGTGTAGCGGGTGTCTATAGGCGGCGATCGCTTACCATTGGGTGATCCGTGTGCTAGTCTGCCACCTATCACATAAAAACAGGATGTTCGTTTTTAATTGCGCCTGTATTTTTTATTTTTCAGATTACAAATGCACAATACTACGAATACACAAGAAAAAGATCTTATAACACCAACTACGTACCATCTGAACCACAATCGCCATCAGGAATGTATGCAGTACCAAACCCTGGCTTTATACCCCCGCCAAACGCAATACCCATGCCAGGACCATTTATACCCCCGCCAAACGCAATACCCATGCCAGAACCATTTATACCCCCGCCAAACGCAATACCCATGCCAGAACCATTTATACCCCCGCCAAACTCAGTACATATGCCAGGACCATTTATACCCCCGCCAAACGCAATACCCATGCCAGAACCATTTATACCCCCGCCAAACTCAGTACATATACCAGGAACGTTTAATCCTCCGCCAAACGCAGTACCCTTGCCAGTACCATTTATACCCCCGCCAAACCCAGTACCCATGCCAGTACCATTTACACCCCCGCCAAACCCAGTACCCATGCCAGTACCATTTGTACCTCCGCCAAACTCAGTACCTATGCCAGAACCATTTATACCCCCGCCAAACGCAATACCCATGCCAGGACCATTTATACCTCCGCCAAACTCAGTACCCATGCCAGTACCATTTGTACCTCCGCCAAACTCAGTACCCATGCCAGGAACGTTTAATCCTCCGCCAAACACAATTGCCATTGCAGGACCATTTCCACCTCCGCCAAACCTGCAAACTACACCAGAATCATTTGCGATTCCGCCAAACTCAGTACCTATACCAGAACCGTTTGCATTCCAGCCAAATTCTGTAACCATAGCAGGACCTTTTACATTCCCTCCTATCTTTGATACCATGGGATTTTCACCTCCACCAAATTCATTACCGAAACCTATACCTCAGCCAAATCCAGTTGCAAGACCAGATACAAATCCATATCCACCAAACTCAGTTGCCATACCCCCATTTATGCCCCCGCCATTCCCAGTTGCCATACCTGCACCTTTTACCCCTCCGCCAAGCCCAGTTGATACACCAATGCAATTTCCACCCCCGTCAAACCCATTTACATATCCACCTAACACAGTTGCTACAGGGCCTTCTTTACCCCCGCCAAACCCAGCACAGGGACCTTTTACGCCTTCGCCAAACCCAGTTGATATGCCAGGGTCATTTACACCTCTGCCATTCCCATTTTCCACACCAGGGCCACCGCCAAAACCAGTCCCCATTCCAGAGCCATACATAGCTCCACCAAACCAATTAACAAGACCAGGAGAATTTACACCTCTGCCAAATGGTGGGTTTACGCCACCGCCAAACAATGCTTTTGGCGGAATTATGCCACCGCCAAGTCCTGAATCAATAGTTCCAAATTCAAAATCATTTCCTTTTTCTCCGTCCGCGAATTCGACTGTCTTTAACAAGAGTTATAAAAGGAGAATGAAAATTGAACCTCCGTTTGTGTAGTTAATTTTTAATATGATTTTGGTACCTGATTAATTAGATTAGTTAATAAATTATGTAACTTAAAATAGCTTGTTTTATTTTACCTACACTCTTTAAATATGAGTACCTACGTCTGTACATACTAACATACACGCACAGTTCAGGCGTACAATTACTAGTACAATTTCTTTGATGATAAATTAGTGTATGTTAGTAGTGTATGTACAAGACTGTTTAAGGCCCTAATGTACCTACTTTGATAAGTATATATGGCGTGATAAGTATAAGCAGTTTCTAGGTGGTTTTATTTAAGAGCTTTTCTATGTATAAATACAAAAAAAAATCTACTAATGAAAATACTTAGTACGCCAAACTATCAATATAGCATTGGTTTTGATTATTTCCAAACAAACTTGTTGCACTGCAAGCTGCAACAGCTGTAGGTACCTTGTGTTGAATAAACATAGGTATAGTTAATATCTAATTATGTAAACATGAACCAAACCTCATTTCCGATGAAATGGAGTTACATTACGAGCATTTTAATAAACAGATTAAAATACTACGTTTACTTACATAATAAAAATGTTATTATCTCGAAAGTAAATTTTTGTGGGTTGGTTCTTGTTTGTCAATTATGTTAGGTATTTTTGTATCTATGTTATGTTTTCGTCAATTAGGTAGGTATATATATGAAGATTTCATAAAAAAAACTACATAAAATAAAAACAACTTTATTTCAACAAATCAATTCCCATTTTACATTGTCGGAGGGGCTCTAGGTTTCTTCCTTGGACAACTTCCAGATTTACAACCAGACACTGATGAAGAACAGGGTGCCAGACCAGGTGCTGGGGTCGCTTCTGGCAGAAACGACTCTGCCAAGGCACATGGCACGGGTATAAATATGGGAGGTATGACTAAAAAGTCCGATTGGTCGGTTAAAACCGTGGTTGGTATTAAATTGGGGACTGGCGGAACTATTTGCGGGATTGGCGGAACCATTTGGGGCACTGGCGGATATGTTTGGGGTACTGACGGACAGGTTTGGGGCACTGGCGGATATGTTTGGGGCACTGGCAATACAGGATATGCGGGGACAGTTGGTTGGGGATATGGCTGGATTTGGGGCAATGGTTGGTATGGCGATGGGGCTTGTTGCAATGTTGATGTTACGACTGTTATGGCTGTGTCTATTTCCAGGCAGTTAATCTGTAATTTTAAATTATTTAAATAAAATCTTTTCGTATTTCATTTTTGTTTTTCTTTAGTACAGTCAACAGTAGGAGAGCCACGCTTTGGCATGAATAGGCCAGCTCGATCGTAGTAATACCACGTCCTCACAGAAAACCGGCGTGAAGCAGCGCCTACGCTGTGTTTCGTCGTGTGAGTGAGGGTTCATTCATTTCATTCATGCCTAGCGTGGCTCTCCCACGTCTATGAATTACTAGCGGCCGCCCGCGACTTCGTACGCGTGGAGTTAATTATTGACACTTACCGTCATATTTTGGACAATCCACGCAATATATTTTTATAAATTGTAGCCTATGTTTTATTCTGATGTATAAGCTATATTGTGGTAAAGTTTCATTCAAATCCATTCAGTAGTTTTTACGTGAAAGAGTAACAAACATCCATACATCCATACAAACTTTCGCCTTTATAATGGTCTATGAATTATGTGAGTAGGTGCTAATGTAACGAAAATAGATAATAACTACTAAATTAAAAAAATGAACTTACTGAATAAAGCAATGTGAATAATAAAAAAGTATTTAGAAACATTTTGATATTAGTGTAGGTTCTAAAGAAGGGAATTCCATGAAATCAACCTTTATAATGTCCAATGAAAAACTTATAAATTTCGTTAGGCTTACTTTCACAATTTTGTTGTGAAAATTTTATCGTAATTTTTAATGTAATTACTTGCCTACTCGTACTTTTGATAACTGTTTTGTAATTTTCAAATAATTATGAAATATTGTAATTCATTGGAATTATGATCATAGGACTACGTGCAATTTCCGATGATGAAATCCTTGGTAATTTTTTATGTGGCAAACGAGCTGAAGGATCACCTGATGTTAAGCGATTGCCACTGTCCATAGACATCTGCAACACCAGTGCAGTCTCAAGTACGCTGCCAATTAACCCCCTTTCCCCCCAATTGGGCCGGTACCCTCACTCATTCGACGAAACACAGCGCAGACGCTGCTTCTGTGAGGCCGTGGTGTCACTCCGGTTGAGCCGGCTCATTCATGCCGAAGCGTAGCTCTTCCACGGTTGACATAAAAAATATTAATGTTTCTTTTTCGGCTGACAACTCTGTTCCTAATAGTACCTAAGGGTATGATAAAAAAAACAATTGGGTACATGTTCAAAAACTATAATCGAAATAAGTTACTCAAATAAAACTAAAAATTACAAACAAGGTGGTGGAATAGGAATCTTCCTCAAGAAGTGACTTCTAACTTGAGTTGGCACGACTGGCGGAAGAAGATTTGAGGTTGGCGGGGCCAAAGCTGAGACTGGGGACGCCGCTGGCAGGAATGGGTTCACTAGTGGCGCTGGGGCGATTGGTGGCGGGCAAGCTACTGGCGGGGGCGGGTATGCAACGTTAGGTGGTGGGTATGCCACTGCCGGGGGTGGGTATGCCACAGTAGGTGGTGGGTATGCAACTGCCGGGGGCGGGTATGCCGCTGGCGGTGGGTATGCGACTGGCAAAGCAGGCGCCGTGCATGGCTGAGGTATCGGAAAACCTGGGAACACTTTCTCTTGTATTACTTTTGGGGCCGGTGGGTAAAAATCTGGCAGAACCGGGGCCACTTCGACGATTGGTTGGGCGACTGCAGCGTGGTACTGGGAGACGACGTTGGTAGAATTCGGATAGTATCTGTTTGGCGGGTGCCAGGGAACTTGGCAGGAATCTTGGCAAAGCTTCTTCGAGGATTCCTGGTCCGGGGACATTCTTGTTTGCTCCTACAGCAGCCAGTTGCAATATTTGGCAGGGCTCTCTCAGCATTTGCCGGGGATAGGATGTCGTCCAATATGTTTTGTTTGGGGCACGCTGCCAGAATTGGGTCCGATGTTACAGCTACAATGAGGGCCAGTAGGATTGTGTGTGATCGTCCCATGATGTGCTGAAAGCCGAAAAGTTTCTAGATCAATACTTTGAAATCTATACTATTTATAAAGAGATACCTTCTATAGACAACGACAAGCCTTATAGGTAAACCGAAAACACGAAACGCTTGCGCGGTGTAATTTAGCACAGCGTCATCTATTGGTTCATTTCTGAATTACGGTCCCGAAGCGAAGTGAGGGCGGGCCACTAGTAATAAATAAACTGATAATTACCACCCTATACAAAACTTATTTCCAAAACGTGCAAGACTGCTCGTCTGCACCCTATCACATTAAAAAAGACCATACTTAGGGTATTTTTAATGTGATAGGTGGCAGACGAGCAGACGGATCACCTGTTCCCGTTCCCCATAAACACCTGCAACACCAGTAGAGTCACAAGTGCGCTGCCAACCTTTGACCCCAATCCCCCAATTGGGGTTCCGGTACCCTCACTCGACGAGACACAGTACAGGCGCTGCTTCACGCCGGTATTGTGAGGATATGGTATCATTCCGATCGAGCTGGCCCATTCATGCCGAAGCGTGACTCTCCCTTGGTTAAACGTCCAAACCATGGTGAAGTTAAGTGAGAGGATGGACTGCTTCGATGGCGCAGTGGCAAGAGCCACGCTTCGGCATGAATGGGCCGGCTCGACCGGAGTGATACCACTGCGTCACAGAAAACCGGCGTGAAGCAGCCCCTGTGCTGTGTTTCGCCGAGTGAGTGAGGGTACCGGAGGCCCACCCGGGGAGGGAAAGAAATAAAAGGTTGGCAGCGCACTTGTAACTCCACTGATGTTGCAGGTGTCCATGAGCGGCGGCAATTGCTTACCATCAGATGATCCGCCTGCTTGTCTGCTACCTATCACATAAAAAAATACTTACATAAAAAAACTAAGGTCTGGACTTACCTCATTAATTTATTAAAATGAACAGATAAAATTTCTAATCTTTCTTTTATAAAAACTATATCGTAACTTTGATTTGCTATCTAAAAATTTGTAAATAAATTGTCCAACTTATTATTATGATAGATTCTTATCAGTTTTATGTTTATCGCTTGTAGGCCTTTTTGTAAAATGTTTTTTTTATCAGAAATTGTAATGTTGTAAATATAGATTAAGTCCTTTTGAGACAATTTCAAAAATCCAATTTATGTAAGCATAGGTTACACGCAAAGTCCGCGCGAAATAGTATTTTTTCGTAGCATTTTTTTTTATATTATAGGAAGGTAAACGAGCAAGCGGGTCACCTGATGGTAAGTTATCACCGCCGCCCATGGACATCAGCTACACCAGAAGGAGTGCGGATGCGTTGCCGGCCTTTAAGGAAGGTACTTATAGGCTCGTTTCAGGTTTGAATGTCGTACCGGTTCGGAAAAACCGCTGTGGGAATTATTTAAAAATTTTCCCCCTCCTCCCCCTTTTAACCCCTTACAACCCCCTTTTCGCAATAAAAAAATAGAAAAAAGTAAAGTAGCTCATTTCCTCTCTCAGGGTCTAGTCTAGACCATCTGATTCTTAGGTATACCAAATCTTTATCTTTACTACTTATAAAGAGACAACTTCTATAGACAACGACAAGGCTTATAGGTAAACCGAAAACACGAAACGCATGCGCGATGTAATTGGACACAGCGCCATCTATCGGCTCATTTCTGAATTACGGTCCCGAAGCGAAGTGAGGGCGGGCCACTAGTTTCATATAAATACATTTAGTAGTTTTAGTAAGAGTAACAGACAAAATTACTTTCGCATTTGTTTTTTTTTATGGGATAGGTAGCAGACGAGCAGGCGGATCCACCTGATGGTAAGCGATTGCCGCCGCCCTGCAATACTAGTAGAGTAGACCTTTAATAGCCTTCCCCCAATTGGGCCGGCGGAATCCTCATTCCACGAAACACAGTGCAGGCTGCTTCCTGTCGGTCTTCTGTGAAGCCTTCTGGTATCACTCCGATTGAGCCGGCCCATTTCTTTAAATATATAAAACTAGCTGCCGCCCGCGACTCCGTCCGCGTGGAAAAGTAACTTTTTACCCCCCTTTCAACCCCTTACAACCCCCTTTTCACAATAAAAAGTAGCCTATGTCCTTTCTCAGGGTCTAGATTATTTTTAGGTATACCAAATTTCATTTGAATCCGTTGAGTAGGTAGTTTTGGCGTGAAAGAGTAGCAGACAGACAGACAGACAGAGTTACTTTCGCATTTATAATATTAGTATGGATGGCACTTGACCTCACCTCACCTGATGAAGAGTGATAATAAGGTCTAAGATGTAGCGTGCTTTCCTAGAAGAAGCCTATTCACTCTCGACTTAAAGACACCCAAATTGTAGCTCTCTGGGAATACAGAAGCCGGCAAGTTGTTCCATTCCTTAGTAGTTCGTATTAAGAAAGAAGAAGCGAAACGCTCAGTACGAGCTGGTGGAACTTTCATAGTGTAAGTTCCTTTCATGCCAAAGCGTGGCCCTCCCACAATAAAGTGACCTACTTATGATTTTGTAATAAATTAAGTATGTATTGATTGCTATGCCTACTTGGTAACAACATAGAGAGATTATTGTACGACATTATGAAAAAAATACTAAGAAACATGTTGAAACGAGTGGTAGATACCTGTTATTGACCTATAAATAGGCCTACGAACAGGGTATAGAAATATAGACTCCTAGACCAGCAATATGAAGACTCAACTAGCTGTTCTTTTCCTTTCCCTGGCTTTGGCAAGCGTAAGTTGAATATCATTGATTTCTTTTACCTATGTTTCATCATCAGCAACCCACACTCGTCCTCTACTGGACATAGGTCTCCCCTAATGCACGCCACTGCTTCCTATTTTCGGCCACTCTCATCCAGCCCACTCCAGCCAGCTTTCGAATGTCATCATCCCATCTTGTCGCAGGGCGTCCAACACTACGCTTACCAAGTCGCGGTCTCCACTCAATGACTTTACGGCTCTAACTCACCCTACCTATGTTTAAGCATAGATTATCAACCTATATATCCTACATATAAATTGTTCCCTTTTCTCAACTAATGTATGTCCTTATAATTATGTTTATAAGAGACAATAAACGATTTTTTTTTATTATACTGGACCGCTGCAGGGCAAATACCTCCATCATAGAAATCTACTAGATGTTGCAGGTGTCTATAGGCGGCGGCCATCGCTTACCATCAGGTCATCCGTCTGCTCGTCTGCATTCTACCATACCATACCATATTCTTACATCAAACCACACGCAAGCGGCTGTCATTCCATCCTCATCATCTTGATGGTTGGCGATCTAGCACTGTGCGTTTTTCGAGGAATTTTCTCCCGCGAACCTCAGTCTTGTGGAATAGTTTAGCTGCGGCGGTATTTCCTGACGGCTATGACTTAGGGACCTTCAAGAAACGAGCGTACTCCTTCTTAAAAGGCCGGCAACGCATCAGCTACCTTTCTGATCTCGCAGATGTTCATGGTCAGCGGTGATTACTTACCAGCAGGTGACCCGCTTGCTCGTTTGCCGCCTCTAGTAATAAAAAAAAATATCACAGAAAAAAACAGAGCTTTAAATTTTATGCCATAATGTATCGGGCGCAAAAGCTTATTTTATGCTTTATTTTATTTCAGAGCCAAATCGCCTACTCCGGCAGCCAGCTGTTGTCCGTCCCTGCAGTACAGCAGGTCGCAGTACAACAGGCTCGCAGTGCCACAGGTCGCAGTGCAGCAAATTGCAGTCCCACAAGTCGCAGTACAACAGGTCCCAAGCTGCGGTTGTAACACCTACAACACTGTTGAATATAGCTACCCCTGTTTCCACATCCTGTGGTTGCGGATCACCCGTCTCTTTCGCCCCGACCCAATTAGCGTACCAAGTTGCCCCACAAATCTCTTACACCCCCGTTGCCGTCGCCCAGCCCTCTTGTGGATGCGGTGTCCCAACTTGTGGGTGTGGATCGCAAGCCGTGGCGTATCAATCCCCTGTAGTGAATACCGTTGTGACCCAATCCCCTGTGGTAAGCACCTGTGCTGACCCAAGCCCCCACAATTGAACTCGGTTGTGTACGTCTAGCTTTTATAAACGGATAAAAAGGGTTTGCCATCTCGAAAATTTGTCAACCAGTAAATTTTGTCATGGCTTAAAAATGGTACACCAGGATGGATAACAACCCTAGATAAAAGATTCATGAGAAATAAAATTTAAATGTCAAAGAAAGAGTAGTTTTATTATAACGTTCAAAATCTATAAACTAATATCCCAGTTAATACCTAAACACAGTACGTTATGTGGGTAGGTAAGTATCAAGAATCACAGCTTATAATACTGTCCCACTGCAGGGCAAAAGCCTCCATCATAGAAATCAAGTTATCACTACTATGATGGGATTAGGTTTAATCACGCAAGCCCCATGTTCGAAAACTTCAAAAGTAGAAAAGTATCAAGTATCAGCCTATAATACCTACTGTCCCCACGGCAGAGCAAAGGCCTCCATCATAGAAGTCAAGTCATCTAAGTAAATCCATACTAATATTATAAATGCGAAAGTAACTCTGTCTGTCTGTCTGTTACTCTTTCACGCCAAAACTACTGAACGGATTTAAATGAAATTTGGTACCTACAGATGATCTATTCTAGACCCTGAGAAAGAACATAGGCTACTTTTTATTGCTAAAAGGGGGTTGTAAGGGGTTAAAGGGGGGTAAAAAGTTACTTTTCCTTGCGGACGAAGTCGCGGGCGGCCGCTAGTAAGTAATAAAATCTACTAAAAACGACACTTCAGCTAGACACTGAACCAACACAAGTGCTCATCGTATAAATTAACGTTTATCCATGATAGAAATGAATTGAACCCTTCGACTTTTAGCGTAGGCACAGAATACTTAATAGTACAAGGTACAGAAAACCCACTTCTAAAAACCGTTTAGAGAAAAATAATGCCTCAGGCTATAACATAAATTTGAAATTCCGACCGCCCAACGTTCAACACCTACAATTATTCATACCTAGAAGTGCGTTCTCTTTCTATCGCACGCAACTGTCGCATATGCGTCGCCGCTCGCTCGTGATTTTCTACTGATCGTCCCCTCCAGAGGGGACGCCGCATGTACTTGCAAATTCGTAGGTACACGCTGAGTGGGTCAGGCCTGGCGTAGGTACGAGTCAGGATCCGTACTAGTAATGTGTCAACAAAGTCATTACGCGTCACTGCCGGTTACGTCACAGAGTAGGTATGGTAGCCCCATCCATCTATATTATTATTATAAATGGTAATGTGTCTGTCTGTCTGTTTATTTGTCTTTCTATCACGGCAGAACGGAGCGACGAATTGATGTGATTTAAGTGGAGATAGTTGAAGGGATGGAACGTAACATAGGCTATTTATTGCCCCTATCTAACCCCCCATTTTAGGGAAGTAGGAGGCGCGAAGCCGCAGGCAAAAACTAGTTGGTTATAAAATATGAGAATTGCGTTAGTTCCTCAAAAGTCCGTTTTTAAGACTTACCTGACCGTTTATGGGGCAACTCGTCCGAGAATTTCAAAATTTTTTTAGACGAGTTGTCCCATAACCCTGACGCATTCTAAATGTGCCATCGGGCCAATCCTTACCTATGTATTAATAAGTGTAATTTTGTAATGAATTAATGAAAGATTTTCCTAGTAATAACTTAAGTAAAAAGATTAGTAGGTAACCTATATTGTGAAAAAAATACAATGAAAATTTTACGAAACGATAGGTATCGTATAAAAAGCCTACATTGTAGGTATCGGTTCATTAGGTCAGCAATATGAAGGCCATATCTGTCCTCTTTTTGTTCGTGGCTTTGGCAAACGTAAGTTAAAATTTCTGTCTGTTTTTCCCGACCACTATAATCTGGACATCTTTAAGGCAAGAGTGAACAGGCATCTTCTAGGCAAACGTGTGTCATCCTATACCTACTCTGATTCATAATCATGTAAACTGACAGATGTCAATGTGTCATCCCCATACATTATCACTCAATTTGATCATAGAAACTTGTCATTTTCATCTGTCAGTTTACTTTACATGATTAGACCTCATCGTAACTTTCCATCAGATGCGATAGTGGGCAAGCGTTGGCTTATAGTTTATTAAAAAATATATATTAAAGCCAGTCGAGAATTGAACCCAGAACCTATCACGCTTGGGACAAGGAGGGACAACATCTTAGCCAATACCCATCGATGTCGCCATCGAAGGTCTTATTCCTTCCTTATGAACCGGCAAAGCATTTGTGATGCCTCAGGTGTTGCAATGTCCATGAGCCGAGGTGATCCGTCTAATCCCGTGGGCAATGTCCATGAGTCGAGGTGATCCGTCTGATCGTTTGTCCGCTATAATGTAAAAAAATCCATCATATCATTTCGATTTTTTTGTATTTCAGAGTCAAGTCGCCTACCTACCCACCCCCCAGCTGGCTCCAATTCCCTCCCTCCCCCCAATCGTGGACGTCCAATCTTATCTTGGCTTATCCTGTGGATGTAGCACCCCCTACCCTGCAACACCCTGTGGATGTAGCACCCCCTATCCAGCAACTCCCTGTGGCTGTGGGGCACCCGTCACGTACGCTCCAGCCCCTGTAGCATACCCCCAAGTGTACACTCCATTTGTAGATTATGCCCCAACCTGTGGTTGTGGTGCCCCAACTGGGGCGTACCCAACTCCCTGTGGGTGTAGTGCCCCAACTGGGGCATACCCAACATCTTGTGGGTGTGGTGCCCCAACCCCCTGTGGGTGCAGCGCCCCAGTGCCACTTCTGCCCCCCTATGCCCCTGTGGTGGGGTGCAACAAATTCCTACGACAGGTCTGCGTTCAACCGCCGTTTTTGTAAGATGCTATTACCTCATTCCCGCACTCAGAGACGTCGTTTAACGTCGTAAGACCCAAAAGCCCTTTAAAAGGCATACAACAATTGATTTGCCATTGTGTCTGCTGTCTGCGCTTTACGGCGTTAAGTGACGATTAAGGTTTGATTAATGTCTCTGAGTGCGGCATTTAGTATTTAGTTAAGTACTCTGACGAAGTAAAGCGCTCTTGAGGGATCTTTAATTCAGCATAATAAATGAATAAAATAAAATGAGATTTAGAGTAAATAAAATTTTATTACAAAACAAAGGGTATTTTATTATAAAACCCCTTTAACCCAAAGCCTCCATCATAGAAATCAAGTCATCGCTACTATGACGGGATTAGGCTTAATCACCACGCTTGCCTAATGCGGTGCGGTGATCACAAACCCGAGCTATGTCCGGAAAATTCGAAACATACTTTTTGCTCGACCCCGGACCCCGATATGGCCCGGTACTTAAACCACTAAACCAATGGGGCGTTAGAAATAGAAAGAAATAGCATGATAATAATTGAGTATAGTCCGAGGCAAGAAAGTGTAGTTATGACCTTGAGTGCGCAGAAACCAATTTTGATAGAAAGTCTTCTTTTTTACAAGTGCGCAAAATAACGGTCATCGCTATACTTTCGTGCCTCCAGCTATAGCTCGGAGTAAGCATTCAGAATATTTTCAAAACTAAAGAAACCGTTACTAAAAAAACTAGAAGACCGGCGTAAAGCTGCGCCTGCGCTGTATTTTGTCGTGTGAGTGAGGGTACCGGAGGCCCAACTTGGGGGAGACGGAGTCATAGGATGGCAGCGCACTTGTGATTCTACTGGTTGCAGGAATCTGCTCGTCTGCTATCTTTCACATAAAAAAACTCAAAATTTATTTGTTCAACATTTATTTACACTATATTACAACTAATAAACAACCATTTCAACAATACTCTAAAACACTACAGATTTTCCATTCAACACCTTTTACATAACAATATACTTATACTCTGATTCATAATCATGTAAAGTAAACTGACAGATGTCATGCAAAATGTCAAAATGCATAGAAACCTGTCATTTTCATCTGTCAGTTTACTTTACATGATTATGAATCAGAGTATAATAATCGGTATATTTCTTCCTTTTATTTATGTAAACTCTGATTTTTAATCATGTGGAGTAAACTGACAGATGTCAATGTGTCATTCCCATACATTATCACTCAATTTGACAGATGCAAAATGTCAAAATGTATAGAAAGTCGACATTTGCTTCGGCAGAAGCAACTGGCAAGTTTGAACAGCAGACACATGATTAAACATCAGAGTAATTTTTTTTACAAAAAAAAATGCATAATTATAGTTCCACAGATTAGCTTAATACCGGTGACAGATGTCAAGAAATGTCAAATTCTCTCTCTCTCCAACATATAGCGCCGTCCTGCAGCAGCTGACTTGCGTATCAAGCTATTTTATGAAAGTTATAATGTCATAGAAAAATAATATTTATTACAACTGTAATAAGATTAGAAACCTGGTTTCGTATAAATGCTGATTTGATTTTTAAATTTAAATTGTGTACCATTAAATAAATGGCAAAAATGCACTATTGACACGTTAAATGGCATGGCGTTGCTTACAAAGTTATGACGTCACTGTCATCACATTTGTCAAATAGTTCTTTCTACAAATGAATATTTTTTTCTCAACATCGTCGCTTTAACAACATTATCGCGTAAATCGAAAATTACTTGTTATTCGCATACATTAACACTCAATTTGACACATGCAAAATGTCAAAATGCATAGAAACCTGTCATTTTCATCTGTCAGTTTACTTTACATGATTATGAATCAGAGTATAATCGGTATATTTCTTCCTTTTATTTATGTAAACTCTGATTTTTAATCATGTGGAGTAAACTGACAGATGTCAATGTGTCATCCCCATACATTATCACTCAATTTGACAGATGCAAAATGTCAAAATGTATAGAAACTTGACATTTGCTTCGGCAGAAGCAACTGGCAAGTTTACTCCACATGATTAAACATCAGAGTATTTTTTTTACAAAAAAAATGCATAATTATAGTTCCACAGATTAGCTTAATACCGGTGACAGATGTCAAGAAATGTCAAATTCTCTCTCTCTCTCTCCAACATATAGCGCCGTCCTGCAGCAGCTGACTTGCGTATCAAGCTATTTTATGAAAGGTATAATGTCATAGAAAAATAATATTTGTTACAACTGTAATAGAAACCTGTTTTTGTATAAATGCTGATTTGATTTTTAAATTGTATGTAAAGAAAGCCACACATCAATATCATTAATTAAATGGCAAAAATGCACTATTGACACGTTAAATGGCGTTATGGCGTTGCTTACAAAGTTATGACGTCACTGTCATCACATTTGTCAAATAGTTCTTTCTACAAATAAATTTGTTTTTTTTCAACATCGTCGCTTTAACAACATTATCGCGTAAATCGAAAATTACTATGTAATGTTTTATTTTTCATTGGATATAATATGTCAAGAAAGTCATAAAAACAATTAAGCATGTTTTTTTTATGTAATAGGTAGCAGACGAGCAGGCGGATCACCTGATGGTAAGCAATTGCCGCCGCTCATGGACACCTGCAACACCAGTTGAGTTACAAGTGCGCTGCCAACCCCTTTTTTTTTATCCCCTTCTCCCCGGGTGGGCCTCCGGTACCCTCACTCACTCAGCGAAACACCAGCACAGGGGGTTACCACATGGGGTTACCACACTCTATGACATAAGCGGCAGTGGCGCCATAGAGTAATTTCACGTCTTAATTGACACACAATAATATTCTTATCATCACTGATCCAATGACGTTACGCAAAATTTCGAAATTAACCATTTACAGAACTTATTTGAACATTAGGTACTTTTGATTCTATTAAATACTAGTGGCCCTCACTTAGATTCGGCAAATTAGTTCCAAAATGATATCCATAGATGGCGCTGGGTGTCGATTACATCGCGCATGTTTCGTTTTACTTGGTCGTTTTCTAAGTGCACACACTTGAGCATTATAACATATCCTTGTTGGTGTTGTTAAGATCGGTTGGAGAATCTTATTACATTTGTTAAATTTTACTTACACGATTATGCGGTTAAAGCTACAATATGAACTTGTATGTAACACTTCTTAATAAACGGTTCCCCCATTTTCAACATCATTCGTTCTTCGGTGGTGGCGGTTTCCCGCTGGCCAGGACCTTCTTCATCGTCTTCAGCATGCTGGGTATGAGTCCTATGTGTTTGTCGACACACCGTACTGCACACTTCTCAAAATCTATTGTGCATTTGTCTACCTGGAAAGAAAATAAATGGCATAAGAATCTTGTTTCCATTAATTTTAAGCCCTTGACCTAAAATCAGGTGAGGTGTTATAAGTTTCATGTTTCTGTCTGTCTGTGTGTGTGTTTATCTGTGGCACTAGTGGCCCGCCTTCACTTCGTTTCGGGACAATAGTTCCACTGTCTACTAATAGATTGCGCTGGGCGTTGATTGCAGCGCGCTAGGGATTCGCCTTTTCGGTTTGTATCTAAGATTTTTCATCCTGATCCTCAAGATCCCAAAAAATTGTATAGATGGATGAATAATAATAAATAAATTCACACAACATCTCATTCGTTGACCTGACTCAGTACTAAGTAGCTTAGGAATGTTTGCTCCTCTTTCATGTAAAAACTACCAAATGCATTTTAATGAAACTTTACAATAATATAGCAATATACATCAGAATACCACAAAGGCTACAATTTATAAAAATAATTTGAGTGGATTGTCCAAAATATGAGTGTCATTAACTAGCTCCATCCGAGCTAACATGCGCGCCACGAGATAATTTGTCGACAGTCGTATTGTGTCGGCGCAAGTTGCTTCTCGCTCACCTGACTGAGCGATGAGCGTGATAGAAGGATGCGCTTTCGAGAACGAGAGTCGACAAAATTTTGTCGCAGTGCGCATGTAAGGTCTACATATGTACAAAGTCATGGGTGGCTGATAGTAGTAATATGAAATACATACTGTTTCTTGACTAGGATCTGGTCCCAGCCTGTCTCTGGCAGCATCGTTGCAGTCCATCACACACCGCTGTAGTCTGTTTGTAGGTTATTAATCTCGCCCTGTAATAAAAAGTAAAAATTTATTTATTTTCTCATATAAATAAATGCAAAATGTAAATAGTATCCCAATTTTTTTTGATACAATGGCAGACAGATTAAGTAAGCGTACACCTGGAAGTCTTTTTTCCTTGATTTGGCATTCAGTACCCTCACTCACTCGGTGAAAAACATCACAGACACAATTTATGCTAGGATTCATCACAGTCATGGGAATGGATGCCTCTCAACGGCGGGGATTCTATTGAAGCGTATTCCTGGGACCTCAC
Organism: Cnaphalocrocis medinalis; assembly: GCA_014851415.1. Classification (NCBI taxonomy): domain Eukaryota; kingdom Metazoa; phylum Arthropoda; class Insecta; order Lepidoptera; family Crambidae; genus Cnaphalocrocis; species Cnaphalocrocis medinalis. Next base: position 6,457,811 of record CM026301.1, on the reverse strand, counting down.
AAGCTTTGTGGAGCGACTTCACCGTTCTGAGGGTGTGTTAGCGTTAGGTGGGGACAGCATCTCATTCCAGGTTCACATGTGTGATCGATTTGTAGACTCTTACCTGAACATAATTGTTAGCCTGGTTCAACGGTGTTGTGCAAGTCTCGATGCATCCATGCACTCTCTCCAACGACGTTTGGGTATCATCGCAACACCGGGCTGCGCATCTGTGCATGTCACCCTGAAAAGTGCAAAATATTGATTTTAGGGCAAAGAAAATCTTTTGATATGTCAATTTTTCATTCTTATTTAAAGTATCAGCCTCTATACTATCCCACTGCAGGGCGAAGGCCTCCATAGAAATCAAGTCATTGCTACTATGATGGGATTAGGCTTAATCACCACACTTGCCTAATGCAGTGCAGTGATCACAAACCCGTGCTATGTTCGTAAAATTCGAAACATATTTTTTTGCTCGACCCGGGATTCGACCCGGGACCCCGAGATCACGGCCCGGTACTTAAACCACTAGACAAACGGGGCGTTTGGCGGCCGGAGCATTCTTATTTAGTGATGATAATTGAACTATGTTCAAGAAAAGGGTCAGACCCTGTAAAATCTAGAAGGAAGCAACTTAAATTATTATTCTAGGCTTGATTAATTTAAAATTGAGAATGCCGGCAATGGAAAATCTACTAAATAAACTAGTAATAAATAGGTTTGTACCAAAACAATTTTCGATACTAATATTTATTTAAATTGTTTTTTTAAAGCTGAGTCAAACATTCTGTTTAAGTCATTGTTAATATAATAAACAAGAACTCTTAATTTCCTTATCAAAATGCTTATTGCATAAGATTTCCAGATTCACACACCGATTTCTAACCTCAAAACTAACCTGCATTTTACGCAAATAGTTCTTGTCTAACTCATTGACCATGTTGGTCATCTCTTGTTCGATCCTAAACTTTTGTGCTTCAACCATTTTGAGGTTTTTTAAAAGAAAAACTAGGGAAAAATTAATTTAGAAAAATCAGCGATGAACTCTCACCCACTGAACTTTTGACACTGACGTTTTACTTTTTTCTCGACCAACGTTGGAATTGGGAGCAAATAGAAACATAGTTTTACAGCCAAGTTATTTGAATTTATTTTTTCACTTTGTGTCAGTTTTTATCATCATTAAAACTATAACTAAATAAATAAGTAGCTTAAAAACCCGTAGAAAGTTATACATATAGTGTAACTACCTACCTAATTTGTTTATTTTCACTCAAAACCAAAGATTGAACTGGCTGCACCAACCTGAAAGAAATTGCACCCTAGCCATAAATTAGAAGAAACATTTAGTGTTATTGAATTTCTTTTTCTAAGAGAACGGCATTTCTTAATTTTTTTCTAGCAAATCGGCCAGATTTATGTTAAAAAATTTTGCAGATTGGCCACATACTTAATCACAGTCATAAAAAACAATAAAAAGTACCTACCTATGTAACAATCGAAGTGTCGGTATTTTATTTACAAAGAAAAATAAGTTATATTTGTTTAAGTAACCTTTGAGTGTGCTTTGAGTAATCTAAGAATAAATTAGCTAAGTACCTAGGTGGCCGACTATGTGGTAAGTGGCCGACCTGCAACAGTAGAGTCACAAGTTTAGTGCGCTGCCAACCTTTAACCCCTCAATTGGGCCTCCGGTACCCTCATTAGACCAATCACATCGCAAAGGGTTGCTTTACGCTGGTCATATGAAGCTGTTGGTATCACTCCGGTCATGCCGAAGCTAGCTAGCTAAGTAGCTCTCCCACGGTTAAATCTTATATCAAAGCACTAAGAGTAACAAAAAAGTAAAACAACAAAATAAACATTTTAAAACTTAAATTTTATTCCAATAAATAAATAAATAAATCTTTAAAAAAAATCTATACAACTATCGGTCCCATACATCCACAATCACAAGTCGATAGGCTTTTTATCAAGGACATAAGGTCGATATTCTTGTTGGCACATACGTTCGGTTTTCCCCTAGTAGGGATAGTAGGGTAATCCCTAGAAATAACATTAGGGACGCTAGATTTGATGACGTTAGAAACAGCATTAGGGGAAACGTAGGATTTTGAGTAGCCATTAGGGGAAATATTTACTTTTGAGCATAGTGGGCATGTGCAAAGGGAATTTTTGATTTCATTAATTAGGGGGGTTGAGATAGGACCGAAAATGGGGGTGCGGAGGCAATTTTGGGCGAATCTGTCGAAGATTACGTTTTGTATGGCTGATGCTAGGTTTTTGCAAACGACGTCGTTGTCGGAGGGGGAGAGGGGGGGTGTTGCGTAGACTGGCTCGGGGTAGAGAGGGTAGTTGAAGGGTAGCCGCTGGGATGTGATGGTCTGGAAAAAAGAGATTTTGTTAAGACGAGATAAGAGGCGTCTAAATTCAAAAGCAGCTAAGCGCTAAAAACATCCGGACATAGCTGCGTTTGATTCTATTTTCCGTCAATTAAGATGGAGGATGCCAACATGTATGATAAGACAAATTTGGCTGATGGAAAAAAATTTTTTAGAATTGTCAGTCACATAATGGTATCTAAGCACACACAGAGTGATAACTACGGGTGTATCTGTGAACATTACATCCCTTAACCACGTGTTCTACCACCATTCTGAACAACTGTTCTAGACTTTTCAGAATTCGCATAAAGTTTTTTCATCTTTCATACAAAGTCGGTCACGTGACTTGGTCCTTTGTATGGAAGTCGAAAATTTTTCGAAGAATTTCGAAAAGTTGTTGAACAAATGTTGTTCAGAATGGTTGATAGGACACGTGGTTAAAGGGATGTAAATGTTCATAGATACAGCCTGTATTAATAGAAAAGTTGGTTTTCTAAATTGACCCGACCGAGAATTGAACTCGAAACCTTCCGAGCTGCCAACCGTTATAATCCCCATCCACCTGGATTGGGACTCTGATTCTCTAATTCACTCGTCAAAATATAGCGCTGGCGCTACTTAACGTCGATTGTCAGTGAGGGAGTGGATCAATCTGGGTGAATCAGCTCATTCATGCCGAAGCGTGGCTCTCTTACAGTAAAAATAGAGCTTTCTAAGTTTTTCTTACCTTTATGAGAACAACTACAAGAAATGTCGTTTTGGAGATCATTTTAGCTACTGAAATATTTTAATTTGTAGTGAATGAAATTAATATTAGATTTAAAGGAAGTAAATAGGTAGTTAATCAATTAACTTTGATTTTATGATAATTGTGACAACGATACCACCTGTTTTATACTCGATTGATAAAAAACTAAGTTTTGTTACATAATTATCATCAAGTCGTGTTTTATCTTAATCAGTATTACATAAAATATTAACACCAAAGCCTTTTTGAAATACTTACTTACTTTTGCGTTACATAACTTACTTACTAAATATATCAATAAGTTTGTAATGTTTTATCGCGACATAATAACATTACCTACTTATGATGTAAATACTAATACATAGGTAGGTAGGTATTTCTTAAGTTATGCTACGATAAACAAAATGTTTCGGTAGGTACTTTTATCAAGGATATAATGTACCTATTATGAAATTTCGGTTACGGATTGAAACGATAGGATTATTATTGAAATTATTTCGTTTTTTTTATATGATAGGTGGCAGACGAGAAGGAGGATCACCTGATGGTAAATTGTCGCAACACCAGTGAAGTCACAAGTGCGCTACCAACTTTTCCCCCCCTTTCCCCCCAATTGAGTCTCCGGTCCCCTCACTCAATCGACGAAACATAGCGCAGGCGATGCATCACGCCGGTCTATTGTGAGGCCGTGGTATCACTCTGATTTTATGCTAGTTTCGGATATTGGGCATGTTTAATTTTCTTTTTATAGAGAATGGATGTTATTGACGACTTCTCTGGCACAGTAGCAACAGTGTTGATCCCCAGAAGATCCTGAGTTCAATTTCCCGGTCGGTCCAATTTAGAACTGAACTTTTCTAAATTTACTCTGCTCTGGGTGTGCTGGAAACTGCCGTCATAATCTGGCGAATTTATTTATTTGGACCACGTCAAAGGCAAAATCAAAAATGGCGTCTTAACAAATTACCCTAGACCTAACAATTCTAACAACACTAACAATAACAACTGACAAAGAAACGAAATAGCGAAATATTATGATTACTAACTAAACTTACCTTCTAACTAATTGAATTCTTAAAAGGCCGGCAAACGCATCAGCGACCTCTCTGATCTCGCAGATGTTCATGGGCAGCGGTGATTACTTACCAGCAGGTGACCCGCTTGCTCGTTTGCCGCCTCTAGTATAAAAAAAAACTAGGCTTATGCAGCGACCCAAAATGATTCTTGGCCCCAGATAATAAGAGCATCCATCTAGAACAGTCCTGCGTCACCTCCTGCCACTCATCAGCCTGGAAGCCGCAAATCTTTATCAACTACATCCCTTCAACAGCTTGGACGGCCAACTGGCCTACGAACTACGTCCCAGGTAGGCTCTTAGACTAAATATTATGATATCTAAGTACTTATTAATGCAACTAAATAGTTGCAATAATTGTGCAACTAACAATTTACATAATATAGGTCAGTAAAACTATATAAATGAGGTTGTAGTTTTCTAACAATTTGATTGTTAAAATGGCGGTCAAACTAGGGGTGTTAATATTGGCGGTTTTCGTGTGTCATGTAAGTATAAAATTTCTTTTTGTCGGCCAAGAGAGTTTTCTGATAGTTAGAAGTGGACGAGCCACACTTCGGCATGAATGGCTCGACCGGAGTGATACCACGGCCTCACAAAATACCGGCGTGAAGCAGCGCCTACGCTGAGTTTTGTCTAGTAGTTTTAAAGGGGGTTATAGGTTGCTTGCTGTTATAGGTTGATAGGTGGCAGATGAGCAGACAGTTCACCTGATGGTAAGCGATGGCCGCCGCCCATAGACACCTGCAACACCAGTAGAGTTACATGTGCGCTGCCAAGCTCCCTTTTTCCCCCCAATTGGGCCTCCGGTGCCCTCACTCACCCGAAGAAACACAGCGCAGGCGCTGCTTCACGCCGGTCTTCTGTGAGGCCGTGGTATCACTCCGGTCGAGCCAGCCCATTCTTGCCGAAGCGTGGCTCTCCCACGGTTATATAATTATGTATTTAAGTATTTCATTTGTGTTACGTCTGTTGTCTGATATATGTAACATAAGTGCTTAAGCTAACTAAGCTTAATAAGGAGGGAATCAGGTCAATGTATGAGATGTTGTGTGAATTATTTATTACTAGTGGCCCGCCCTCACTTCGCTTCGGGACCGTAATTCAGAAATGAACCAATAGATGGCGCTGTGTCCAATTACATCGCGCAAGCGTTTCGTGTTTTCGGTTTACCTATAAGGCTTGTCGTTGTCCATAGAAGTTATCTCTTTGTAAATAGTATAGATTTATTTTAATTTACACAATGAATTTATTTGGTCTTCTATTGACTCTAACTACTGTTTCTTTTCAGGTTCAACCACAAGCATATTATAAAGACTGCATAGGACTACAGTGTTATGAGAGTCCCCCAATCCTGCCACCTTGCTCATCACCTCTACCACCACCTGAACCATGCTCAGGAACTCTACCTTACCCCCAACCTCCAATATTCTATCCCCAGGAGTTGCTCTACCACCCTATGTTGTCCTAGATGTAGATTCTTCAGTGACTCTACCACGCCCACAGCAGATACTACAACCTTATCCATTTCTACCACCAAATATAGGTCTATCACCAATACCACAATCTGTAGTTGTGGATGTAGACGTAGATTTATACTCTCAATCAATTCCACAACCGTTTCTACAATCTAATCCATTTCTACCACCTGGAGTGGGTCTGACACCAATATCACAATCTGTAGCAGTTGATATAGACAGTTCTGTATCTTTTCCAGGTCCATTAGCAAAACTTCCACCTTATACATATCTGCCACCAGGAGGGTCTATACCACCATCAGTGGTATTGGATGTCGATGTAGATTTAGTATCTTTAACTGGCGCACAAGCAAACATTCCACCTTATACATTTTTGCCACCTAGGACTCCTTCACAATCTGTTGTAGTGGATATAGACACGTCTGTCTCTCTACCTGGGTTACAGTTTCCGCCTAACCCATCAGTAACTCTCCTACCGCCTCCAGTGTCTCTACAACCACCTCCATCAGTAAATTTAATACCACCGCAATTTTTACCAACTAAAACTCCCCCTGTTTTTGTAGATTTTGATCCTTCTGTCTCTTTACCAAGGCCACAACTACCACCACCATCAGTAAACATAATCCCCCCTCCATCAGTGTCACTACCACTTCCTTCGCCAATAAACTATCTTACCACCCCCGCCTTAACTCTCCAACCCCCTCCACAAATAAACTTGATACCTAACCCACCAGTATCTTTACTAAATCCTCCACAATTTAATGTGGTACCTCCACTGGGGCTCCCAGTACCCCCACCACCAGTAAACATAATATCTCCACCCATACAAAACCCTTCAATATTCAATTTCCCACCCCCTCCAGTTTCTATAACACCGCCATCAATTTTACAGCCTCCAGTACCCTTCCTACCCCCACCATCAGTATCTATACAACCCAGTTCATCAGTATCCTTAGAAATAGATGTGTCTTCAGCACCATTTCCACCACAACCTATATTTACCCCACCTCTAGCATTACCTAATTTAATACCCCCTCCATCAGTTGTACCTCCAGCTCTACCAACGACGCCTTTGATATCTACTACTGTTATAAATAACTCACTAACTAATTCATTAGCAAATATTTTACAAATGTTACTGTAAGTAAGTTAGCAGGATCTCAAATTAACTATGCAAATGCTCAAAAATTACAAAATATAGCTCCTCTGTATAATGCTATAGGGAATATTGGTGCTTCAAATGTGTATACCCCCTCATACCCGGATTACGTCCTACCATATCAATATGATTTACCATATGAATACACTCCAGCCTGTCCGGGAAATTATGTGTATGATGTTTCTCCTGTAGCTAGTCCAGTAAGTTATGCATATGAGGTTCGGCCAGAGTATGAGTATACTACAGTTGGGGATATTGCTCCTGTGTATGTTAATGGTTATTATTTAAGTTAAACCACTTACTGACGCTCAAAGACGTGAATTAACTTTAATTTCAGCACAAAATAATTACGCACAGAATGTAGACTCAGCCTGATTTTGAATTTAGAAGAGTTCGTTGACATATGCTAGGGTTGTTGCCCGGCATGAGTACATAAGCGCGCGGCCTCTACCACAGACCTCGACAGTTCGACAATCTAATGTCATAGGCTAGGATTAATGTAGTCGAACAGGCGTATTTCCCCGTTAGTGCGCATGCGTGAGTACATGACACGTTTTTAGCTCTTAGTGGGCAGTCTACTTTCTGTGTGTAATTATTTTGTGATTTCAGTCAGTAGGTAAACGAAAATGACCCGTAATTTAATATGAGAAATAATAAACAAGGCCGCAGATTTTTTATTTGGCCACGCGCTCAAACTTCTCTTTTAATAACTAAGCATCGGGAATATTACATAGCCTTTAATTAACTGATTCATCTTCTTTACAACGCCAACTAAAAATGTCAAAAAGAGCGTCAAGTCAATATCCACAATTAATATAACTTGTCCTTCTGATTTATAAATTGCAAACTAATTTACTAACTCAGCCACGGAATTTGTAACTCATCACCGTATTAAGTTTTACAGCCTCAATACAAGCTCCTCAAAAGTAATACATTCAAGCTTCAATACTCAATATCATAAATTATAACTTAACATCTAAATTATTACTTCATATTCTTTTATCGAGAAAATAGCCACTGTTCGATTTGGCGCGAGTGCGCGACATGACAGCAACCGGCCATTTGCACCAATCAGAGAGCGCCATTCGATTCTTGCCGACCCGCCCGCCTGCGTTTGTTCGTTCGAATTTTTTTTAATGATATAGTTGGCAGAAGAGCCGGCGGATCACCTGATGCTAAGCGATTACCGCCGCCCATGTACACCTGCAACACCAGTGGTGTCACAAGTGCGCTGCTTACCTTTTCACCCCCTTCCCCTGGATTGGGCCTCCGGTACCCTTACTCACGCAGCGAAACAAAGCGCATGCACTGCTTCACGCTGGTTTTCTCTGAAGACGACTACTTCCTTGACTATTAACTGTGGAAAAGCCACGCTTCGGCATGAATGGGCCGGCTTGACCGGAGTGATACCACTGCCTCACAGAAAACCGGCGTGAAGCAGCCCCTGTGCTGTGCTTCGCCGAGTGAGTGAGGGTACCGGAGGCCCACCCGGGGGGGAAGGGGATAAAAGGTTGGCAGCGCACTTGTAACTCCACTGGTGTTGCAAGTGTCCTTGGGCGGCGGCAATTGCTCACCATCAGGTGATCCGCCTGCTCGCCTGCTACCTATCACAAAAATAAATAAAAAAATCCTCACTGGAGTAATACCAATTACTCTCGTGCCGGCCCATTTATGCCGAAGCGTGGCTTTCCCACTGTAACTGTTAATAGTTCATAATGTAAATTGTGTATAGTGGCTTTAAAAATATACTATTTGGTGACAATTTTAGGTAAATATAACGATCGAGTAATGTAGGATGAGTTATATTTTATATATACTAAATTATGAAATTAGAAGCTGATATAAATACTTTTTTGGTGTCATATATTAATAATTTAGAAGGTTGCTATTTGAATGCATACCACAAATTTAGATGCTAAAAAATAATTGCCATGCTGAGTTATATTTGCAGTGGCTTACATAAAAGATATTTAGTGGCTGATATACTATTATTCAGAGGCGCATCGGTTGTGGCTGACTTAGTAATTTAGAAGCTAACATATATTTCCTGAGGCGAAAAATGCTATTAAAAAGAAGCTCGTTTAAATAGTACCCATTTAATATGTGTTAAGATTATACGTAAAGATTGAGAAATATTGTAAAACTTGAAATTATATTAGTTGTAAGTAAATAATAGAGAAATACAGAATGTAAATTATTTTAACAATAATAAAGTACCTTTAAAAATAGTAAGCCCTTTTATTGTAGACTTTGATGTTCTAGTCATCACCAAAATAATTATTATAAAAAATAAATGTGTGTGTTTGTGTATGTGTGGTGAGAAGAAGGGGTTGGGGTTGGATAATGCCAATACTATCAACAGCATTGTGATTTCTGACAAAACAATCTACCTACCAATATAGATAGATATCTTTCTAACAATAAAATCAAGCAAAACAAGCAACAAACAAGTAGATACCGGATTAGATTTTACCTCTTTATAAATGGTATAGATAGAAGTAATATAGAAGAAGTTTATTTATCTACGGTCTGTGGGTCTACAACGAAACCTTCTCGTGTGTAATGAACGAGATTAATATATACCTATCGCTTCCAAACTGAGTTTAAGGCGGTAAAGTATTAAAAAAACAAACAAAAAGGTTTAACATTGACATTTCAATTAATTTATTTAATAAATACAAATAAATATTTACAAAACAAAGTCACTACAAATAATTTATAAGCCCAGGTCCAGCGAGAGCACTAGTCAAACTAGAAATGAGATTAGGAGAAACAAGATTTGGAGAAACCAGATTAGGGGAAATCAGATTAGGGGAAACCAGATTAGGGGAAATAAGGCTAGGAGAAACAATGCTAGGGGAATACACTGGAGCCGCGAACGGGTTCGAACAGCCGCAAGGAAGTGTAGGGGATGAAAACAGATCATTTATAATGGGAGCAGCCAACTGCAAAGCTAAATCTGATCCCCCATTCGTATTTTGGAGCAAATTGGCGACGATCATCAGCTGTAACGTATTTGCTAGGTTTTTGCAAGTGGTAGGGGAGCAGTCGGTGATGATGGTAGTGCCGCTAGGGGGAATGCTAGGGGAAATAGGGAAGATAGTATTACAGGGGGATTCAATGATAGGGTAGGGTAAAGGGGCTTGGATTGGTCCAATTATGTTTCTTGCTTCTATTGGTAGGTTGAGGAATTGTGAATTTACCTGCAAAAAAGACAGAAATACCCATTAGAAACATACTTACGAATACTATAGAAGGAAAATATGATGAATAATAAAATAAATAGGTAGGTAACTTAATAAATGCGCCATGATACATAATAAAATAAATGGGTACAAAAATAAAGCGCCGGAAAATCAACCTGGTCTCAAACTAGGGCAACCCCTGTACTATGAGTACCAGGTGGCGGTAATTAACTGGGGGCGTCGACTCAGAGCACCCAGACCCAGGAAAACTTAGAAAATGTAGTTTCCTAAATTGGCTTGACCGGGAATCGAACCCGGGACCTTTCGCCTTTCCCTTTCGTCGATGAAGAAATCTGCTCGTTTTGCGATGCCGTATGATAATATTATACCTGTCGCATTCAAACAAAGGTGATATACAGTGCTTAAGAAAGGGTAGGGTAGGGAAGTCAGATTCGGTCTTAACATCCAGTTCGTTTTAGGCCCTCTGGTTTCCTTTTCTAAGTAGATATCGCAAAGATTTTGATTTATAAAAATAGAAATAAAAATAGAAATAAAAATAGAAATAAAATTAGAAATAATAAAATAAAATAGAAATAAAATATAATAAAAATAGAAATAAAATAAAATAAAAATAGAAATAAAATATAATAAAAATAGAAATAAAATTAAATTTGTACGTACCTGAAAAACTAAAACAGAAATACAAGAAATGAGGCTCAATATTCTCGCCATATTTACAAAAAGGTTTTTTAAGTCCTGTCTTTTATCTTTCTACGGCGTTATTTGAGTAAATAATTAAAATATGGATGTTGTTTAATATTTATAATATTTCAATCGTAACTTATGTAAAGGTGGTGTAAAGATAAGAATTGGATAACAAGAAATTATTTTTAGATAATGAATTACAAACCAAGACCTAATCAAATCAACACTTGAAAGAATCTAACCTCTTATAAGTGGATGGCGTAAACTACCCGTGCGGATAAACGCTGGGATTAGAAATGGCGGCGCAACTATTCACCTCTCGCTCGCACACTATTTGCGACTAGGGTCGTTGAGTTGAGTAAGTATAGTCCGCGGCATCTAACAATAGCGATGACCGTTAGTTTGCGCATTTGTAAAAAAAGACTTTCTACTAAAATTGGTTTCTGCGCACTCAAGGTCATCGCCATTGTTTCATGCCGCAGACTATAAGTAGGCAACACTGTGATGTTATCAAATTACTTGATTGCTTATGAAATTCTACCAACGAACTTAGGAAACGAATAAACGAATTGGGTAAATTAAATAAGTTGATTTCCTAATCCGATGATAAAAATGTATATAGACTAGCCAAAGTATTTAGTGAGGTATTTTTGTCGAACGTTCTAAGATATTTGTTAGGAATTATTATCATTTTGAAATTCTCGAAAATATTGTTAATATTTTTGGTCGATTTTGTGTGAAAATTTCAAAAATGTATAGCAAATTGGTATTGCTTTTAATGGCGGTTTTTATAAGTGTAAGTTGGCAGTAAAGAAATCTTTAATACATTGACTTACTGCTGCACTCAGGGACGTCATTTAACTTAAATGCTCATCATCTTAATAATTGTGGATAGACTTCACCCACTAACTTAATTTATGGATTCTATTGAAATAAGAGTAAATATTTTTACTTAAGTAACAATTAAGGTTTTAACGTCTTTACTAAGTAGCAACATACAATTTCATTAAAAAAAACATTATTTAAGTTTTCGTTTCTTTCGTAAACTTTATCTACTAGCTAGATAACTTCTTAAAAAGCCGGCAACACATCAGCGACCTCTCTGATCTCGCGAATGTTCATGGGCGGCGGTGATTACTTACCAGCAGGTGACCCGCTTGCTCGTTTCCCGGCTCTAGTATATAAAAATAAAATTGTTAACACTAGTCGCACTTTCTATTCTATTCGACTCAATTCTATTCCATTCTATTAAATTATATTAAATTCATTTATTATATAATTCATTCATTATATAAATTCTATTAAATTCCATTGAATTATATTCAATTGTATTCAATTCCGTTCATTTCCATTCAATTCTATTCATTTCTATTCAATGCTATCCAATTATATTCCATTCTATTCAATTCTATTAGGTGCTATCCAGTTCTATTCAATTATATTCAATTCTATTATATTATATTCCGTTTGATTCCATTCTATTTCATTTTATTCTATTCTATGTTATTCCTTTCCATTTCCAGACCGCCTCACCCCGCTGCGTCCCAACCCCGTGTCCGGGGCGCAGTCTCCTCTCCACCATTGCTGCTCTAGTGGAACTCGCCAATGGAGACAGTACCCCTTCAAGTCTACTATTACCCTGCGGAGAAACCCCCTGTACATGCAAGAGACCACCCTCATACGTCGATGTTATACTGCCTCCAGTAGCTGCTGAGTTGCCATGTGGGCTGGGCTATTTGCCTTCAGCGGTGCCTCTAGCAGGCCAGGCGTACGGCACTCCCTGTGATAACTGCTGTGTTCCTGTCACTTCGCCTTACAGTTGCGTTGCGCTTGCGACGCCTCTGTGTGCTGAGTTGCGTGCGTTTGCGAAGCCTGTTATACTTTAGAAACAATAAAATTTTATTTGAAAAGAATCAGTTTTTTTCTATAAACATTGACAGAAATGACAGATACTCGTACTTTGCCCCTCCGGAGGGGACGCCGCATGTACTTGCAAGTTCCATACCTACACGCGGAGTGGGACAGGCCTGGTAACATTTGCTTCCTTCTCTAATCTACTAGTGGCCAGATAATAGTTACAAATAATAGTGACAGATACTAGTGACCTCTAGTGACCAATGCGGTGATATGATGAACCTATATCTAGTGTTAGGCTCTTTGATTTCATCCTAGTGACTGTTGATAGTGTTTCCGCCCGCAGTGGGTACTGCGCCACTAAGGCAGTCTAAATGTTACAAAACTGTGTCAGAGAAAGAGCAAGCTTTTTCAATAAAATATTTTACAATGAAGCTTCTTTACCAACATCTTAACTCTAAAATACCTAAATCGAAGAAATCAAAAAAATATTTCTCATACAGCTTATATTTCTCAACTCACGTACAAAAGCAACAATAAAAATGGAAATCTCAATGCCAACGAAAACGTGAATGTAAAATGGAGCCAAGTTTAATTTATAGGGCGGCGGCAATTGCTTACCATCAGGTGATCCGTCTGCTCGCCTGCTACCTATCACATAAAAAAAAAGAAATAGAACGTCTGAATGGAAGCTGCGGGCTAGAGAGATTTAAGTATATGATCATAATCAGCGAAATAATTCTAGACCTTAGAAGCATTAGGGCGGAAGTGGTTTTTGGCAACTTTACAGGACAGAGTAAAATAAAAAATCGATTTAATCGGCAAATATTTTAATAATTACAAACAACATACAAATGATGTCTTTGCAATTATTAACCTAATAAGTAGCTTTCCTAGTTTTATAATTAAAATTTAAAAACAAAGTTTCTAAACAGTGAAAAATTAACTTTTTTTAAAAAAATGATGACATCCGCCTTTATGCCACAACAATAATTAATTATATTTGTTTAATCGATCAGTATGTGCCCATAAGGCTTTATGCCTCCAATTTTTGTAATTTAATGTAAGGTGTTTGTCTAAGTATAACGTTATGCCTAAAAAATAAATCAATATCTCTTAAAACTAAACAAGGCGAAATTGCAAATGCGACTTTATTGTGTTCATTTATCAACAATTTTTTTTGGCAAAAAGGCGGATATCCTTACCAAAAAAACTATTTCAAAAGTAAATCCTCCTCATCTAAGCGTGTAGTTCCCAGTTGGGCAAAGAGCTGTTGTCCGGGGTACACTTGGGCCATGATCTAGGATTGGGGGAGTCTGGTAATTACAATCTATATCAATCAACTGGTATCAACCGTCACACGACCATATTCCCTCTTTGTTGGACCTTCTGTTGACCACCCATCCCGGCGCCTACCAAGTGTCTGTCAATGCACCACTTGGCTCTTCCTACCAACTGCCTTGTACGGACTGTCACTGTGCCTTTCAACAGCACTCAGTGGTTGAAACTAGGCACTCGCCATATTTGGCACTATCAGTCAGCAGACTGAAACGTTATGCGTAGTTTCTTCGCATCCTACCCATGGTGGCAGGTTTGCTTTACGTTGGAGGATCCCAATGCCTTGGTAGAGTCTGTAGCCGATGTTATATTGCAGGAAATGGAATTATTTATTCAAGCTCTGCAGTACCAAATACTAGCGTCCCAAGAAAAGGTACAACTTTGCTGCTAGTTCTTATAAGAAAAATATCAACAGAGCAAAGTCATCGTTCATTGGTAACGCGCCTTCTTTCGGGCACCCGCGCTTTTAATTGCCAAGGCCATTCTCGGGAACTTTAGTCAGTCGTCATTCCCTCAACTACACAAGCCAGACGATATTCTTGCCCATACTGCAAAAGAGAAAGCCGAACTTTTGGGCACTTTTTGTGCATCATACTTGACTTTGGATAATTCCGGGAACTAATCACCTACCGTACCGTCCTGTACGAGCTCAATGCCGAACGTCGAAAATATTTTGTACGTAAGGCTTTCTTTTCTCTTGACATCCATAAGTCGAGTGGGCCGGATGGTATCCCTCCATTTGTACTGAGGTTATGTGCTCCGGAGTTGGCTCCGGTTTTAACGTATCTTTTCTGGCTCTCATAATTCATTGGCGTAGTACCGAGTAACTGGAAGTCAGCTCTTGTCCACCCCATACCTAAAAAGGGCGATCGCTCAGACCCGTCCAATTATAGACCTATATCCAATACCTCAATCTTCTCTAAGGTAATGGAGTCCATAACGCCAGCTCCCTGAAATACCTATAGAAGAACCGCCTATTAAGCGACCGTCAGTACCTACGGCTTCCATAGTGGTCGTTCTGCTGGGGACCTCCTGGTACTTCTATCTCACCGGTGGGCGCAGGCGCTACAGAGTAAGGGTGAGACTCTGGGTGTCAGTTGGGACATAACGAAAGTTTTTGATCGGGTATGGTACAAGGTTCCTTTTGCATATTAATGATATGTTGTCACAGAACAATATTTATTGCTATGCGAATGATAGCACTTGGAATGCACTATATATCCGGTATATATGCCGGACGTGCAAATATTTCTCTGGAAAACGTCATTGAGTACCGGAAGTCACTTGTGTTTGAAGTCGAAGACATATTAAATCTTGTTTCAAACTGGGGGCGACTTAACTTAGTCAGTTTTAACCCCTCAAAAACACAAGTTCTTCAAAACACTTCAAAGTGGCAATAACTTTTCAAGGCATTTCCTTTAAGCTTTTATAGGGATTCTTGGCATCAACATTTCGAGCGATGTCACATTTGGCTGTCATCTGGAGGATTGTCGCTGACCTAACTCTTCAGTCGGCTTGATCCTCTGGCTTTGCGGCGGGATATAGCTTCCCTATGTTTTCTTTATCGCATTTATCACGGGAAGTGCTCCGAGGAATTGTTCAATCTACTTTCTGCGGTTGAATCCTTAATTACATCGAACGGCGACTGTGTTGCAGCGGCCGTCATTCCATCTTCATCATCTTGATGGTTGGCGATCTAGCACTGTGTGTTTCTCGAGGAATTTTCTTCCGCGGACCTCAGCTTGAGGAATAGTTTAGCTGCGGCAGTATTTCCTGACTGCTATGACTTAGGGACCTTAAAGAGAAGAGCTTGCTCTTTCTTAAAAGGCCGGCAACGTCGTAGTGACCTCTCTGATCTCGCAGATGTTCACGGGCAGCGGTGATTACTGACCAGCAGGTGACCCACTTGATCGTTTGCCACCTCTATCATAAAAAAAATCAGGAAGGTAAAACAAAAATGCCGAAATGTAAACAAACAATGCGTGCAAATACCAAAGTGACAGAAAGCCAGACATAAGATCGCGTAATGACCAATCACAATGTATCTTATTACACTTAAACTGATTCAGTGTCAGTCATTGGACACGCCGTGATCAAGGGATAATGCCCGATGTCGCTCATTTTTGGCGCCATATTTCGAATAGTTCACATCCATAACGACTTATTTCTAAATTAGCCCACCAATCCATTTACAAAGTTACTAAAACAAAAGGCATAAAGTCGTATATCTGGATCCGATAAACATTATTCAAAGGAATCTTAGAGGCATAATGTCGAAAGTTTACTTATGACGAATATTTTAAAACACTGTTTGAACCATAAAGGCGTGACTCCTTTTACGTAGCCTTTGTGTAAATATTTTTTTTAAGCATAAGGGCCAAATTTTGAATCCGCCTTGAGAAAGTAGAGGCAATGTAGACGCAAAGAGATGGAAGTGTAAATTAGACCTTAAGGTTCTAATGATTTTAGAAAAGCTGTCAGAACCGACATTATGCACGAAATTATCTCAGCCCAGAAAAGGGATAGAAATACATCTCAAAGTGATATAGAAAGAGAAAGAAACGCTTATCTTCGTTATCCAATAAAAACATTTTGCCCGATCTGCACATCCGCCCATATGCTTCTGAGGTCTAGAATTATTGGTTAGAAAATGTCTTAATAACTGCGGACAAATTAGTAATTTTTTTATATCCTGTTAAATAATAAATATGATTTTTTGCCTTTCTCTTTAAATAACTTCGCCAATGTCTAGTTTTTTTATTTTTGTCGTAAGATCCAAAAGCCTTTTAAAAAGCATCTTGAAACAATTAATTGGTTCTCCATTGTGTTTGCTCTCTGGGCCTTACGACAAAGTCAACTATCAAAGTTAGTATAATCAAAGTCACACTATAAGTATAAAACGTACGTATTTACAGTATTATCATCCTACGGTTTCTGCCAAGACTTATCTTCTTAACAAAAGATTTATCATTTTTGTAAGGTCGCTTGGTTCTTACTAGTTAATTGCAGGCGTGACAACTCACTCGATATAGTTTTAAGTTAAACTTCTTAAGTTTTTATTTCCTATCATCACTTTGAGGTACTTCATTGCACAAAAAACCTCAAATTGAAAGATGAATAGCCACCAAACACTAATTTAGTTAATCTCAGGTTTTTAACCTGAGATTTGCAGCAGCCAATACTTTTCATTCTATAATTTCGGTTCTAATAAATAAGAGGTATCGGAATAAGAATTTCGAAGATAGGTAGTTCTTGATACATTATTCGCAATAGGTTAAAAAAACTCGCTTTACAGTCTATAACTTGGACGCCGCACTACCGAGTGCCTTTTTTCTGACACACGGGTAACCCAGATGTTATATTATTCCTGAAAACGGGCCGGCATACGATTATCTCGACTTGGTTTAAGATTTAACAAGATTTCGCACTCTCTTTAGACGCGTCTTCTTGGCTATATTTTTCGTTTAATTCTGACAAAATATCATTTGTGAAAATATTACGAAGTTAATACAGAGGGTAGGTATTCCTATTGTTGTGTTAAATGCGCATAAATGCGCAGTTTGATTTTTGTCGTTTTAATACCGAAACCTTCATAATCCATACTATAATACATATAATATATAATTATAATATTTATATATATTATATATAATTTATAATATTTAATATAATATTATAAATGCGAAAGTAACTCTGTCTGTCTGTCTGTTACTCTTTCACGCCAAAAATACTCAACGGATTTAAATAAAATTTGGTATACAGATAATTTAGACCCTGAGAAAGGACATAGGCTACTTTTTATTGCGAAAAGGGGGTTGTAAGGGGTTGAACGGAGGGTAAAAAGTTACTTTTACACGCGGACGAAGTCGCGGGCGGCCGCTAGTAGGGAATAAGAATAAAACTCCTTTAGTTAAATAGGTAGTTTAGTTTGTTAGATCAAAATAAGCAGTATAAAAATCAGCTGTTCCATACAATTATTCATCATCGTCATCATCATCAGCCTGTTGCAGTCCACTGCTGGATGTAGGCCTCTCCAAATGCTCGCCACTTTGATCGATCTTCGGCTACTCGCATCCGGCTCCAGCCAGCCCTCTTGCGCAGATCGTCACTCCATCTGGCCTGAGGTTGTCCTACACTACGTTTACCAAGACGCGGTCTCCACTACGGAATTCGTTTACCCCAATGGTTGTCTGTTCTGCGGCAGATATGGCCAGCCACAGCAGCTTTCTTATCCGGTGAGCTATGTCGATAACTTTGGTTCTCTGCCGGATCACCTCGTTTCGGATTCGATCACGCAGAGAAGCGCCGAGCATAGCTCTTTCCATAGACCGCTGAGCGACTTTAACTTAGTACCAAGTGATTTTTTTTTTTGTACTACTACTAGTCTCCGATACTAGTGGCTAATACTTGTAAGTGATACAAGTGGTTAGCGACTAATACTAAAGCCACATCATTTTATAACACTACCGGCTCAAATTAAAGACCTATATACTAGTGACTAGTATCATACCAGTGACTACAGTGGCAGATTAAAAAACCAGATTCAAATGAAACTTATAATTTATTTTTTAAATACTTTAGTACACATAGGTGTAGCCAGGGGGCAGCGCAGGAAGTACACCAGGGGACACCAAATCCACAGCGCCATATCCTGGGATGTACGCATCAGGGCTACCCATGTACGGAAGTGTGTTACTCAGCAAATTGCTCACTATGAGCAACTGTAGTGCATTCGCCAAGTTGTTAGCAACTGTGCTGTCTTGAATTTATCATCGCGTCGTGGTCAAAACGCTAGTGACTTATACTAATGACTTGTACTAGCGACTGATACGAGTGACTAATACTTGTGACAAAAAATAGTTACTTGTATCATTGACGCATACTAGTGACTGATACTAGTGACTGATACTAGGTACTGATACTAGTGACAAATAATAGTGACTAATACTAGTGACAAATACTAGTAGCAGATTAAAAAACAAGATTCAAATTAAACTTATAATTTATTTTTTAATTTAGTACACATAGGTGTAGCCAGGGGGCAGCGCAGGAAGCACACCAGGGGAAACCAAATCCACAGCGCCATATCCTGGGATGTACGCATCAGGGCTACCCATGTACGGCAGTGTGTTACTCAGCAAATTGGTCACTATGAGCAACTGTAGTGCATTCGCCAAGTTGTTAGCAACTGTGCTGTCTTGAATTTATCATCGCGTCGTGGTCAAAACGCTAGTGACTCATACTAATGACTTGTACTAGCGACTGATACGAGTGACTAATACTTGTGACAAAAAATAGTTACTTGTGTCAGTGACGCATACTAGTGACTAAATACTAGCGACTGATACTAGTGACTGATACTAGGTACTGATACTAGTGACAAATAATAGTGACTAATACTAGAGACAAATACTAGTAGCAGATTAAAAAACAAGATTCAAATTAAACTTATTATTTATTTTTTATTTTAGTACACATAGGTGTAGCCAGGGGGCAGCGCAGGAAGTAAACTAGGGGAAACCAAATCCACAGCGCCATATCCTGGGATGTACGCATCAGGGCTACCCATGTACGGCAGTGTGTTACTCAGCAAATTGCTCACTATGAGCAACTGTAGTGCATTCGCCAAGTTGTTAGCAACTGTACTATCTTGAATTATCGTAGTGGTAGCTGGCACCGAAACGGGGGCTGAAGGACGGTGTCGACGTCTACTACGTAGTTGGGGGCCAGTGGGAAGTTCGGGACGTAAGTTGGGGCGATGGGGTTAACGAAGACTGGGGGGACGAAGGGGGCGGGGAGGATGGCCTCCGGGACGGGTAGACTGACGCCTAGGGGTAGACCTGGACCTCTGATGACTTGGCTGGTGGCCGCCTGTGGAAGAAAATCATGAATTAGAATAGAATAGAGCAGAATAGAATAGAATATAATAAAACATAAAATAAAATTCAATATAATAGAATAGAATATAATGGAATAAAAGATAATTAAATATAATTAAATATAATAGAATAGAATTAAATGTAATGTTTTATGCAAATAAAGAATTTGATTTGATTTGATTTAGAACATTATTTGAAAAAAAACGGTTTTTTTGACTCATAAAATGTGGTTATGCTGTACAGATACAGTTCACGCTTTTGTAAGGCCGTGGTATCCACTCTGGTAGAGTTGGCCCATTCGTACCGAAACGTGGCTCTTTTAATAGTAGAGATTCTTTTTATGTGATAGGTGGCAGACGAACAGACGGATCACTTGATGGTAAGAGATTTCCGCCGCCCATTCAAGCAACCCCATTAGATTAGTATTTAGGATTAACTTACATTGATTATTGCGAAACAGCACACAACAGCAAATACTTTGGCGGCCATTTTGTTTTTTTTACACAAATGTCTTTGTCAAAACGGTTGAATCAACTGATGTCCTAGACTAATAGAGAAATGTTTTTATACTCAAAAGTTTATCGAAATAATTATAATCTGATTTAGTTTAGAAATTATTCTACATGTGGGTAAAGTATATTTCAACATTGTTATTTATTTCGATAACATAGATACATTCTTAGTTGTATATCTATTTCTTAATTAAAGATTAGTCGTTTAACTGTGGGAGAGCCACGCTTCTGAATGAATGACACAGAAAACCGGCGTGAAGCAGCCCCTGTGCCGTGTTTCACCGAGTGAGTGAGGGTACCGGAGGCCCACCCGGAGGGGAAGGGGATAAAAGGTTGGCAGCGCATTTGTAACTCCACTGGTGTTGCAAGTGTCCATGAACGGCGGCAATCGCTTACCATCAGGTGATCCGCCTGCTCGTCTGCTACCTATCATATATATAAAAAAAGTTGTTAGATTCCTTACTTTAAAGAGTAGGTAAGTAATTTTTATGTGATCGGTGGTAAACGAGCAGACGTATGCCCTGATGGTGATTGATTGCCGTCGCCTATAGACACCTGTAACACGAGTAGAGTCGCAACTGTGTTGCCAACCTTTAACCCTACAATTGGGCCTCCGGTGCCCTCACTCACTCGACGAAACACAGCGCAGGCACTGCTACACGCCGGTCTTCTGTGAGGCCGTGGTATCGTGGTTCACATTCAACTTTATTACAAAAAAAATTTTACTTAAAATAAAACCACCTTCAAAGTAATCTTACGCTAAAAAGTTAAAAATTAGTTTTTGTGACTCAAAAATTAAAGACGTTCGAGTACGTACTTCCCAGGACAGCGAAAAGCTTGTAAGAAACTAAACCGAATCACTTTTTCAATGTACTTAATGTTCGTACAGCGCCATCTATTGGTATGGCTTAAAACTAATCTCCCGAAAAGGCAGGCCACTTAGTACAAAATAAGATTTTTTCTCTATGGCAGAGTTTTTTTTTTTGGTGACCCAGGAGAAATGCGTTACGCATACCCATCCGTCTGTAAGCAGATGGGTTATGTCGGACTCCCCCCCGCAGAAGGCGGGGGTATACCGACTAAAACTTCTGGGACTCTCCCTCATCGTCCTAAAGTGGGAGAGGATCGTGGGGCAGTGGTACGGAACCTTACTCCACGATCCTTCCCCGGATGGCAGCCCGCCTTACACGGCGGGCCTAGGCGCTTCCTCCCCCGGGTCCGGGGGAGAGAGAGGGGACAGCCGAGAGAGTATCGAGCCGTCCCCTCCAGGCGTAGGAGGTGATCCGTGCAATGCCGGTGATGGGGTTACAGCCCCGCGCACCAGCGGACCCCCTCCTCGGAGAGGGAGGAGACGCACATATTGGCGTCGTCTCCTCCCCCTCCGTGCCCTGCGGAGCGCGGGAGCAAGAGGGTCTGCCTCTCGCTCGCGCTCCGCCACCTCCTTCGCGACCATCACCTGCTCGCTGAAGGCGGCGAATGCCTTCCAGGCCTCATCGCTAACCAGTATAGCTCTCACTATACTGGCCAGGGAGAGGTCCTGGCCGACCTTCGCCACCAGTGCGTAGCGCTGCGGGGCCCACGACGCACACACCGTTTCTATGACAGAGTGACATAACATGGATGACCCCTTATTACACATTTTAACTTACAATACCTAATGCAACTTTAGTTTTTACAACAGACATAACTAGATAACTTACTGAACATATTGATAACGACATAATATATCAGTCAGTGGTTATTTCTTATCGTTTTAGTTCAAATTAGGCCTTTGTTTAAAATGTTTCGGAGAACGTTTTGCTTGTTTCTTGGATATACGTTATTTTATCAGGTAAACCTTTTATATCTTTACTAGTGGCCCGCCCTCACTTCGCTTCGGGACCGTAATTCTGAAATGAACCAATAGATGGCGCTGTGCTAAATTACATCGCGCAAGCGTTTCGTGTTTTCGGTTTACCTATAAGCCTTGTCGTTGTCTATAGTAGTTATCTCTTAATAAATAGTATATAAGATAGTTTTTTTAACACCGCGTTGGCTTAGTGGTTTAAGTACCGGGCCGTGATCGGGGTCCGGGTTCGATTCCCGGGTAGAGCAAAAGTATGTTTAGAAATTTTCGACCATAGCTCGGGTTTGTGATCACCGCACCGCATTTTAGGCAAGCGTGGTGATTAAGCCTAACCCCATCATAGTAGAGATGACTTGATTTCTACGATGGAGGCATTTGCCCTGTAGTGGGACATCATATAGACTGACTGATACTTTACTTTATACGTGCTGCCTCACGCTACCGGTCGCCTGTGAGGCCGTGGTATCACTACGGTCGAGCCGGGCCATTCATGCCGAAGCATGGCTCTATTGATTTTCTTTTCATTAGTTTTTCATCTTTTGTCCGATGAAAACAAATGTGTCACAATATTAAATGTTGACTTTGTATTATCATTTCAGGTACTATCAGCTAATCTCCACAACATACATCCAGCATTGCAGCAATATATCTTAAATCTTGGTCAAGCACATACCAGTCAATCCTACCCCCCAGTCACCATCGCAAAACAAAATAGCCCCCACAACTTACAGTCTTTAGCTACTTTAGCAGCCTTATTAGGATCTCCAGCTGTACAAGCGCTGCCTACAAAACCTCAACCTGTAAATATATCACCTAGTAAGCTATTATCAGCGTTGTCTTCAGAATCATCGTTGAATTCAGCTAGCAGTGCACCCAATTTACAATCACTAGCTGCTTTAGCGAGTCTCTTAACGTCTTCAACCACACCAGCTATCCCTAAACCGGTCGCTCCACAGCCCCCAAGTTTGTCATCTTTGACCAGCTTATTAACAGCTCTTTCTTCCGAAACTCCATCTAATACAGCCTCAAATAATGTAGATGCCAATTTATTAAACAATTTAGCTATTGCATTACAGCTGCTACTTGTTAGTAATCTGGTGAATACTCCGCAATCAGAATCTACGCCATCTGTACCAAGTTATCCGACTGAGCCTGTGGTTCCACCAGGCTATCCGTTATATGAATCTAAAGAGACTGCAGCTCCTATATCTATGTCTTATCCGACTCAGAGTCACCAAAGTCAGCCAACTACAGCTCCAATGCCACCCCCTAATTACGTATCAAATTACGAGCAACCTCAATTAAATTCAAATTATAATCCTTACGAATCGTCTCAATATCCGCCTTCAATGCCTAGTGCAAACTTTATGGGGGCATCTTCTTTTGCAAGTTCTAGTCCTTTTGGAAGTACAGTGCCAATTCCTTCAACCTCATCAAGTAGAGGTGGATTTTCTTTAATGTCGCCATATGAGGCTTTAAGCCCTACTTCGTCGTATTCAGATCCTATTTTATCATCAACTTTTGGGTCAATTATGACGTCAAAGAATGACTTTCAATCGCCATATGCGGCGATAATGGCGTCGGAAAATAAAGATCTATTCTCGTTTAGTGACTTCTTCTAGTGATATTTAGTTTAAGATTAATTTATTGTTGTGTAAATAAAACTTTACAAAAATATTGTGTTTTTATTGTTTTCGTTTTGTTAACTTGCAAAAACTTTTATTTACCATTATCATCTCCATCATCATAGTAATTACAAAAGTCTAGTCAAATGCCCACAGTTAGGATAATGTTTTAGTTCATCATCATCATCAGCAACCCACGCTCGTCCACTGCTGAACATAGGTCTCCCTCAATGCACACCACCGCTCCCAATTTTCGGCCACTCTCAACCAGCTCACTCCAGCTAGCCTTCGAATGTCGTCATCCCATCTTGTAGCAGGGCGTCCAACACTACGTTTACCGAGTCGCGGTCTCCACTCAAGGACTTTACGGCTCCAACGGTTGTCAGTTCTGCGGCTAATGTGACCAGCCCACTGCCACCTCAGTTTGCAAATTCGGTGGTGGTTTGTTTTAGTTGGGCTGTATCTTTTGACTGACAGGATGACGCATTCATTGACCAAAGATCGTGGGTTCGATCCCCACCATAGACAAACGTGTGATGAATACTTGTGTTTGTTCAGTGTCTGAGTGTAAGTAATATATTATACTAGTGGCCGCCCGCAACTTCGTTTGCGTGAACTTTATGACTCTTGACTTAAAGACGATTATTTAAATGAAAATAAAAAGAAATATTACTTATTATAAATGTTCGTTTATAGGTTAATAGATTTTTAAGGCGGCTCATTGATATTTTATACGAACTGCTAAGAAATGGAACAACTTGCCGGCTTCTGTATTTCCAGAGAGCTACAATTTGGGTGTCTTTAAGTCGAAAGTGAATAGGCTTCTTCTGGGAAAGCACGCTATATCTTAGACCTCATTGTCACTCTTAAAGTTTGAATCTTATATTTTATCCATCAATTCTGTCAAAGAATGTGTATGCAAAAGTTGGAGTAGATTGGGCCAAGGAATCACGTAGTCTCATGAACAAACTTGGAACCCCCTTTTCGCTCCATTAGGGGTTTAAGTTCGAAATTTCCTTCCTTATAGGATCTAATCCAAAAATGCTCATCACATTTGACAATTTTCCATTCCATTTCATTCCACATTTGTTATAGTGTAGCTGGGCTCTTAGAGTTCCACACCAGCTGTTCCATGATCTTGGATTTTTTCATGGCATCATAAAATGCTCATCAATCTGAACAATTTATGTTAAGGCGCCATTTACCTACCTCGTATAGTTTAGCTGGGCTGTTGTGGTTCTACATCAAGGAGCCTAGTCTTCAAAATATAATATATCCTATAAGTTGCCCTGATATTACAGGTATACAATAAAAAAAGTTTCATTCGGATTGGTTCAGTAGTTTCCGAGATTAGCGCGAACAAACAGACAAACAGATAAACAGACAAACAGACAAACAGACAGACAAAAATTTAAAAAATCATTGATTCATGTTCTGTTACTGTTTTTTAGTCATCCTAAGTTATTTTGAGATAAATATCTTCAATGTACAGACACAGCTTTTTTACATTTTTATTATAATAATAATAAATATATAATATATAATATAATATATATATAATATATATATATATATAAGAAAGATAAGATAAGATAAGATAAGATAAGATAAGATTATTATAATATAAGATAAGATATATGTATATAGATACATATATAGATTATTAGGACTCCACTGGTGTTGCGGGTATCTATGAGCAGCGGCAATAGCTTACCATCAGGTGATCCGTCTGCTCGTCTGCCACCTATGACATAAAAGATATAAAACAATTTCTTTGGTAGTCCGTTGCTAGCTTTTGGATACCTGTTAAAACAAGCTATTTAGACGTGATTTTAAAAATCTTATTCAGAAAATTTTGATACAAATTTTGGCACAACCCGGGAACCGTAATAAGATTGGAGGAATATTTTATTACCATGTTATTACCAAGAAAGAGTTATAGGTCCTAAATTGCCGTCTTAAAAGAAGTTAGATACCGCAATAAGTCTCTACAAACTCCTTTGGTTCTATATCAGAGTTATAAGCCTACAGAATGATAAAAACGTTATGTAGATTACTTTTCCGGGAAACGACACCCGGCAGAATTATGCTAATCTGTAGTCAGTGATTCTCAAACTGTGACCAAGCTTTTGAATCGCGACTTGGTACCATAAAAGTTTTACATCTTATTTATTGTAGTGGCCCGCCCCTCACTTCGCTTCGGGACCGTAATTCCGAAATGAACCAATAGATGGCGCTGTGTTTAATTACATCGCGCAGCGTTTCGTGTTTTCGGTTTACCTATAAGCCTTGTCGTTGTCCGTAGAAGTTATCTCTTTATAAATAGTATAGATATAGATATAGCCTATACTGTCCTAGGTCCTTGAGTGGAGGCCACCTGCTGGAAGCCGCAGCCATGGCAGGCCTCCCACCAGGTGGACCGACGATCTGATGAAGGTCGGGAGTTCCTTGGATGCGGGTGGCACAGGACCGATCTGTGTGGAGAACTTTGGGGGAGGCCTATGTCCAGCAGTGGATGTTTATTGGCTGAAATAATGATGATGATACTTTCCCACTGCTGGGCATAGGCCTTACCCTGATCCCTCCACGGAACTCTATCCAATGTGAGTTGTGACCAAATGGCTAATCGCGGGCAAAGTTGTTGAGGTAATCACCCCATCGCTTTTTAGGCAGTGGATAATATGGATGAAATAAAAAAAAAAATAAGAAAGATTTCTGAAAGTTCGTAAGTATGGATGGATAGATGTTTGCTTCTCTTTCACGCAAAAACTACCGAATGGATTTTAATAAAACATTACAATAATACAGCTTAAACTTCAGAATAACACAGAGACTAATTTTCATATACGAATAAAATTATAATTAACCACTAAAACTAGCATCCAACCGCATTAATATGATTCGTGAATGAGAATTAGCCAAGTAGTTGTCACTATATTGATCTTGGCACACATTTTGCCATTTTTTTATTTTGACGATGATCTCTACTTACACTCAAAACTTTTTGTTACCTTGGCTGCCATTGGCTAGCGTAGGCGCCCCACTAGCCGACGACCAGTAGGTTGCCCAAGATATGCCATCTTGGCGTAGGATCTGATGCCATTTTTGACCAAAGTTTTGGAAACACTGTCCTATGGGATCGGGACAAAGACATTTTCTGTTATATTTTGGATAAAAGAAAACCCATTTTATTTGAACGGCAGCTCAGTGTATGAAGAATACCCGGTTCCCTAAATGTGTTTAGGTAGGTGGCAGGCAAGCAGACGGATCACCTGATGGTAAGCTATGGTCGTAAGTTAATAGGGTCATTATAACAATGGCAGACTTCAAAACCATATAAGTAGGCTCTGAAATTGACATTACAATCTAAAAGTTTTAATAAATAAATCCAACCGATATTCGGCTACGGTGGGCAATCCTACGTAGGTACAGTCGAGGTCAAAAATATGTTTACTCTTTAGGACCTTGTCACAATTTGTAAGAAAGTGGAAAACGTTTTCTTATACATATGTACTGTGACAAGGTCCTAAAGTGTAAACATATTTTTGACCTCGACTGTACGCTGGATATATTATAGTGCTTAAGCGTGAGCGCAAACACTGGTGCACTCTCTATTCTCTTACCCTCTTAATTCCATGGGACATTAGTGTGACACGACCGAAGAGAGATTGAGCGTGGGGCCAACATTTTAACGTGCTTTCCGAGGCACGGGGGTATAAGACCACCAACTTCCAGACTTCGGACTGACACTGACAATTTCTGAACAGAAAACTCAGATACAAATTTTTGAACAGATAAATTCAGTTTCTTTTTATGATATTAGGTGGCAGACGAGCCGACGGATCACCTGATGGTAAGCGATTACTGCGGCCCATAGACACCTGCAACACCAGTGGTGTTACAAGTGCGTTGCATGCCTTTTAACCTCCCTTCCCGGTACCCTCACTCATCTAGCAAAACACAACACTGCTTCACGCCGGTTTTCTGTGAGGACGTGGTATTATTCCGGTCGAGCCGGCCCATTCCTATTGAAGTGTGGCTCTCCCACTGTTATTTAGATTTGTCAGATACAAATTTTAGGATGAAACCCGGGACCCCGAGACCCACAGCCGTCGCTTTTAAGTGCGACCCAGTACCCACGGAAACAATCAAAATAATTACTTACTTTAACTAAGTAAGATTTGGTAATCAAATCGCAAAATTTCCACAATCCACAGATAAAAATAAAAGTTACATCAATAACGCTCCTAATCTTTTTGAGTTTGTCAAGCATTTCTCGTTACCTCATTATATTTAGCAAGTAACGAAAACTGTCACATTTCAAAACAATTTATAAGGAAATTCTATAGCTTGGTAAAGAATTTGTCAGTTTGCTATCATGACTCTGGGTGTGAAGTTGAAGTTAATTTTAACTATTTGTGCTGTTTTGCAGGTATTTATCTATTAATATAATACCATTTTATTGCATGCCACACTAGAGATTACTTTAATAGACAACAACTAGGCTTATAGGTAAACCGAAAATACGAAACGCTTGCACGATGTAATTTAGCACAGCGCCATCTATTAGTTCATTTCTGAATTACGGTCCCGAAGCGAAGTGAGGGCGGGCCACTAGTATTCTTATAAAATAGTAAGTTATAAGTTTTCTCATGCTTCAAACGAAGCGTGAAGAAGCATCTCGCGGGCCAGTGCGGCAGTGCCAACGGATGTGATGCCGTCGCGTCCGTTGTAACAACGTGGGCTCTCTTGCTTACCATCAGAGTGAGGTGAGCCAATATACTGAGCCACTATAAAAAAAAAAACTTACATAGGTCTTAAAGAGCAATATAGCGTCCTGTAAGGGCATAGCAATAGCTGAGGGTTTTACATTTTGTTGTTTCGCAGCTATTCATAATTTATATATCTAGTTTTTTTTATGTGATTGGTAGCAGACGAGAAGGCGGATCACCTGATGGTAAGCAATTGCCGCCGCCCATGGACACTTCCAACACCAGTGGAGTTACAAGTGCGCTGCCAACCTTTTATCCCCTTCCCCTCCGAGTGGGCCTCCGGTACCCTCACTCACTCGGCGAAACACACAGGGGCTGCTTCACCCCGGTTTTCTGTGAAGCAGTGGTATCACTCCGGTCGAGCCGGCCCATTCATGCCGAAGCGTGGCTCTCCCACAGTTGTTTGGCCACTAATTCATATTTATACATATATCTAGTTACATTCTAAAGCTAATTATATATTCTGATAATCTTTATACTTAAGGTTACTACTATGTTTATGTTTTTTATGTGATAAGTGGCAGACGAGGATATGGATCACCTGATGGTAAGCGATTGCCGCTGACCAGACACCCGTAGTAACAATTGCGCTGTCAAGCTTTTGATTCCTATTCCACCTTGATTAGGCCTCCAGTGGCCTAACCATGAGTTTGAAATACTATCCTCGCTATCGAAAACTATCGATTTGTCTCTTTCATTGTGATGCATTTGAAAGAGACAGAGCAATAGTTTACGTTATGTCAGTTTTCGATGTCAACTCATGGTAGCGCTACAGTACTCAATCTTTACTACACGCTACATTTTTCGTTATATTATCTTGATATCATTCTGGTCGAGCCTGCGAATTCATGCTAAAGCGTGACTCTCCATAATGAAAAAAAAATTACTGTTTTTTTATGCTAGAAGCAAGGTAATTAGGCACTCAGAGTATGGAGGCCTATGATTATCTACTAAGCTATAATAGTCTCTAGGTATAGGGCAAATGTTTCAAGTTATCACTTAACTAATTTATGTTTTCAGGTGATGTCACCTGCAAATGGCCTGAAAATGCAAGTATCAAATCTAAAGTCTTCATCAGCTTTAGAGTCTGGACCTCCGATCATCAATTCCATTACTCCTTCATTAGAATTTGTTAATACTATGAAACAAATTCCAACATCCAATATGCCTAATATAGAACCGTTATTTGGAAGAGCCGATGCGTTTCAAACTATAAATGTACCATTATCAATAGCAGCTCCTAATTTGAACCAAAATTTTGAAGCTATGAGAACTCAAGATCTTAAACAAAATCAACCTTCGATATTTGCTTCAGAAATTGAAAATTTGGATTCTATTGCAATGCCTAGCGGCTACAGACAAATATTTAATGTACCAAAACCTTTTGATAGTAATCTTTTAAATCAAAATGACGTTACAAATAATTATCTGATACCTCCAGAATTTATAGCTTCAGAAATAGATACTCCTACTCCAGTACCGACAAAGAAAACCGGTTATAGACAGATTATAACTGTACCTCTAGATTATGATCTATTAAAACAATTATATGTAAAAGCTGATAAAAGTCCAAACGAAAATGTTCTTATTCCATTTTCAGTTCCAGAACTAGATAATTCAGTGGCTATAGATAAAGTGCCTGATAATAAACAAATTTTACATACGTTAGAACCTATTGTTCCTCTCAAAACAAATAGTTTAAACCCCTTTGATGTTACCAATAATAACGAAATCATCACTAATCCAAGTTTAAATATACCGAAAGTTCCTGCTAATAGACTTCCTGGATTAGATATATCAACACCTGTCCCAACTAAAAAGAAAGGGTTTACGCAAATTTTAAGTGTACCAAAACCATCACCGGTTCAAAATAGTCCCACTCCATTAATCAACTCATTCAATCTAGATAGTCTTAGACAGACAGATCTTTTTGATACTCAAACATGTACGAACAACGTTGATTTACCAACTACATATTCTAATGTTGTACCAAATGTTTTGGTTAATGATTTTACGCCGCTAATTTTTCCTGAACCAGTGAATTACATGGATGAGAATGTTATAAAATTAGCACCGAGCTTACTCACAAATCCATACATTGTACCTAATTCAGCAACGTCATCTATATTAAATGATCTCAATGAAAATAACTATAGAAATTCTCAAACCCCTATGCCTTTGCCATATTATACTGAAACTAACAATTTGGTTTTGAGTACTCCTAAATCAAATGGTTCTACAATATCACCTGAAAGTGATATGGTCACAGCCTGTTCAAATAATCCATCATTATCATATAGAACTGAAAATAACAATCTAATATCAATAGCCCCAGTTAAATCTGATACTACAACTTTACCTATAAGTTGTCCAGGTTTATCATATGTTACAGAAAACAACAATTTGATTACAATAGCTCCCGTTAAACCTACTTTGCCTGAAACTGATGCAGTATCTTCAATTTTAAGTAATTCAGTATTTTCATATTATACAGAAAATAACAATTTGATTGCTATTGCTCCTGTGAAAAATGTACCTTCAGGTGAAGATGACATTGTATCTAATCCACTGTTTTCTTACTTAACAGAAAATAATCATTTGATTTCAATTGCTCCAGTCAAATCCAGTGTACCTACAATATCAACGGCAAATACTTTCGTATCTCCACTTTCAAGCAACAATGTAAATACTCCACCTGTGATGTCTGATGCTAGATTTACTAATGATAACTACCCGACACTTCTGCCACCATCTAATAAAAAAGCACTTCCAAAATATATTGAAAACAATAATGTCATTTCAGTCGCTCCTGTTGAATCGAAATTGCCCAAAATTTCACCTAAAAATGACAAAGTCACTTCTCTAATAGACAAATTTAATGTTTCTCCAATACCTTTAAATAATGATCCAAACCCTTTTAATAATATTTACTTCCAAAAGGCGTAACTCAATTCAATCCTATTCTTTCAAATATAAATAATCCAGTAAATACTGAATTTATAAATGTAGACAAAATCAATGTTGTTGCCCCTCAGATCGCTCAAATAAGTAATAAAGCCAAGTAATATTCCTCCTGCAAATCTTAATAATAATTTAATATTAAATAATCCTCAAACAGTTCCAATAAAAGAATTGCCTGAATTATCTTATACTTCAGGAAACAATATAGCTTTTAATATTCCGCCTGTGATGTCTGATGCTAGATCTTCTTACGATAACAATCCTACACTTCTGCCACAACCTAATAAAGGAATACTTCCATTATATATTGCAAACAATAATGTCATTTCAGTTGCTCCTGTTGAATCGAGATTGCCAAAAGTTTTACCTGAAAATAATATGGTCGCTTCTCTAAAAGACAAATTTAATAGTTCTCCATTACCTTTAAATAATGATCCAAAACCTTTTAATAATATTTATTTTCCAAAAGACGTAACTCAATTCAATCCCATTGTTTCAAATATAAATAATCTAGTAAATACTGAATTAATAAATGTAGACAAAATAAATGTTAATGCTGCTCAGACTGCTCAAATAAGTAATAAAGCAAATAGTATTCCTCTTACGAATCTTAATAATAATTTAATATTAAATACTCCTCAGGCAGTTCCAATAAAAGACTTGCCAGAATTATCTTATACTTCAGGAAACATTTATTCTTTACCTCTAGAAACACCACAATATTATGTAGGACCAATATTAGAGCCAATTGAATATAGAAATTCTGCGAAAGATATCCTCACACCAACGCCAATATTACAAATTAGTGAAATCAATCCTCAGCCTTTTAAAATTGAATCTACTTACGTAAATAATTATGAAACTATACCAGTAAGAGATACTTTTAACTATCCACTACCAAGTAATTATCAAACACTTACTTCAAATGAAATTATAAATTCACAAACAATACAATCTTCAACAGCATTTGAACAACCCATTACAACTTTTTACGACGTTTTAAAACCAACAATACTGGCAAATAATGAAATAAAATACACACCAAATGTTGATAATGCTATTAACCCAAATCCTATTATTCCACTATCAAATTTACCAACTGTAAAAACCGCGAAACCAATTAGAAAAGTCCAAAAGAAACCGGTTGTAAAACCTACAATAGCTTATAAAAATATAGCACAAAACAATGCTTTAATACCACAGAAGGGCTTACGGTTACCTACTAATGAGATGGTTACTAGTATTACGGATGCTGGAAAGCAAGTAGTAAGGAATGCCTTATCTTCATTGCTAGTCAAAAAAGCCCAGAATCCTCCTTTAGTCGCACCTTCACCGAGAAATCCATATACACCATACTATCCAAGAAAATCTCTGAAAGTATTAGAACCAACTTTAGTACCCTCAGTTATACCTGTTGCTATTCAAAATCCAAATTTCCCTCCTCCTGTTGTGATAGGATATGAAACTTTTGAAAAACAAATTTTGCAACCAACAATTGTAACTTCTACATCCCCAAGCATACCATTAGGTACAATAGTATCAGGAGTTGAATATTATGAACCAGTATTATCTGAAGTAGCTATTCCAACTTACCTTGAAACTCTAGATTTGGCACCTCTTAATTTAGAAGTAACCTTACCAAATACTTTCACAGAATTTGAATTAGATTCTAATCTAGTTGAAACTCCAAATGAACTGACATCTTTCACACCCTACATGTCTTCGATAAACGTGAATGTATTACCTATTATAGAAAATATACCAAAAAGGCCTGTCATAGCAAATCAGCAATTTACCAATCCTAATACTTTTGCATCTCCTTCTTTCTTGCCAAGTATAAACTTAGCCAATTATTCTCCACCCCCCATAATAGAAGTTCCAGTAGTAAATAGTAAGAAGAATAGTCGAGATAAAGATTTACAGCAACTAGTTACTTTACTAGTTTTGAATGAACTAGTTAATGGTGACAATGATTTGGACGGACTTGAAAAACTTCTAGCTTTGATGTATTTGACTTAGAATAGGCAAGATGACAAATTTTAAAATGTCCTTGTATGTTAAAGAAATGTCGTCTATTTTATACGAAAAATGATTAATTTTAAGAAAATGCGAAGTTTTTTTATCGAACAATTGCATTTTCTTTGTTGACTTTTAAATTCCGGCGCAAAAACGCTTAACAGTGTCATAGTGTCATGGCGTCGCCTGTGACGTCACGTCTAAGTTCTGCCGAAGCGAACAAGACGAAAGTCTTATGCCTATACTCTGATTCATAATCATGTAAAGTAAACTGACAGATGTCAATGTGTCATCCCCATACATTATCACTCAATTTGACACATGCAAAATGTCAAAATGCATAGAAACTTGTCATTTTCATCTGTCAGTTTACTTTACATGATTATGAATCAGAGTATACTGTCTAATACTGTCATCATGCCTATTCATATTAATTTGGTTATCAAGACTCGATTTAATATACTAGGTATTTAATTTTATAAACTGGTTAATTCTATAGACATTTTGTTAATGCCGCTTGAAACTTTGTTATTTTTTTTTTAAATAATTGTTATATTTTAGCAGTATTACCTACCTTTATTTAAAGTTTTGTAGAGTGATATTACAATGTGTGATTTTGTATTATTTTTAAGTATTTATAAAAATTAAATAATGTTGTGTTTATTTTGTTTTCTTTAACTCCTATACTTTATTATTTTTATCTCTAGAAATATATTCTGCCAACACACTGTTTTTCTTTCCTAAATGTTGTCTGAAAGAAATAGCTAAAAACGCAGGGGATATGGAAATTAATCCTAGTCCTGGTTTCGATTACCAGTCGAGCAAAAAGTATGTTTCGAATTTTTCGAACATAGCTCGGGTTTGTGATCACCGCACCGCATTAGGCAAGTGTGGTAAACCTAATCCCATCATAGTAGCGATGACTTGATTTCTATGATGGAGGCCTTTTCCCTGCAGTGGGACAAAAATAAGTTGATACTATTCGAAAACAGACTCAGTTTTGTATTTATTTATGTTGTGTCAGCATTAAGACCAATAAATCGATTTACCTTTGTTTGGCGTACGTGTTGCCGTCAGTCAGTGTTGACAGAGGATCCCAAATATTTATCTGTTGATTGTAATGTACAGACGTCGTCCCCACGAAGCTAAAATAGCACTTATGTCTCAGGCATAAAGTCTAAAATCTAAAAAGGGTAACTCCACGCTCTGTATGTACTAGAGGTTTTATTTGGATGTGATAGATTTATTAGAATGACAATAATATATTATATATATTTTTATGTTATAGGTAGCAGACGAGCAGGCGGATCACCTGATGGTAAGCAATTGCCGCCGCTCATGGACACTTGCAACACCAGTGGATTTACAAGTGCACTGCCAACCTTTTATCACCTTCCCCCCCGGGTGGGCCTCCGGTACCCTCACTCACTCGGCGAAACACAGCACAGGAGCTGCTTCACGCCGGTTTTCTGTGAGGCAGTGGTATCACTCCGGTCGAGCCGGCCCATTTATGCCGAAGCGTGGCTCTCCCACATTTTTAAATATATGCAGGGCACATTGCGAGGAAAACATAATTTGAGTGGAGACCACGTACAAGAAGTCTCAGCCGTGGCAGGGCACTCAGAAGGTGGACCTACGATCTAGTGATGGTAGCGGGAATTCGTTGGATGCGGTGGACACCCTTCCAAATCTATTAAACATCTATTACGTGGTTACATGGATGGGTATGTTTCGGATTGTTACCTATTAAGTATTACTTTTAACAAACATTTGTTTTAAAGAAAGGTATTTTATTTAACACAAATTTATTTATTAATTTACATTAATGAAACTTACATAATATAAAGCAAACTATTATAGTTACTATTATATGGGTAAGTAAGTATACCGTTAAATATCTTATAAATGTACTGAAATAAATAGACACTAAACAATATTATTGAACTAAAATTAAAAAAGATTATTGTCGATAAATCTTTCACAGCGTTTGTTAAACGCACTGGCAACACGCATGACACAAAAAAGATGTTATTTATGTATTGAACTATTTTACAATGATATCGTGTTCATAACGCATCTTCATCTATTCATAATGCGTAAACATCGCGTTAAAAACGCGAGTATGTTTTATATGTGACGACGTGACGCAACGCACAAATGGGGCAATACGCTACATGGCGTTAAAAAACGCGTCTGCGTCACGTTAGAAACGCGTCTGCGTTGCGCAAGAAACGCGTCCACGTCGCGCTGGAAACGGATTGCGTTGCGCTGAAAACGCGTTGGCGTTGCGCAGGAAACGCGTCTTCGTCGCGCTGGAAACGCTTCATCACTTACAAATCGCGTCTGCAACTTATTTATATACGCGCGTTTTCATCGCGTTCAACAAACTCCGTGTGATTCTAATAAAATGCTCTGCAGGAATACTTCTAGCTATTATAACTGTTTTGCCATCTTCTTGATATTGCATGTTATCTGGCAAATAATAAGTTACGATTGGTGTTGCATTTTCTTGACTTTCCTCAGTTTTTCCATATTTTACGACTTTAGAGTGAGCGTATACAGTTTCTATGTTATCCTTCTTAGATTTTTTAGCTTTATGACTTTTTGCATCTCTATTTGATGGTGTTTTTGCGTCTGAATATGTTGATGATTTATAAGATCGATGCTTTTCAGTGTCTCTTGCATTATCTACTTTTGATCTTAGTAATTGCTTAGTTTGGAAACCTGTTGTTTCTAAAGAAGGGGCCGTATGATAGTGTATTTCGTCTGATTCGTATTTTGACGTATTTTCAACTGTATCAGGTTTAGCTAAAACATCTTCTATACTATGATCGAAAGTCTGGTGCATGGATTTTAGTTTTTCCATGTTAGTTTCATGAATGGAAGGCGTTGGTTCATTTTTATCAGTTGTGTAGTAGTATCTGTTATCTCGATGATTTCTTACACTTACTTCTGAGCTGTCATAATATTTGTTATCATTGTAGAAATCAGGGTAATAATCATCAATTTCATGATTGTCTGTTGTCCATTCGGCATAGTTCGGTAGTTGTTTCAAAATTTTCTTTGGATTTTGATTTCATAGTTGTTGGTTTATCTTCTTTAGTTGTAGATTTTTTTGGTACATTTATTATAACAATAGGTTTAGTAGTTTTGAAAGATTCCGTTGTCGTTGGAATGGTTATAGTTTCAACATGTGTTGTTGTTTCAACTATAGGCTTTGAATTCTGTTGATTTCTACTTGAATCAGATCTAGTAGGCCTTTGTTGACTATCTTGATTTAATAGTTGCATTATTTGGTCAAATTGTAATGGCAATTTCAAGTCCTTACGTTGCTGTACTTGTTGTCTTAAGTAAGATATTAGCTTTCTTACAACATACTCAGGAACTCCTGGGAATTTCTTCGTAAACTGTTCAATGACTTCATCATCTTTCGATTTTCTTGTTTTGTCTTCTTTCTTTCCTTTTTGTACCAAATTATCAGCAATAGTTGCAGGTGTAGGCATTTCTGTAATATTAATGATTACATCAGGTTCTAGCGTAACTTGTTTTGGAGATTTATGTCTTTCATTGGATCTGTCAGAAATTTCGGCACTCTTATCACGTTGTTCTTTTCTTCTCCTCAGAATTTCTCTTGAAGAAGATCTATCTCTTTCTTTACTTTGATTGACTGGTCTTTCAGCTTGGTTTCTTCTTCTTTTAAGCCACTCCCTGTCTTCTCCGTTACGTTTATATTCTTTCGGTCTTTCCTGATTTGGTCTTCTAGGTTCTGTTCTATGATTGGTTCTTCTTTTATGCTCAGCAGGTCTATCCGAATCACAACTAGGTTTCTTACATACGTTGCAAGTGTTGCAACTGTTGTCTCTTTTACAGCCATCTTTATCTTTATTAGGGC
The DNA here is from genome assembly GCA_014851415.1 of Cnaphalocrocis medinalis. Classification (NCBI taxonomy): domain Eukaryota; kingdom Metazoa; phylum Arthropoda; class Insecta; order Lepidoptera; family Crambidae; genus Cnaphalocrocis; species Cnaphalocrocis medinalis. The sequence goes on along the minus strand of CM026301.1, from coordinate 6,420,400 downwards.
AATTTGTATTTACTATCCCTTTCAGATCTTTGGTGTCGAAAATTTCTGGGGGTAGAACGAAAGTAGTTATTCACCACTTGAGGTGTCCCATTTGGGGCATTTTTAGTAACAGAATTGACATGTCCCGGAATGTCAATACCAAGTTGACTGTACAGGTTAGTGGTGTCAAGAAGCGTTTGTACACTTGGATTGGACAAAATTTTGCTCAAATACAATTGATTTAAATCTGTGACAGGATTTTGATTTTGTGATGGCTGATTTTGGACCGTATACGTCTGAGGATAGTATTTGTTATTGCTTGGCTGTTGGTAATTTTGCGGTTGTGTATTTGATTGCAATATTACTGGTATGTTTGTAGGCTTCTGGTAGTTTTGGTAGTAATTTTGGTTCGTTTGAGGACATTGACATGTTTGCAGAGGTATCAATGTCAGTGGATTTGCTGATACCTGAAATAAATAAAAAATAATATCAGTCAAGATCACATACATGAACGTATGAGGTAGTAGGGGTCACTTCCAAATGCGCCATCCGGGCAGTCAATATCCACCTTGACCAAACAAATATTTGCTTATGCGGATGAAAGAAAAAAAAATCTACTCTCATTGTTTTTTGGTGATAGTTAGTGGGCATGAATGTTCACAATCTATACTATTTATAAAGAGATAACTTCTATGGACAACGACAAGGCTTCCGAAAACACGAAACGCTTGCGCGATGTAATTGGACACAGCGCCATCTATTGGTTCACTTCTGAATTACGGTCCCGAAGCGAAGTGAGGTCGGAACACTAGTTATAAATATTTATATTGTCTGCCTAGACATGCCTAACAGGTAACATGATATTCTACTTATAACCAATTTTATCCCACCTTGTATCACATTCACGGATCGCAATAAATGCTTTGACTTTGAATGGGCCAGCTCGACCGGAGTAATACCACGTCCTCACAGAAAACAGGCGTGAAGCAGCGCATGCGCTGTTTCGCTGCGTGAGTGAGGGTACCCCCTTATAACCATTTTAACCGCGGTGGGCCGCACTCTTTTGAAAAGAAAGCCACAATAGGTGGCAAACGAGCAGACGGATCACCTGATGGTAAGGGATTGCCGCCCTTAGACACCTACAACACCAGTAGGGTCACAAGTGCACTGCTAACTTTTAACTCCGTTTCCCCTAATTGGGCCTCCGGTACCCTCAATCATTCGACGAAACACAGCGCGGTCACTGCTTCCCGCCTCTGTGAGGCTATCACTATCACTGGTCAAGCCCATTCATAACCAAGCGTTGCTCTCCCACGGACCCTTAAATACATAACACCCAGACACTAAACAAGCACAAGTGTCCATCACACGAGTATTTGTCCAGGGTGGGGATCGAACCCAAGACCTTTGGCGTATGAGTCTGGGTCACTATTAAACGAAATCCGACCTGTTAAAACTAGTCAACTACTTCTGCAAAAATATACAACATTTTAACTGGGGGAGAGCCACGCTATTCATGCTGAAGCGGCTCGATCGTGATACCACGGCCTCACAGAAGAGCGGCGTGAAGTAGAGCCTGTACTAGGTTTCAGCCTCGCTTTAGCATGAGGTCTATTCATGTTAAAGCGCCTCGACCGGAGTGATACCACGGCCTCACAGAAGCCCGGTCTGAGGCATCGCCTGTGCTATGTTTCGTCCAGTGAGTGAGGGTACCGGAGGCTCAATCGGGGAAAAGGGGGCTAAATGTTGGCAGCGTACTTTTGACTCCACTGGTGTTCCTATCTATGGGCGGCGGCCATCGCTTACCGTGTTCCGTCTGTTCGTCTGCCACCTATCATATAAAAAAATAATCTTTTTAAAATGTCGGCAGCGCACTTGTGACGCCTCTGGTGTTCAGTTGCGGGTCTCCATGGGCGGCGGTAATCGCTTACTATCAGGTGATCCGTCTGTTCGTCTGCCCACTAAATCATAAAAAAATACAACAAAACTTACCAACAAAATCTGCAAACACAAATATAAGCAAAATAGTTTTAACATCATTTACCACATTATTAAAATAAACAATAATTGTAAACCAAGATGGCGTCTAACGAAACCTTAACACAATCTACGTGATATTTTTATATAGATGCGCTTATATTCTTGTTGATTGATAAGACGATTTGAGAAATAGATTGTAGTTGAAAGATTAATCACGGAAATTATTATCTGTTTCGTACAATGTTGATAACGACTTAAATCTGTGATTCCCGGTTGCCTCCAAAACTGTCTCATTGGAGCCCGGGTTATCCTAATCATCATCATCATCATCATCAGCAACCCACGCTCGTCCACTGCTGGACATAGGTCTCCCCTAATGCACGCCACCGCTCCCGATTTTCGGCCACTCTCATCCAGCCCACTCCAGCCAGCCTTCGAATGTCGTCATCCCATCTTGTAGCAGGCGTCCAACACTACGTTTACCGAGTCGCGGTCTCCACTCGAGGATTTTATGGCCTAATAGAAATAGAATATTCTTTATTCAATTTAAGTAAGTCCTTATAGAAAATTTATTAATGTCAAATATTATGTTAAGCTACCGCTGATTCGGAAAGTCGATTTCTGCCGAGAAGAATCAGCAAGAAACTCAGTAGTCACTCTTTTCAAATTAAGTATGATCATTATATTACAATTTTCATTCTGATAAAAACAAAACATTATTAAGATGATGTACAACAATCCTAAAATCCTAACTAATATTATAAATGCGAAAGTAACTCTGTCTGTCTGTCTGTTAATCTTTCACGCCAAAACTACTGAACGGATTTTAATGAAATCTGGTATACAGACAGTCTAGACCCTGAGAAAGGATTTAGGCTACTTTTTTGTGAAAAGGGGTTTGTTAAAAAGGGGGTAAAAATTATTAAATAATTAAAAATGCTACATTCCCAAAGATACTAATCCACACGGATGAAGTCGTAACAGCTAGTCTTCTTCTATACTATTTATATAGACATAACTTCTATAGACAACGACAAGGCTTATAGGTAAACCTAAAACATGAAACGCTTGCGCGATGTAAAGTGGATAGCATATCTGCCCGGTCTGTGGAAGGTTGTGGGTTCGAGTCCCACCTAAACTCCGAGGAATTATTTAAGTGTAATATTTACTTAAGAATAAATTGCAAAGAATTGCTATTCCAAAAATAAAAATATTCGAGTCTGCAAAATTAAAAAATACCAGCTTTGACTCAAACACATGATAGGTAGGTAGGTATATTAAATTTACTGGACTAAAAATACTTCCTGCTTTTCTTTGAAGTTAGTAACTTTAAGCCACAGTGTTAAGTTGGTTGTCGCGTGACGAAACTTTGCGTAAAGTCGCGTGTACATATATATTTAAAATAATTACTTTACAGCCTACTGACGAGTGAATACATTAACATAAAAGTGTTTTATTAAAGTTTCTTTACTTATTTTCGATGAAGGAAATGATTATGAGTTTTTAATGCGTTAAGAAAGCCTGGAAAACTAATTTTTGTGTCCCCCATTAAGTAAGTATAAAGGGGTTCCCAGTTGTATAACGAATTACCATGCCCTATGAGTTGACATAAGCGGCGGTAGCGCCATCGATTCATGACTTTATTGACACACGTGGCCCGCCTTCACTCCGTTTCGGAACAAAGATTTGCTATTAGTTCCAATCTTTGGCAATAGATGGCGCTGGGTTACCATAATCTATGATGAATAAGCGTCAGCGACACCTTTAATTTCATGACTTTATTGACACAATTAAGTACGTACAGCCACACGTCAACGTATACAAAACTGTCAAATTTCTTCAATCGACTCTCATATTACTATCATACACATTAGGTTGAATATTAATTGAGAAAATTTGACAGGTTGTGGAAACCTAATGTGTGGCTGACTGTACCATATTACGATCAGCAAAAAAAACAAACTCATTTTAAGACACAGTTTTATTAAATTATTTACAACTACATAACAAACAGATTGATTCTGTCTACAGTAACAAAGTCAGCAAGGTCTGGACAACCAAAACTACCAGCTGAAGCAGACCAGGTAACAAGCCTCCACCAATGCCAATCAGGATCTCGTCTGCCAGATCCGATATAGCTGAATGAATGATTGATAAGTGAATGGATGAATGAAAGGATGAATGAATGGATGAATGAATGAATGGATGAAAGAATGGATTTGTGAATGGGTGAGTGAGTGATTGAATGAATGAATGAATGAAAGTATGGATGAATGAATGGATTAATGAATAATGAATAAATGGATGATTTAATGGATGAATCAATGGATGAATGAATGGATGAATGAATTAATGGAAGAATGAATGCATGAATGAATGGATGAACGAATGGATGAAAGAATGGATGAATGAATGGATAATTGAATGGATGAATGAAAAGAACAAAAAACCAATTCATTTTATGACACAGTTTTATTAAATTATTTACAACTACATAACAAACAGATTGATTCTGTCTACAGTAACAAAGTGAGCAAGGTCTGTACCACCAAAACTACCAGCTGAAGCAGACCAGGTAACAAGCCTCCACCAATACCAATCAGGATCTCGTCAGCCAGATCAGAGATAGCAGCTATCAGAGTAGTCAACAGCCTTTTTAGATGGATGAATGAATGAATGGATGAATGGATGAAAGAATGGATGTGTGAATGGATGAATGAATGAATGGATGAATGACTGGATGAATGAATGGATGAATGAATGGATGAATAAATGGATGAATGAATGAATGAATGAAAGAATGGATGAATGAATAGATGAATGTATGGATGAATGAATGGATGAATAAATGGATGAATGAATGGATGGATAATGAATGAATGGATGAATTAATGAATGAATAAATGGATGATTTAATGGATGAATTAATGAATGAATCAATGGTTGAATGAATGGATGAATGAATGGATGGATGAATGAATAAAAAAAACAAATCCTTTTATGACACAGTTTTATTAAATTATTACAACTACATAACAAACACATGGTTCATATTTACAGTAACAAAGTCAGCAAGGTCTGTACCACCAAAACTACCAGCTGAAGCAGACCAGGTAACAAGCCTCCACCAATACCAATCAGGATCTCGTCAGCCAGATCAGAGATAGCAGCTATCAGAGTAGTCAACAGCCCTTGTAGATTCACCACATTCGAGGGAGGAGCCGATGGGTTCGCTCCAATAGCATACTCTGGCAATGACCTCAAGAAGTTTACAATCGCCAACGCTTGAGAGTACAGCTTCAGTAACGAAGTCTCCAAAGCCCCTAAGTCAACAGGTATCATACAAGTTATGGATGGTGGGAGAGTGTCAAAAATTGACAGCAGAGATAGAAGGAGGTTGTATACGTTGTTTAAGAGGGGCAGGAGGACGTTGACTAAGGGGTAGACTGCTGGCAGCTGGACACCTGATGCGGATACTGGGGCCTGGAAAAGAAATAAAGAAGTTAAGTATCAGCCCTGCTGTCCCATTGCAAAGGCCTCCATCATAGAAATCAAGTCATCGCTACTATGATGGGTAGGCTTAGAGACCTTCTGAGGAGGGACGTAAATTTATGTTCTTCAACCCGTAGGTACTCATGTTTCCCCACCACTCTGGCGATGAGGGACCGTTGCTGGGGTTTAGTAGGTATGCCTCCGGTCCTTCCCGAAATAGAGCCCGACATAACCCGCCTGCTCCCAGCAGGAAGGCATGTATAAGGAGTCGCAAGAGTACGTTGGCCGGGTCGGCGGCATTTGCCAGCGTCAAAAAAAGGCTTAGTCATCCGTTTGCCTAAAGCGTCCGTCATTTTTGAGGCGGCGGTCGTCAAACATAGCTAAGAAAGAATACTTCGGTTTATAACGTTACAAACCAAAAAAAAAACAAAATTCAAATGAGTTCATCCCCTCGGTCGCTACGATGTGGCATCGTCGATGCCATAGACAGACACACAAGCAGACAGACAAATGAAACAGGTTAGGGGAAAACTCGCCCCATAAAATATTGGTGTACTTAGTTAAGTTAGAGCAGTGACAAGTAAAAAAAAAATTAAATTCTTGGGCGAGCTTTTTCCGGGCAAGTGCTTTCGCCTAACCCCGTCAAACTTATCGTTTTTGCGTAGGGGGCTTAAAACTGAATGTCACTTTGACTTTTTTGTATCTCTTTTTAGTAGCCCGCTTTTACTTCGATGCGGGATCTATTTAGCTAACTTTACCAATAGATGGCGCACAATGTTGTATCAATTCCATCGTGCAAGTGTTTTGTCCTTAAGAGTTGCGTAAGTATAGTCTTGTCGTTATACTTACAGGTTGTAATCTGTGAATATTTACGCCCTTTCGATCACGTATTCTATCAACCATTCGAACAAATTTTGTTCTATGACTGTTGAAAATTCACGAAAACCTTCAACTGTTCATAATTATAATATTTTAGTTTCTTAATAACTTTTTAATTTATTTTTAAACTTACCACAGACAAAGAAACGGCCACTGCTAAAACTAGAGTCGTAATTTTTAACGTCATATTTATCGATAAAATACAAAAATCAAATACAAAGAATTTCTCCAAAATGCTAGATTGATTTGTATATTGTTAATAGATAGGTAGATTTTATATACTTTTAATTGCAAAATGGCTTTCGATAGTAGTAAAGTTATTTGTTTGACTGATAAGATATCTAGGTTACCTAATTTTTATTTGTTAACTGATTATATAAGAGTTTGTACACATATTTTTGACCCCCTAGTTATGTAAAGTAAAAAAAAGTAAAATAGCCTATGTGTCCCACTGCAGGGCAAAGGCCTCCATAGAAATCAAGTCATCGCTACTATGACGGGATTGGGTTAATCACCACGCTTGCCTAATGCGGTGCGGTGATCACAAACCCGAGGTGTACGAAAAATTCGAAACATACTTTTTCTAGACCCGGTACTTAAACCAGTAGACCAAAGATCCGAGCCATCAAGTCATAAAATGCTCTTCCAGTTCATGTGTTTGCCCCCTCTTACAATCCTGGTTTTTAGACAACGTAAAACGGTATCTCAGCAGGCCTTTAGGGTGAAGATGACAGACTCAATAGGTACTGATTTTTTTTTAAAAAGAAGCATTTCGATGGAACAGGTGCATAATAGTATTACAAGGTAGCCGCTGAAAACCAGGTTGTCGGTGCAGGTCACTCGGACCTGCACCGACAATTTGCAGAGCGGCCGCCTATTTTATCGTTCTTGTCTTTTTTTTTTTTGTGTATTTTTTCTTTTTTATTGTGTGTATTTTACTGTGTGTGATTTTGTGCCAAATAAAGTTTTCATTCATTCATACTTTGTTTGTTCTTTTGAGCCTGTCAACCTCATATTTGGTTCTCACGGCCGGAGCTTACAATCAGGCGGAGTGACGTCATCTTGATTGCCCTAAATACTATAAAAAAATCTAAAAAAGAAGTCTAAAGAAAAGAATCTCCTACTTTTAAGCCTATAAGTTTGACATTGTTGATAAAAACATGTTTATAAATAGTGTAGAAGTTCAAACGTTCGTGATCAAAAATGCAGCCTTGCAATTTTACTGACTGCACTTATGTATACCTACAAGCAAACATTGCATATTTTACAGCTGCAATAATTATGCATTTACAATGTCAAGGTTAATATGCTAAGTTTAAGGTCAGTAATAATTATGCTTCAGTCTTTTTAATTACGATGTGAGAGCAGGTAAATAAATTGAGACACCATCACATTATATTTGGAAATTTTCCCTTGTGCTACGGAAACCAGAAACAACGAAGGTATCACAAACACCCAGACCCAACACAAATATCTGTTTCATCAACAAACATTTTGTGTCGGTGCGGGAATCGAACCCGCGACCGGCGCTCAAACCATTGCGCTAAACGGGTCGTCTGACTAATCCCGGTGTCAGATGACTAATCTCTTTCGTACTTATAGGTACTGTTTCTTACCACATTTTGGAAGTTTTTTTATGATAGAATCGGCAAACGAGCAAGCGGGTCACCTGCTAGTAAGTAATCAGCGCCGCCCATTACATCTGCGAGAAACAGTAGAGTCACAAGTGCGCTGCCAACCTTTAACCCTCTTTCCCCCCAGTTGGGTCTCGGGTACCCTCACTCACTCGACGAAACACAGCGCACACTGCTTCACGCCGGTCTTCTGTGAAGCCGGTATCACTCCGGTCGAGCCGGCCCATTCATGGCAAAGCGTGGCTCTCCCACGGTAAGGTGACGTGACTCATCCATTCTCGTATTAATACTGTTTCTTACCACTTTTCGGAACTTGAGGTTTTTTTAAAAGCTAGAGGCGGCAACGGTCACCTACTGGTAAGTAATCACCGCCGCCCATAAAATCTGCGAGATTAGAGAAGTCGCTGATGCGTTGCCGGTCTTTTAAGAAGGAGTACCTACGCTCTTCTCTTGAAGGTCCCTAAGTCATAGCCGTCAGAAAATACTGCCGCAGCTAAACTATTCCACAAAACTGAAGTTCATTGAAGAAAATTCCAGGAAGGTACAGGTAAAAAGAGTTTTTTTTATTAGACGAGCCGACAGATCGTCTGATGTGTTATTCTTTTTTTATGTGATAAGTGGCACACAAGCAGACATGTCCTAATGGTAAGCGATTGTGCTGGCTCCATTTTTTTTTTTATGTGATAGGTGGCACACGAGCAGGCGGCTCACCTGATGGTAAGCAATTGCCGCCGCCCATGGACACCTGTAACACCAGTGGCGTCACAAGCGCGCTACCAACCGTTTATCCCCTTCCCCCCGGGTTGGGCCTCCGGTACCCTCACTCACTCGGCGAAACACAGCACAAGTGCTGCTTCACGCCGGATTTCTGTGAGGCAGTGGTATCACTCCGGTTGAGCCGGCCCATTCATGCCGAAGCGTGGCTCTCCCACAGTTAAAAGCCACCATTTCCTCCAGAAAAACAAAAAAACAATGTTGTTTTTGCTAAACTGTAAAATAACACCCTTTTGAAATTTGTTGCTCCCGTCTACCTTATCAAAAATATTTTCACACAACATGACACATTTTTATCTAATCATTAGAAATAGTAACTAGTTTAATATGTGAAATCGATTACAATCGACAAATAGAGTCAAACTATGTAAATATTACAAAAGAATTTGACAACAATATTATTTTATCGATAAAAGTTGTTTATAAATAGGTTTAATGATTAATTATCATTAATTAAGCTCCAGATATTTAGTTAAAATAAAGTATTTTGTAGGATTTCATTTTTAATTCTTTGGTTCGTATTATTTAATTTATCAATTGTATTTTTAAGTTACTATCACTTTCAGAAACGTTATTTAAGCCTAATGTTCATTATCGTTCTCCTGCCAGTCATCAGCCTGGATTATACGCGAATCTACCACCAATTTTCGACCCTAACAGATCAAAACTCATCATCAGTAACCCACATTCGTCCACTACTGGACATAGGTCTCCCCTAACTGTCAAATTGGAGTCCGGGTTATCCTAATCATCATCATCATCATCAGTAACCCACGCTCGTCCACTGCTGGACATAGGTAGGTATCCCCCAATGCACGCCACCGCTCCCGATTTTCGGCCACTCTCACCCAGCACACACCAGCCAGCCTTCGAATGTCATCATCCCATCTTGTCGCAGGGCGTCCAACACTACGCTTACCGAGTCGCGGTCTCCACTCAAGTACTTGCAAAACTATATAACTAATTATTTTTTTCTTTTCCACAGGTGCCAAAAAGAGAAGCAATGATACCAGCATACTCCATCTCAGCTCTCCGTCTTGCTTTCGACGAGATAGCTGTCATACTCCCGATCGCCAACCAATTAGCTTGCCTTTTAATACCCTTCCTAATCAACTTAATTAACAACTTAAATAACCTATCCAATATAGTCCAAAATCTTACTCCAGCATTGCTTCCATACTTTGGATGTACGTTACCACTTTTGTATGCGACGCTAACCGACTTAGCTTCAGTACTGTTCTTGTACATTAGTGTATTAATCTCACTATTTCGGTCAAATGTCTTGGCTGCCCCAGGCCTTTTGATGGGCCTGGTGTCACAAGTCTTAAACCTCGTATTAAGCCTGTTGACAGGCCTATCTGACGGTACAGGCCTACTCAGTGGCCTGATAAAGCTGATAACAGCTGTCGTGGTTGAGTTGGAGAAGATTCTATAATATTTTTTTGACTTTTAACTTCTACAAAACGGAGACGAAATCAAGTCATGGTTTGAAACTGAAGCTATCACCACAAAATAATTACACACAGAAAGTAGGCTGCCCACTAAGAGCTAAAAACGTGTCATGTACTCACGCATGCGCACTAACGGGGAAATACGCCTTTTCGGCCACATTAATCCTAGCCTATGACATAAAATTGTCAAACTGTCGAGGTCTGTGGTAGAGGCCGCGCGCTTGTGTACTCATGCCGGGCAACAACCCTAGCATATGTCAACGAACTCTTCTTAATTCAAAATCAGGCTGAGTCTAACTTCTTTGTGTAATTATTTGGTGCTATCACTTTCATTTGTAACTTTTATGACAGTGACGGCATCATTTTGAAACCAAGTCTTCCTTAAGTCCACGTTTTGTAATAAGGGGGTTGCCCAGAGACCGTTCTATCTCTTTCTACGTCGACTTTTAGACAGAGGCAGAGGCATGCTTAACTGCCCACTCAGAGGCGTTAATTAAACCTTAATTGTCACTTAAGTAAAAATATTGACATTTATTTTAATAGACATAAAGGCTATTCATTATTAAGATAACGAGTATTAAGGTTAAATGACTTATCTGAGTGCGACAGTAAGTAGCTCTTACCCCCATCAAAACGTGGATTAAAATTGGTTTTTGTTTAAAATTGATGATGTCATGTTGTTTTGTCAGTTTTATAAAAGTGATAGCATTTTTAAACCATGACCAACTTTAGTCTACGTTTTGTTTGAAGTCAAGAATTCGGGCTAAAATGTTGTGTTTGTAAGTTAATAAAGTTATTTGTTGTGTATAATTTGGTTTGTTTATTTATTACCTGTTTTTTTGACTGGCCGGATGGCACATTTAGTAGTGACCCTGCCTCATACGTCGAAGGTCGTGGATTCGATACCCACCCTGGACAAACATTCGTGTGATGAACGGTAACCTATCTTACTTTCGAAACTTCATTATTCGAATTTCATAACTTCGAAAACGGTATATCGAAGTTTTGAATCGAAGATATATTTTTTGACAAAACATTGTATGCAATAAATTTATTTTACATATGTTTCATTTTCCAGAAAAACTAATAGCCGATTTTCAAAAGCTCTTTTTTCATTTTACAGATGTATTACTTACAATATTTTTTTATTCTAGACATATCAAAGATCGATGTAACCTTTCTCCTATTATTGCAAACGAGACATTGGTTTATTTAGTGTTTTATTTTGCGCTACAAAATGTATTGACAGAAGCGAATCGCTGCAAAACCGACTCCACGTAGTCTTGTCTGCCCTACCCCTAGAGTGTAATTCAAACCCGCGTAGGCGCGGAAGGGCGAGGCGGCCCGCGAGCTGAGGAGCAGGTGGTTTAGCCGGCCAATAAGCCGAGGCTGCGGTGACGAGCGAGAATCATCTGCGACGATAAGCTCGCGTGGGACCGCCGAAGCCTTGCAGCGCCGGAGCCGTGACAGAAACAATGCATGCTGCATGCATGCCTGCATGCCCAGTTGCATGCCTGCATGCATGCCTGGTTGCATGCATGCTGCATGCCTGCTTGAATTCTGCATGCATGCTTGAATGCTGCATGCCTGCTTGAATTCTGCATACATACTTGAATGCTGCATGCATGATTCACCTGAGCCACATAACTTGTCAGAATAATTATGAAGATTATAATAAAATACTTATGATATGTAATTGTCATATAAACTTATTTGTCTTTTAATAACATAGAAAACGATTTTCTGGCAACTAATTCGTCTAAAATATGTTTATCTATCAAAGGTTGAGTGATATTTTAAAACGTATGGATTAAAAAAATATGTCACTTGATAATCGGAATATCAGCTATATGGCAATCGTTTTTTCGGTCAAATGAAAATGTGGAAAACAAAAATGTGGCGAAACGTTTTCGCTATAATGAAATTCGTACTAAAAAAAATTCGAATTTAAGATAAGTAACCGTGATGAACACTTGTGTTTGTTCAGTGTCTGGGTGTTATGTATTTAAGTCTTATGTTTGTGTTCTGTTGTCTGATATCTGTAACACAAGTGCTTGAGCTACTTAATACGGAGTCAGGTAAATATATGAGGTGTTGTGTGAATTTATTATTATCTAAATTTATGTGACTGAGTACATGACATATTGTTAGCTCTTAGTGGGCAGTCAGCCTTCTGTGTCAATATTTATTTTGTGCCTGTACTATTTATAAAGAGGTAAATTCATAATCCACGTCAGAGCTTATAGGTAAACCGAAAACACGAAACACTTGCGCGAAGTATTTGACTCCCAGCGCCATCTATTGGTAGAAAGTGGAACTACTTTCCCGAAACGAAGTGAGGGCGGGCCACTAGTTATGTAATATTTAGATAATTCGTATAATGAAAATTAGCCATGTAGGTATCCATTGAACTTGGGTGCTGTCACCTCTATAAATAAGTCTTTATTAAGAGAACCCTGCCAAAATTACCATAGACGATAAAACTGTACTTGAATACTAAAGTTAGCCCTCCAAATATAACCTATAATAGGTATGAATGAAAGCTCCTCCAGCATACAGTATGTAGAAGTACCAGTGAAACAATCCTTATAAACGGATCATGACAAACTTCTAGTTCGCTCAGAAGTCGCGCAGGTGTAATCTATACTATTTATAAAGAGATAACTTCTATAGACAACGACAAGGCTTATAGGTAAACCGAAAATACGAGATGCTTGCGCGATGTAATTGGACACAGCGCCATCTATTGGCTCATTTCTGAATTACGGTCCCGAAGCGAAGTGAGGGCGTGCCACTAGTACTATTTATAAAGATATAACTTCTACAAACAACGACACAGCTTATAGGTAAACCGAAAATACGAAACGCCAGCGCGGTTTAATCGACACCCAGCGCCATCCTGTGGCTCACTTTGGAACTACTGCCCCGAAGCGGAGCGAGGGCGGGCCACTAGTTCGGTAATAAAATTATTTCGTCTCGGCATAATCTTTAGTGGGATATTATAACAATAACTAACAACTTTAAGAGAAAATATCGCTGCTTTGAAAGAATGGCGTTATCATAATTAGCAACCCACACTCGTCCGCTGGACATAGGTCTCCCGTAATGCACGCCACCGCTACCTATTTTCGGGCACTCTCATCCAGCCCACACCAGCCAGCCTTCGAATATCATCATCCCATCTTGTCGCAGGACGTTCAACACTATCTACGCTTACCGAGTGCAGTCTCCACTCAAGGACTTTTAAAATATAGCGTATTATCTCAAAATACTACAAAAATTGACTCTCCCAAATCCCTCCATCGCTCTCTATTTAATACCATTTGTGGCCAATCGCGACCAAAGCTATTGAGGTCATCGGCCCATCGTTTGGACCTACCCCGTCCGCATCTAGTGCCATTGGGTACAAATTTTCTTTCTGGGTCCACACACAAGCACTTAACTGAGAAAAAAATAATTTTATTTTCGGTGTAACAATTGTTTGCAATTTATTCTTAAGTAAATATTGCACTTAGGGCCTCGCTCACCATCTCTGAGTAAAGTTTCAAGTAATTTTCTTGTCAATTAAAGTGGGTTCGAAAAAAAAATGGCCCCTGGTCTTTGTATTGAATAAATTATTTAAATCGTAACTAGGCTAGACCAGGGGCCAGTTTCCTCCAAACCCACTTAAATTGAGGAGTAAATTACTTGAAACTTCACTCAGAGATGGTTAACGAGGCCCTTAAACATGCATTTATTTACTGAGAACAAAAGTTAAATGGATAAGGCCAACTATAGTTAACTTACTGTTCTACATTTGACTGTGCATTCCATCCCCCTCCCCTATGACGTCATTCATTCAGGAAAGTCGATACCGCGCAAACTACGCAGGTCGAAATGTAATTGTGTCACGTTCAACCGTTGGAGAGCCACGCTTCGACATGAATGGGCCGGCCGGAGTGATACCATGGCCTCACAGAAGAATAGCGGGAAGCAGCGCCTTCGCTGTGTTATCTGACATCTTACATTCGCAACCATTTAATGCTAGTTGAGTCACACATGCGCTGCCAACCTTTTAATCCCCCTCCACGTGATAGGGGGCAGACGAGCAGACGGATCTCCTGTTGGTAAGCGATTGCCGCCGCTCATGACACCCGCAACACCATTGGAGTGACAAGAGCGCTGCCAACCTTTTAACCCCCCTTCCTTATGATTGATGGCAGTCAGGTTCAGGTTGGCGGTTAATCCTATTACTTAACATCTTGGAAAAAAACTTTGTAGTTATTATTATGATTCATGACCCATCAGTGGGAGAGCCACGCTTCGGCACGAATGGGCCGGCTGGACCGGAGTGATACCACGGACTCACAGAAGACCAGCGTGAAACAGCGCCTGCGCTGTGTTTCATCAAGCGAGTGAGGGTACCGAAAGCCCAATTGGGGGAAAGGGAGTTAAAGGTTGACAGCGCACTTGTGACTCTACTGGTGTTGTAGATGTCTATGTGCGGCGGCAATCGCTTACCATCAGATGATCCGTCTTCTTGTCTGCCACCTATTACATAAAAAAAGGAAATACGAAGATAGATTTCCAAAATCCTTAAGTGCATGTTCGGATTGGACCTCAACCTACGACCCCTCGTGTGAAAGACGCGGTTCTATCCACTGAGCTCATCGCTCTATCTACCCGGAGCATCTAACTGGAATCGGGCAGAAAAAAATGCGTACCCTGTACTATAATAAGTAGGAAATGATTATAGCTACAAAATAGGGATGTAATACTAATCGAAAATAATCGATTTAATAAAAATCGAACTATTAAAAACTTTTTCGGCCCACTTACCACAGTGTCTGAAGACGAAAGTCTTTTGCGTGTGTATTGCCAGTAATGACATATGGAACTGAAACGTGGCCGCTTACAATGGGCCGCTTAAGAAGGCTCAAAGTCACTCAGAGTGCAATGGAGAGGGCTATGCTCGGAATCTCCTTGCGTGATCGTGTCAGAAATGATGAGATCCGCAGGAGATCTAAGGTCACGGACATAGCCCAAAGAATTGCGTGGCTCAAGTGGCAATGGGCAGGGCACATTGCGAGGAGAACAGACGGCCGTTGGGGTGGAAAGGTCTTTGAGTGGAGGCCGCAGCCGTGGCAGGCCTCCCACCAGGTGGACCGACGATCTAGTGAAGGTCGCGGGAGTCCCTTGGATGCGGGTGGCACAGGACCCCAGATACATCCAATATAAATATTAAAATTGATTTTAAAAATCGATTATACGAAAAAAAATATCGATTTAAAGAAAAATCGATTAACTTTTAACATCCCTACTACAAATATATTGGCGACCAGAGCTCGGGTCTAGTTAATACTTTGTTGGTTGAATCCTAAAAAGGTTAGGATTACGCAAACATTTTTTTCAAATAAATTTCGAGGATTTTGGGATCGGATTTAAAATTAACTTTAATCAACAGATAAAAAAGCTTAATATCTTTGTTAATCTGAGGGCTTAACCTCTTTCTAAGGGCGCGTTCACAGGAATAATCAAAATGGCTGCGATTTATTAGATTAAAATGTAAGTTTTAGGGTTCTAAATGTCCTCTGAAATTTCAAGCATCCAATCATCATTATCATCATTATTATGTAGGCAATAGAAGTTCACTGCCAGACTCTATGTCTCTCCTCTCCCAATGTTCTCCACACAGATCAGTCCATTCCATCCGCATGCAAGGGATTCCCGCGACCCTCACTAGATCGTCGGTCCACCTGGTGGGAGGCCTGCCACGGCTGCGGCCTCCTGCACGCGGCCTCCACTCAAGGACCTTTCCACCCCAACGGCCGTCTGTTTTCCTCGCAATGTGCCCTGCCCATTGCCACTTGAGCCACGCAATTGTTTGGACTATGTCTGCGACCTTAGATCTTCTTTTGCTACTAGAATTGACTTTTAAAATAACACCATCATCATCATCATTATCATCATCAGCCTGTTGCAGTCCACTGCTGGACATGACCTATGATTCAGCAAAAAAAGTGCATTCGGATACTGACGAACATCAAACAAACAGAAAGCTGTAAGCCCCATTTTTAAAAATTTGAAAATATTAACCCTACCTTGCATTTACTTGCTAGAAACTTTAAATTTGTCAGAAAAAACCTGCATTTATATTCCAAAAAAGGAGATTTCCCTCGTCATCATACACCTCGCAATGAAAATAACCTTATCCAAATACCTTCTAAATTAAAAATACATAGTTCCGGACCTTACCCGATGTCGATCAAATTATATAATAAATTGCCAAACTATATAAAAATGAGACTGCGTATAATAAGTTTATACATTTAATAAAAGAATTACTTACCAACAAATGTTACTACTCAGTAAACGAATATTTGGAGGATAAAATATAATGGATGTTATGTATATGTATGCATAATTTACTATACAAAACTCAAGTAATTTAATTTAGTAAAGATTTTTAAATATCTGCCCCTCTCTATTCCAAATTGCCATGCCTTCCAGGCGCATATGTTCTCTAGGCTATCTAGTTACCTGTAGTCATATGTATTGCAAATAAATAAATAAATAAGATAATAAGCAATCGATTTAATAAGAATCGAATAATTACTACTAGCGGCCGCCCGCGACTTTGTAAACGTCGAGTCAGTTACTTACACACATTTTTTTTATAAATTGTAGCCTATGTGTTATTCTCATATTTATAGACTATATTATTGTAAAGTTTAATTATAATTCATTCGGTAGTTTTTGCGTGAAAGAGGAGCAAACATCCATCCGTTCCAGACTACCTTTTGAGAAAAGAAAAACAGCGTGTTGGTTGGGGTAAAAGGCAGTGCAAAGAAATTGATTTAATAGATTTTCTTTGGATCGTCATCTTAGCATTAAATCCCAGTTGCGTCCATCCTTGCATCGCAAATTTTCTTTACTAAATATTAATCGATTTGTCAACAATAAAAAGAAGATTTATTATAGTTTTCGATTCCCCAAACAAAATGATGGTCACTTGACCTATTTTGTATGCTTATTTTATTAATGCTAATATCAAAAAGTCGGAAAAAAAATGTACAATTAATGTTGTTCTGTACTGTTTTAGAACACGTGGTTAAATGAATGTAAATGATCGCGGATACATTCTGTACATACATATTTATCGTGAAATTCAATTAAAAATAGATTTTAAAAAAAATCGATTGTGTATCTTTTAACATCCCTACCTAAGTACTACAAAATATATTGGCGACCAGAGCTCGGGTCTAGTTAATACTTTGTTAATCCTAAAAAGGTTAGAATTACGCAAACATTTTTTCAAATAAATTTCGAGGATATTGGGAATCAGATTTGAAAATTAACTTTAATCAACAGATAAAAAAGCTTAATATCTTTGTTAATCTTTCTAAGGGCGCGTTCACAGGAATAATCAAAATGGCTGCGATTTATTAGTTTAAAATTAAAGTTGTAGGGTTCTAAATGTCCTCTGAAATTTCAAGCATCCAATCATCATTATCATCATTATGTGTAGGCAATAGAAGTCCATTACTAGACTCTAGTCTCTCCTCTCCCAATGTTCTCCCACACAGAATCAGTCCATTCCATCCGCAGGCAAGGGATTCCCGCGACCCTCACTAGATCGTCGGTCCACCTGGGGGGGCCTGCCACGGCTGCGGCCTCCTGCACGGGCCTCCACTCAAGTACCTTCCACCCCAACGGCCGTCTGTTCTCCTTGCCAATGTGCCCTCGCCCATTGCCACTTATGCCCGCAATTGTTTGGACTATGTCTGCGACCTTAGACCTTTCTTTTGCTACTAGTATGACTTTTAAAATAACACATCATCATCATCATTATCATCATCATCCTGTTGCAGTCCCACTGCTGGACGTAGGCCTCTCCAATGCTTGCCACTTCTGATCGATCTTCGGCTACCTCGCATCCAGCTCCGCAGCCCTCTTGCGCAGATCGTCACTCCATCTGGCCTGAGGCCGTCTACAATTACCAAGACGTCGTCTCCACTCCAGAACTCGTTTACCCCAACGGTCGTCAGTTTTGCGGCAGATATGGCCAGCCCACTGCCACTTCAGCTTACTAATCCGGTGAGTTATGTCGATAACTTTGGTTCTGTGCCGAAAATAACACCAACTTATAGAAATAGAAATAATTTATTCAGTACTTGTTGTAAACATTTACAATAATGTTACAGATAAGTCTTACACTTCGTTCGTCGCTTATTGACTGGCCGGATGGCGCATTTGGTAGTGACCCTGCCTCATACGCCGAAGGTTGTGGGTTCGATCCTCACCCTGGACAAACATTCGTGTGATGAACACTTGTGTTTGTTCAGTGTCTGGCTGTATATATGTATTTAAGTATTATATTTGTGTTTCCTCTGTTGTCTGACATCTGTAACACAAGTGCTCAAGCTAAGTACAGAGTCAGGTTAATGTATGAGATGTTATGAGAATTTATTATTTACTAGCGGCCGCCCGCGACTCCGTCCGCGTGGTAAAGTAACTTTTTACCCCCCTTTCAACCCCTTACCTCCTTTCTCAGGGTCTAGATTATCTGTATACCAAATTTCATTTAAATCCGTTGAGTAGTTTTGGCGTGAAAGAGTAGCAGACAGACAGACCAGACAGACCGACAGGACAGACAGCCAGAGTTACTCTTTCGCATTTATATAGTTCGTATGGCGGTCATGGATTTATATATTATATATTTATATATTATATTTATATTTATTTACTAATATTTATAATATTTAGCTGGATAGTATGGATTATTATCATTTACCGACTTTTAAAATCGCACCAGCCTTATCCCTCGTGTTTCGCCGCTTTGTCGCCTCCATTGTGAGCACCCCTCAACCAACCATGCGCAATGGAACCCCCCGTATAGATCGCCCAGTGTATCCCGAGCCTCCAAGCAACACACACCATGACTCGGTGAGTCCACCTGTTCTTTTTTTAGCTCAACCTTTATGACGTAGGTCTGTGAAGTTTATTTCTGTTAAAGGTTTTGGTATCCTTGAGAAATGTAAATAAGCAATTGGTTTTATGAGGTATTCGGAAAGTTTCAAAATGAAGCATGGTTAAAATTAAACGAAAGAAGTTAATTCAAATTAGATGCATACAGAACTAAAATAGATAGATAGATCTTTATTGCAAATAAGGTAACAGAACTAATAATAAATAGAAATTGGTTTTGTATAGACAAAAACTAAATAGATTTCCAGTTACTATTTTCATACGTCTTTCTAATTTTGTCCATACAATATATAATTGTCGATTTTTTATTGCTGGTTACTGGAATATAGATTTTTTCGAAAACACTAAAAAGAAATTTAGCTTTTATTTTTTTTTCAAATGAAATTTTAAATTTTCTGCAGTCACTCACTTAAAATAAAAGAAAATAAGTATATTTTTTGTGGTACCTGAAATTTCTCTGAATTTTGCATTAAAAAATCTATTGCGTAAAATAGCCCTTTTTCGTTTTATATTAATTTATTTTAAGTTTAAAATGCTTGGGAGAGTCAGGTCGAGAAAAAGTGTGTTTTGAAAGTTTCGAACATAGCTCGGGGTTGTGATCACCGCACCGCATTAGGCAAGCGTGGTGATTAAGCCTAATCCCATCATAGTAGCGACTGACTTGAATTCTATGACTGGAGGCATTCCCTTTGACCTGCAGGTGGGACCAGTATAGGCTGATACTTTACTATTGACATTTAAATACTTTACATTCAATGTATAGTTCTATGTATCTATATGTAATGTATAGGTAGGTATGTCATAGTAAAATAGTCCGAATCCTAAGTTTCCATAAAATAGCAAGGGATGCTAAATTCTATTTTCGAAAATAGGCTAGGTTGGCAGCGCACTTGTAACTCCACTGGTATTGCAGGTGTCCATGGGCGGCGGAAATTGCTTACCATCAGGTGATCCGCCTGCTGCTCTGCTACCTAAGCATCCCAAAAAAATATAGAAAAAAAGGTTAGGCTAATTAACAATTTAGCGTAAAGTGGCGAGCGCGATTTGCGGTACGGTCCAGTCCCGGCTGTGGGGTATCCGACCGCGATTGCGCTGAGATGGACACCCCAGGGGTTTTGGTTAGGGTTAGAGTCCCACACACCACCTTGTCCCCCACATGTGGCAAGGTGAAGGCCATGATGGTTTCCCCTGGGAAAACAAAAAAAAAATTTCGGCTGCTTGTCTGCCATTTATCACTTAAAATTAAAAAAAAACACCGCCATAGGTAGTTTTCGTTGCTTAAATAAGAGGCGGTAAAAAATGGCCAAGTTTAAACATTAAAAAATGTGGCGCCAGATTTATTCAACTAGGGTAATTTCGTTTTCACTGAAATGAGGTTGCATTTTTATTTCCGAGTCGCCGTTGAGTGCCGTTTTGTTCCTTTCAGGAATGGGCTAAGTAGTTTCAGAACTTCTGTGCGGTTATTTAATTTTGTTCTTCAGACTGGCTTTGAATGTCTTTTCACAGCCCTACCCTGTGCTACATTTAGAGCCATTTTTACTGAAAATAAACTACTTCCCTTACGGCGACACAGCGATCGATACTAGCGCCGCCAGTTGATTTATATTCCTCATCATCATCATCAGCCTGTTGCAGTCCATGCTTGGACTAGGCCGCTCCAAATGCCTCGCCACTTGATCGATCCTTTCGCTACTCGCATCCAGCTCCAGCCAGCCCTCTTGCGCAGATCGTCACTCCATCTGGCCTGAGGTCGTCCTACACTACGTTTACCAAGACGCGGTCTCCACTCCAGAACTCGTTTACCCCAACCGTTGTCAGTTCTACGGCAGATGTGATTGCATCTAAGTCTGTAGATACCTACCTAATGTTTTACTTTCTTAAAAAATATCATATTGTCACCACAATCAGAGTAAATTGGTTGGCGGCGCTAGTTTAGTATAGCTAGGCATAGTATCTCATACATTTCCTAGTCGTCTTATGTCCTTTTTGCCGTAAAACACTACAAAGACCCAACTAATTAAGCGAAACGTGGTAAAAATAACCCCAATTAAAATGTTTTAAGAACAAACAGCCACAACTTCAGCCTCATTATGAGACAGGGTAACAATAACAGTCCTTTGTGCTACCTGTCACAACTTAACCACAGGGGGTTAAGGGGGGTAGCTCCCTTTTAGTGCGAAATTTGTGTTATAATAATATTCTCTTACCTTAATGTAAGAGAGAAAACCAGTACGCTTGGGATAGTTTCTGAAACGCTCGACTTGACACAATAATACCGAAGCATTTATAGATGAACGAACCTTCTATTGATAGATGATGGTAGATAGATGGTATTCGATTAATAAGCCCTTGATAGTACTAATAAACCCTAGAGAAATAAAGAAAAAAAGTAAAGTATCAGCCTATATACTGTCCCACTGCAGGGCAAAGGCCTCCATCATAGAAATCGAGTCATCGCTACTATGATGGGATTAGGCTTAATCACCACGCTTGCCTAATGCGGTGCGGTGATTACAAGCCTGAGCTATTTTTACTTAAATAAAATTGAATTGATACAAATCCCCATACCTATTAGGGGTTTTTCAGGGCAAGTGCATTATCAAATCGGGGGGACCCCCTTTCCCCCCGAAAAGGTTTGCAACGCACTTGTACTAACTGATGTTGCAGGTGTCCATGATCGGCAGCAATCGCTTACCATCAGGTGATCCGTCTGCTCGTCTACCATCTATAAAAATCTTAATCTTCTTTTTTTTCTCCAGTACCGCCATAGCCATCGGCGCCTGCCTGGTGCTGGGGTACCTCTCCTCCGCCCACGCGTGGGGGGGTCTCTTCAACCGGTTTCAGCTCAGACATGCTGGCCAACCTGGGGTACGGGAGAGGACCTTATAGGCACTACCCTTATGGGCAGGTGAGTGTGTTTATATTTAGAACAGATTTTTAACAGATCTTTTTTTTTATATTATAGGAAAGCAAACGAGCAAGCGGGTCACCTGATGTAAGTGATCACCGCCGCCCATGGACATCAGTTACACCAGAAGGAGTGCGGATGCGTTGCCGGCCTTTTAGGAAGGTATAGGCTCGTTTCTTGAAGATTTGAATGTCGTACCGGTTCGGAAATACCGCTGCGGGAAGTTGATTCCACAATGAGGAGGTGCGTGGCAGAAAGTGTCGAGTAAAGCGCACGGTAGTGGATCGCCATCCATCCAGGTGGTATGGATGGATCTCGGTATCTCCTTGTGTGATCGCGTCAGAAATGATGAGATCTGCAGGAGATCTAAGGTCACGGACATAGCCCAAAGAATTGCGTAGCTCAAGAGGCAATAGGCAGGGCTCATTGCGAGGAGAACAGACGGCTGTTTGGGTGGAAAGGTCCTTGAGTGGAGGCCGCAGCCGTGGCAGGCCTCCCACCAGGTGGAACGACGATCTGGTGAAGGTCAAGGGAGTCCCTTGGATACGGGTGGCACAGGACCGATCTGTGTGAAGAACTTTGGTCTATGCCCAGCAGTGAACGTCTATTGGCTGAAATGATGATGATGATTAACAGATCAGATACGTTGGAACAGCCATTTGACAGAAATCTATTTACTAATATAATAAAGCTGAAGAGTTTGTTTGTTTGTTTGTTTGTTTGTTTGTTTGTTTGAACGCGCTAATCTCCGAAACTACTGGTGCGATTTGAATAATTCTTTTTTTGTTGGATAGTCCATTTATCGAGGAAGGCTATAGGCTAAATAACATTACGCTATGACCAATAGGAGCAAAGACAGAGCGGTAAATGTGTAAAAAACGGGGTAAAAAGTTACTTTTCCACGCGGACGAAGTCGCGGGCGGCCGCTAGTAGTGAAATAAGAACACTTATGTACAAGAACAGTACGGTAGCACTACCATGAGTTTAAAATACTATCATCGCTATCGAAAACTATCGCTGTGTCTCTTTCATTATGATGCATTTGAAAGAGACAGCAATAGTTTACGTTATGTCAGTTTTCGATGTCAACTCATGGTAGCGATACTGAAGCTAAGTCGGTTAACGTCGCATATAAAAGTGGCAACGTTCACCCAAAGTATGGAAGCAAGGGTGGAGTAAAATTTTGGACTATATTGGATAAGTTATTTAGTTGTTAATTAAGTTGATTAGGAAGGGTATCAAGATGCAAGCTAATTAATCTAAAAATGGCATTCAAGGGCGTTAATATAATTCGTAAATGACAATTAACCAAGAAGGTCTCATAATTGACCTTGGCACCTATTTATACTCTGATTCATAATCATGATGTAAATGTAAACTGACAGATGTCAATGTGTCATCCCCATACGTTATCACTCAATTTGACACATGCAAAATGTCAAAATGCATAGAAACTTGTCATTTTCATCTGTCAGTTTACTTTACATGATTTTGAATACAACAGAGTATAGATATCATTTCATTTGACGGTTAACTCGATAAACAACACTTTTTTTTACCTTGGCTACACATTTCACATTTATGTTTTTGATGGGATAAATGTTTCACAATTTTCATCGCAATTTGATCCGGTTTTAAAAGCTAAACCCTACCGGAAGCATTATCTCTAAAGGTCAACCGGATATCCGGTTCTCCGCTCACGTTAACTGACCTTTGCCCTCTATTGATCCGGCTGAAAATAACTTTACATTCAAGCGCGCCCATTAAACTTGGGGAGAGCCACGCTTTCGGCCGGTAATGTGGTCGGCTAAGTGGTATATCCGACGGCCTTATGAAGAGGTTGTGAAGCAGCGTCTTGCGCAGGGTTTCGCTAAGTGCACTTGTGACGCCCCTGGTGTTGCGAGGTCCTATAGGCGGCAATAATCACTTACCAATCAGGACAATAATCACTTACCACCATAAAAACAAGTGGGCCATCCATTACCACTAAGTATGTACCATATCCTACTGGTAAGTAGTGCCATTGCTACACCCTGTTACAGGGTCCCATGTTACTCGACATATACAGCTAGTCGGTTACTAATTGTAAACAATGCTTAGTTTTAAGAGACAGCTATGTACATGGTGCAATTGAAGTAAATACATAAATAAATAAATAAATAAATGATCCGTAGCCCTCGTCTGCAACCTATAGCAATAAAAAAAATAGGGAGGGACAGTACCGGGAAGGCCCAATCCAAGGTAAAAGGATGGCAGTTCACTTATGACTTCAATAAACACTCGCAATGTCTATGAGCGGCGGCGATCGCTTACCATTAGGTGATTCGTGTGCTCGTTTTTTATGATATAAGTGGCAGACGAGCCGACGGATCACCTGATGGTAAGCGATTACCGCCGCCCATGGACACCTGCAACATCAGTGGTGACACAAGTGCGCTGCTTTCCTTTTAACCCCCCCTTCCCCTGGATTGGGCCTCTACCCTCACTCACGCAGCGACACAGCGCAAGCACTGCTTCACGCCGTTTATCTGTGAGGACGTGGTATTACTCCGGTTCAGCCGGCCCATTCATACCGAAGCGTAGCTCTCTCACTGTTCATCCCCTATAATTTAAAAGCCTTCCCTTTTGGCAAGAAAAAGATGGCGACCAAATAGTCTTCCGCGCTTCCGATAATTATCCGTACCGCTTTTCGGGTCACAGTTAAAAATAACTATTATTATTCACAGCTACTTTATAACAGTCAACATTTTAAACTGGCTAAGCTAAAGGTCATCGGATGCTCAACGAACTATGCTCATCTAGTGACCTTTAGGTTCAATTTAGCTTGAATATTTTAAGACGGGTCGATAGAAAACTATTGATCTGTCCCAAAATAGGTACCTCCGTTTGAAGTGTGATAGTATTTTACGCGTCTTAAAAGAAAATACACGCTTTGGTATACAGGTTGTATCGGTAAACATTTACATACCTTTATGGTTGAAGGGATTTCTTTGTGATAGGTGGCAGACGAGCAGACGGATGACCTGATGGTAAGCGATTACCGCCGCTCATAGACACACAACACCACTGGAGTCACAAGAGCGCTGCCAAGCTTTCACCCCATTTCCCCCGATTGGGCTTCTGGTACTCTCACCCTCTCGGCGAAACACAGCGCAGGTGCTGCTTAAGTGGTGGCTTATTCATGCCGAAGCGTGGCCCACAGTTTGGCTTAAAAAATCTTCTGTCTCAGCAACTTTTCCGTCTCAGCAACTCTTCCGTCTTAGCAACTCTTCCATCTCAGCAACTCTTCCATCTCAGCAACTCTTGCGTCTCAGCAACTCTTCCATCTCAGCAACTCTTCCGTCTCAGCAACTCTTCGGTCTCAGCAACTCTTCCATCTCAGCAACTCTTCCATTACACCAACTCTTCCGTCTCAGCAACTCTTCCATCTAAGCATCTCTTCCGTCTCAGCAACTTTTCCGTCTCAGCAACTCTTCCGTCTTACCGACTCTTCCGTCTCAGCAACTCTTCCGTCTCAGCAACTCTTCCGTCTCAGCAACTCTTCCGTCTCAGCAACTCTTCCGTCTCAGCAACTCTTCCATCTCAGCAACTCTCCCGTCTCAGCAACTCTTCCGTCTCAGCAACTCTTCCGTCTCAGCAACTCTTCCGTCTCAGCAACTCTTCCGTCTCAGCAACTCTTCCGTGTCACAAACTCTTCCGTCTTAGCAACTCTTCCATCTAAGCAACTCTACCGTCACACCAACTCTTCCATCTCAGCATCTCTTCCGTCTCATGCACACTCTCCCGTCCTCAGTCAGCACTCTTCCGTCTCAGCAACTCTCCGTCTCAGCACTCTTACTCTCACTGCTAATTTGAATTGTCGTGTCACTAAAAATTTGGTGACTCGCATGGATTGTTTTGACATCCGCATTTTGAATCATTCGAAAACGAGCGATTTGCAACGAGTGGTGTAAAACCACTCGTTTCCGCTGGGCGAAGTGGTCGCATAAGTTAACGTCAAATCACACGTCAAATATTAACGAGTTTAACAACTATCCTTGAACAAGATTGGCGACACACTAAGCGAGTGATTTCAAAGAATAGGTGGAAAATTAATGAAATCGATGGTGCGACTCACGAAGACGATTGTGACGTGCAAAACGAGTAGTTTGTTTGTACGAAGCGAAAATTCAAAAATAGGTCTCACAATCTGTCTTTTTTTTCCCAGGTGGAGCCAGAGGAAGTATACGCCGAGGCCCTGGAGGGCAACCGCATCGATGACGTCATCGACGAGCCAGCCCACTGCTACAGCTCCCCTTGCTCTACCAATGGGGACTGCTGCCGCGGTCTGCTCTGCTTGGATACTGGTGAGTTTTGGATCTTAAAACGCATTTTAAAAATAAAAAATGAAAAGCCCACGCCATTTTGTGGCACTACTTGTGATACGCCATTTTGTGGCGTCGGCCATCTTTGATGCCAGCCATCTTTGATTTATGATTTGTCGTATTTTATCAAGAATTTAATATATAGGGGGATGGACACAAAACGTGTTAGGCCAGACAGATGCATGCAGCCCAAGAAAAGGTGACCATGATAATTCAATAGGTATAATATGGACATTGGACATAGTGGAAAACAAGAACCTAAAATGGGATCTCTGTCAAGTCAAAGTCAAGTCAAGTCAAATCTTTATTTGCATAGGCTTGTACACAGCACTTACAAATCGTCATACAAGGGGTTAAAGATTCGACGACCCGTTTAGCGCAATGGTTTAAGCGCCGGTTGAGACGTAAGGGTCGCGGGTTCGATTCCCGCACCAACACAAGTTTGTTGATGAAAACAGATATTTGTATTGGGTCTGGGTGTTGTAGTTGTTTTCTGGTTTCCATAGTACAAGGGAAAACTTTAGTTTGGGACCAGGACAATGTATGTGATGTTGTCTCAATTTATTAATTTATAAGTATTCTTTTGTACAAGACAACGTAGTCAATATAAAGAAAAAAATACATACTAGTTCTTGCACTGGCTCTTAAATAAATAAATGAGACAACATCACATACATTGTCCTGGTCCCAAACTAAGGTTTTCCCTTGTACTATGGAAACCAGATACAACGAAGGTAGGACTATTTTCCCTTTGCTTTCAGTGATATTATAGTATTATCTGCCGCTCGAGGCAAAAGTCTGTTTAGCCGCTCGGGGCGAAAGACAATTTTTCCGCCTTTTTTAACTATATGTCGTCAAATAAGATGTTAAAGTCTTATTGTTTACACGTGGCAACTCAAAGTGTTGCGGTAGATTGAGAGCTGGCAATCATTATTATGTATTCTTTGAATAAATTTCTTAAAAATGGCATAAAATATCATTAAAATAGACACAGAATCTTTTACTATCGCGTGATAACTAAGGGCAGGTTTTTTAATCCGCAGTTATAGTCTGCGGCAAGAAAGTGTAGTTATTGACCTTGAGTGCGCAGAAACCAATTTTAATAGAAAGTCTTCTTTTTTACAAGTGCGTAAAATAACGGTTATCGGTATTCTTTCGTGCCGCCTTACTATACCTTGATCCGTATTGACTAGTTTAACAAATGGTCCAAAACTGGAGAACTAAACTTGAAATAATAACTTTCAATTTATTTTTTTAAATTAAAAGTTATTATTTCAAAGGTTTCTTACTTACTTACTCCAATAGCTCAACGATCCAAATGAGTCTTGTTCTCCGATACGAGATGTCGCTTGTCTCGGTCTTGTGCAGCTTGTCGCCAATCTCCTGCTTGCAATTCCTGCAGGTCCGCGTCCACTACATCCCGGCAGCGGTAGCGTGGGCGCTCCCACTGGCCGACCGAGTTCTGAATAAATCAATTTTACAATTCACCTCCTTAGTAACTATACGGAAATTCTTTTTTTCCTCGCTCATTAGAAAATAAACGCTTTGGCGTAGGTTTTACAAAATCGTCATTTCGTCGAATTCATTAAAAGAAAATTACTGTAATTTTATTTCATTACTGAAACCTTGGGAAGTTGTAATTTCTGTTTCAAATTAATTTAAATTTTTCGAATAAGATTACATTTTCAGCGAAATCAGACTTTTCATTTTAATACTCCTACGTTGTAATAACAGAAAAACGAAGGTACCTACTGCTTTATTTAGCCTTTATAAATAGTAGGTATACCTACTATATGCCTACTTAGAAAAAGATTATTGAATTAATAATGAATATGCTTTTTATTGCACACAAAACAGAGCGTATAAAACTTAAAACTAGTTATAACAGGAGTAATGTACAACAAAGGCGGCCTTATCACTATGAGCGATCTCTTCCAGGCAACCTTTGGGTAAAGAATTATTATGGTGTATCTGTGAACAGTTACATCCCTCTAACACGTATCTTCTAACATCCTTCTTCTTCTTCTATCAATCATACTGAACAACATTTTTTCAACAACTTTTCACAAAATGACCAATTCATGCGACTTTCTATGGAAAGATGATTTTTTTTTTATGCGAATTTTCAAAATCCCATTATAAATGTTCACAGTTACATCCTGTAGGTGCATATTTCTATTTTTTTCTATGTGATAGGTAGCAGACGAGCAGGCGGATCACCTGATGGTAAGCAATTGCCGCCGTCCATGGACACATGCAACACCAGTGAGTTTACAAGTGCGCAGCCAACCTTTTATCCCCTCCCCCCGGGTGGGCCTCCGGTACTCCTCACTCACTCGGCGAAACACAGCACTGGGGCTGCTTCACGCCGGTTTTCTGTGAGGCAGTGGTATCACTCCGGTCGAGCCGGCCCATTCATGCCGAAGCATGGCTCTCCCACAATTATATATTTTAATCTTGTTACATAATATCTTGGTGTTTTTTTATTTATTTTTGGTGTGTATGCTGATTCGAACTTACGACCTCCCATCAGGAAGACTCACTTACCCACTGAGGCACCATAATCACGCAAGAATATGAAGCAATATTTTCAATTTATTTTCAGGCTCTGCAACATTTCCTCTTTCAGAGTTAAGTGGTGAATAAATATACAAGCTTTTAGCCGTTTCAGGCACGTGGAGCTTTTCATATACAATTATGGCACAGTATACAAAGCAGTCAGTAGGATTAAGGTTTCAACCAGTTCTAATTTACTTACTTACTCACCAATCTTCATTAGGCAAGCGTGGTGATTAAGCCTAATCTCATTATAGTAGTGATAACTTGATTTCTATGATGGAGGCCTTTTCCCAGCAGTGGGACAGTATATAGGCTGATACTTTTTACTACGCTGGCTCAGCGACCCGAAGTGGATCTTGGCCTCTGACACGAGAATTCGCCACTCCGCTCTCTTCTCAGCCACGTTGCCAATAAGGCCTTTGAAGGTGACCAAGATCCTTCTAAGACTAGAAAGCAACGCAAAATCGAAGAACTTGTGGCCGAACCAAATATAATGGGCGAGACAAAGTCAGCAAGGTTGAGCTGGCTCGGTCACGTTGAGAGGATGGACTCGGATCGTGCTGCCAAGAGGTCTTATCTGGGTTGATTTACCGGGAAGCGCCCAGCAGTAGGGGCGCCACAGATATAGCTGGATAGACCAGTCCTAATTTGGTCCACCTATTTCTTTGGACATACGAAGTAAAGTGATTGACTTACAAGATATAGTCACCTATACAAATCTAAACAAAATATCTTGTAAGTTAAGTTACTGTTATGACGAGCGATCGTAGCTCAGTGCATAAGAATTTGCTTTCCATACGGGGGTCAACCTTTGGATTTTTCAAAACTTTATGTGTATTTCTACCATTAGCTAAGCGGTGAGGAAAACGAATCGAGATGAGAATTTTATTCTTACAAGAATAGGTTTATACATGGGTGTAAAAATTAAAATTAGAGAGAGTTAAGTTACTGCCATTATTACACTGTGGTTATATTAAATCTGAATATTATATTGTGTTATATGAGGAGAAAAAAAATTATGTTGAGATTTTTAGATGGAATGTTTCATTTATGTAATAAGGTACGTGGGTGCAAATTTTGTCTGGCTTATTTATTAAGCAAAGGTCATATTCCAAATATGGATGTATGGAGGCTCGGCTAGATACCTACAGTGGGTTTGTACAGCATGTATTAGTAAACATTTACATCTCTTTAACTACGCGATCTGCCAACCATTCTGAACAAATTATTTTGATCTATAACTTTTCGAAAATGTATGATACTATACAGTGAACACACCACCCACACACACGTATAACCACGTTCTAACAACCATTTTGAACATCATTCGTTTTACTGACTTTTGGATTTTTTTTCTACTCTCCATACAAAATGAATGTACGAGGAACTTATTTACTAAATAAATATAACCGTGGCTGGCTTTGTTTAAATGTTCGAAAGTCATCTAACAAATGTTGTCCAAAATGATTGGTAGCAATCGTGGCTAAAGTGATGTAAACGTTCACAGTCAAAGTAAAGGTCAACAAATACTTCTCTATTAATATCAGCTAGATCCAAAGTTCTTTGTCTATTTATTTTGTGTCCGTTATCATAATTGTCTATGGTAAATTACACTTTTGTCAATCTTGCCAACAAAACGGTCTCTTAATCTCAAAATATACTTTAGTAAAAAATCTCAACCCAAGTAAATATCTTACCGTACTTAATTTAGATTTAACTCAAGATACGTAAAATAACATGAGCTTGGCACTCCCAAAGCTTTGAATTCAACCAGATCTTAACCTTAAGATTAAATGTAATTGCGGTCCCAGTTTGCTCCCCTGAGGTACTCCATCTGGGAATATAGAAAGGGTCTGAGTGTGTTAGGTTAATGCAATGCAATCGCGATGGGGAAATGTTTGAATGAACATTGGGGTCCTAACACGAACATTTCAAGGATATCTTAACGTATATGTATCGTAAAATGGAAGAGCTTCCTCAATCGAATGCGTAACTAAAATCGACAGAACAAACGTAAGAAAGGATAGTATGTTATGTCAACGCCCGTACATAATAACGTCACAGATTATGGGTGTATCCCCTGCCTCGTACGCCAAAGGTCGTGGGTTCGATCCCCACCCTGGACAAACATTCGTGTGATGAACACTTGAGTTTGTTCAGCGTCTGGGTGTTATATATGTATCTAAGTATTATATTATTATTTGTGATCCTCTGTTGTCTGATATCTGTAACACAAGTGCATAAGCTACTTAGTACGGAGTCAGGTCAATGAGATGTTGTGTGAATTTATTTATTTATTTGTTTACATCACTATAAGCACGTTTTCACCAGCCATTTTTAACAACATTTGTTAACTAATATGACTTTTAGAAATTCAAACAAAGTCGGTCACGTAACTTATTCATTTTTTGTATGGAGAGTCGAAAAAATTTTCGATGAATTTCTAAAATTGTTGAACAAATGTCGTTCGGAATAGTTGATGACCCATTTAATATTTTTATTGTAATTAGGTCATTTATGTTAAGCAATTTCCAGAAACAATCCAAATCGTGCAGGTTTTCTAACAAATAAAAATACGCAAATAGCTTTGAAAAACAAAATCATGGAAGGTTAACCATGAAATGTCAAAGAGCATTGTCCCTATTTTTTCCACAAATTCATCAATTAAGGTAAGTCTTCCGCCGTACAGTCAGCAACACAGCATGGACTTTGCATCGTCTTTCTGCCCATGTTTACTAGGTCTATTTTTGTTAGTAACTGAATGTGTGGCTGTCTGTACAGCCGGATATATATCATCCACAACATGGCCGCCTTCAGAATATAAATTACAATTAGCTTAATTGATATAACTGCAGGGCGTGAAATGACTTGTAAATAATGGTGTTAACACGAATTTATGGGTTGATGGTATTAAATGTGTGGGTTGTTGTATTTGGTGTACCCTGTGCCTTAGATAGATAGATAACTTTATTGTACAGACAGCCACACATCAGGTTACCACAATCTGTCAATTTCCTCAATTGATATTGAACCAAACGCGTTCGACATAAAGGTGGGAATTGAATGAGGAAATTTGACAGTTTTGTAAACTTTGATGTGTGGCTGTACGTACAAAAGATTACAGTTTTTAACGTCGTAGGGTCCAGAGACAGCAACCACATTAAAAAATCAATTGCTTTCTTTCGACGTTAATGCAGTGGTCATATAGGGCGTCCCACGGCCATATCACATGAAGGGAAAGCACCTTTAATATTGTAGATGAAACATTTTACTGAAAGAAGAAATTATTTTAATTTCAAAAACAATAGATAGATACTCTTTATTGCACAACACAGTACAGAACTTAATGCTAATAGTAATTAACAAATACAATATCGGCAACCTATCGCTAATAGCGATCTCTTCCAGACAACCTTTGGGTAGAGGAATAATGCAGCGAATTAACAAGGGAAAGGCTATCTAAACTAATAACAGATTTTTAAGTAATTACACGGTTGAACCGGGAATCGAACCCGCTAAACGAGAAAAACAATACCCTGTAGCTGTATCACACTAATCGGATGGCTTCATCATAAGTTTTTTTTTTTGCTAAACAACATACTATCTATCTTCTATATCTATATCTATACTATTTATAAAGAGATAACTTCTATAGACAACGACAAGGCTTATATGTAAACCGAAAACACGAAACGCTTGCGCGATGTAATTGGACACAGCACCATCTATTGGTTCATTTCTGAATTACGGTCCCGAAGCGAAGTGAGGGCGGGCCACTAGTCAGAAATAAAAGGAAAGACCTAGGAGAAGAAGAAATAGAAGGATTTTTAACATAAGGTGTTATGCTAGTAATGTAGGCAATCTTATTGCTAATAGTGATATCGGTGAGGGAAAGTACTCCTTCTTAAAAGGCCGGCAACGCATCAGCGACTTCTCTGATCTCGCAGATGTTCATGGCCGGTGATTACTTACCAGCAGGTGACCCGCTTGCTCGTTTGCCGCTTCTAGTATAAAAAGCTTTCAATTTACCACATCCAATAAACTTTACGATGTAAGTTTATTTCTAGAGGTACAGAAAAAGCGTAGAGAAAAAGTATACCTACGAAAATCGGTAAGAAATTTATTACTACAATTGGACTCAGTTTAGCAAAAAGGGGCCACTCAGGCCGTTTTATTGCTTGCCACTCGAGACTGAATGGAGTAGTTTGCCACGACCGTGTGTCGTTAATAATGTTTAGTTGACATGAAATGTTTTTTTGGATACTTACTCAGTGGATAAACGAAGTGTATAAAAGTGCTAGGACAACGTTTAAAAAAAGCCTTCAAGTTAACCGTGAGAGAGCCATGCTTCGGCATGACTTCAAGAAACGAGCGTACTCCTCTAAAAGGCCGGCATCAGCGACCTCTCTGATCTCGCAGATGTTCATGGGCGCGGCGGTGTTACTTACCAGCAGGTGACCCGCTTGCTCGTTTGCCGCCTCTAGTATATAAAAAAATTAATGGGCCATCTCCGACTGGAGTGATACCATGGCTCTTTCTTCTTCTTTCCAATTCCTTGATTTCCTAGAATAATAGAGACCAGGTGGACCGACGATCTGGTGTAGGTCCCCAAATGGTGCAATCACTTACCATCAGGTGATTTGCCTGCTCGTATCTGCCATTCTTCACATACCCGAAAATTTCGTGGACATTGACTGACTTTGAGTGGCTTTTTATAATTAATGGGGCTCTACGAATGAATACTAGCTGCGCCGCAACCAGTTACACTGATTGTGGCGAAACATATGTATATTTTGAAGAAATAAAACATTACAGACTTAGATCCAAGTAACTTGGATTTTCCAAGATGCCACATACAATATTTCTAAACACGGACAAGTAACAATTAATGTTAATTAATTGCTTAAAAACGGCCCACTATTAGCAATAATGACATTATTGTTGAACTTGTCGCGGTTTACTTGCTTTTATATGTACCTATACTTTGATGCGTGGCTGTGACTACAAGATGGGACATTCTAGTGGCAACAACACGTTTCTAGCATACATAATACAATCCTTTTCGACCCAAACCTCTTTACGACATCCCTGGTGGAATGACAACCCATATTAAACTTTTTACGTGATTCCAACATCTGCGTCTGAAAAGCCATTTACAAATAGACATTTTAGGGCCATTAAGAGTATGACATTAAAACTACTTTTTAAATCTCATATAGGTACTGGGCGGTATCTGTGAACATTTACATCACTTTTTTAACCACGTGACGTGTTCTACCTCGCTGTACCTCAATTCAATTCTTTATTGCATGCTCCATTGTTACAAGTATCTTAATTACATAGCAAGTAATGTACGTACAAGGGTGTAAACAGTGCAATGTAGCGCCCTGTAATGTAAGGGCATAGCAATTTATAAAATATACATTATTTTTTATTATCTATACATTATATTACTTAGTGACTTTGTTTCTACCTATTACTAATACATATTTATAGTAATTTATTTCTACTTATTACTAATATTTTATCACATTATTATTATACCTCACACACACACAGACACGCGCACACACACACAATCACACACACAAACACACTCACACAGACACGTCCGCGCATAAACAAAAACAGATACGCAAACAAATACACAGAGTGGACAAAAAGTAACAACTTAGTTTTTAGGGTTCCGTAGTCTACCATTATAGTTTTTTCATAGACATGAAGTCCAGTAGCGCTACCATGATTTACAGTGACAGAACTCGCTAGCGTCTGCGTAAAAAAATCTATAAAAGAGTGTACAGCGCCTCTAGCGGTCACTTGAGAAACTAAAATATAGTATGAGTTGTCAAATAGAAACCTATCGAAATGTATTCGCTAGCGAGTAACGTTTTCCGTAGCGCTACGAGTTAGGCTACGAGTTGACATCGAAAACTGACATAACGTAAACTATTGCTCTGTCTCTTTCAAATGGACCACAATGAAAGAGGCAAAGCGATAGTTTTCGATAGCGAGGATAGTATTTCAAACTCTATGGAAATACCACGAGTCACAAATTTGACGGTAGGTATCGAAAATTACGTACATGTTCAATCGAAATCTATTCGACGCCCGTTTACTCGCTATCGACTGTAGTAACGTTATGTTACTTTTCGATGCCAACTCATGGTAGCGCTACAGATGTCCAGATGTCTAGAATTTTTTTCAATGTTCAATCGTGAATTCGCTTTCAAATTAGCCCTGACTTCTTAGTTACGAACTTCATACAGCGACAAGCTTATGTCTTTCGAAGCCAGGTGTTGTGAGAGCTAAAACATACAAACTTTGGTATCTAATGTGTCGAGATGAAAAGCTCTGAATTTACGCACAAAGTTTGTTGGTTGCGACAAGAAAGCTCGAAAGCTAGAAAGTACTTATACAGGATGGAAACATTTTTAAGTGGGATGTTTTACTTAAAGGAAACATCCCTTTATAAGTATTTTGAAAGAAATAAAAATGCATTCTAACTTTTTTTAATTGGAGTTGTATTGCCCAAAATCAAGGGAAAAAAATTAAATAAAATTATGTCGGCCCTTTTAAATTTTTTTATCAATTGATTATTTCTAATAATGACTGGATTGATTATTATTTTTCTCTTTATTAAACTACTAGTGGCCCGCCCTCATTTCGTTTCGGGACAGTAGTTCCACTGTCTACCAATAGATGGTGCTGGGCATCGATTGCAACGCGCTAGTGTTTCGCCTTTTCGATTTGTATATAAGGTTTGTCGATGTCTATGGAGTTTGTCTCTTTATAAATAGTATAGAAGAAGTACAAATACATTGTATAAAAGAAATTCGAAGTCATTAATTTTACCGAAATTCAACTCGAAGCGAAATATCACAAAAATTAAAATGGCGAAAACATTATATTTGTTGCCGACCTCAGTAACATGATATTTTGAAGGCGGTCCTAATCTTTGGTTTTTTTTTAGCAGAGTTGTTATACAACATAATTACACATTATTTTGAGCTTATTGTATGTACAGATATCCTTTTTTATTACACTTGAGAAAACAATCAAAAAGGCTTGCTAAAGATAAGAGATTTCTCCACCGTAACTTCCCGTCCACTTATTAAAATATCTTAAGTACACTTAAGGCCGGACTTATCTTTTTCTTTTATAAGTAAATAATCTTTCCTGAAACCCTTAACTCGCTTCTTAACAAAGTCCTCAAGAAAACGGCCATGAAAGATAAAATGAAGGACATTTTCTACCGCATACAACGTAGTAAGTTAAGTTAATTAAAAGTATCCTAATCCTAAACTATACTCTGGTTCATAATCATGTGGAGTAAACTGACAGATGTCAATGTGGCTGCTTGCCTATACCATCAGGTGATCCGTCTGCTCTTCTGCCACCTATAACATAAAAAAGCTGTCCACTAGCTAGGCAGGAGACACTAAACCAACCATTAAGGGGCTATACGAATGAAACTAGCGCCGCCAACCTATTTACACTGATTGTGGCGAAAATATGATATTTTTTAAGAAAGCAAACATTACAGACTTAGATAAACGTAAATTGAATTTTTCAAGATGCAATACAATATTATATAAAACACGCAACAAGTAACAATAATGTCAATTATTGCCAAAAGTGGCCGTTTTTAGCAATAATTAACATTATTGTTGTTAGAAATATTGTATTGCATCTTGAATAATTCAATTTACTTTTATCTAAGTCTGTAATGTTTTATTTTCTTCAAAAATATCATATTTTCGCCACAATCAGTGTAAATAGGTTGGCGGTGCTAGTTTCATTCGTATAGCCCCTTAACTTACTGCCTATCTCTGTGACGTAATAAAACAAAGTAAGTCCAAGAATGGTGTTATTTTTACGGCCAAATGTACTTTGTAACACTTAACTCGGGTTTAGGGCTCTCTGCGCCGTAAAAAAACAATATTCTCTATATAGTACTGAAAATGAAGAGTAATGGTCAAGAAAGTCACGGAGTATATTTCATTACTTTTTGTCTCTGAATTTCAAGATTACGTTCATGTGCAACAGGTCCCGCCACCAGCCCATGGTCCTCCCTACCGTCTCGGCATACGGACCGAATCTTGGGAGACGCTCACCAGGTACTTGCTAAGGGCTCTTTCCCCGGTGCGTTTCTTCACTCCCTACAAAGTCTGTGTCTTCATAGGCCCATCTCCCCAATGGTCACTTCTCCCCAAATGGGGCTTTGTGCAACACCACCAGGCCACCCAAGCGACTCGGCGCTCGGGCAGTTCCACATCAATCGAACTCCTTCCTAATGTCAAGCCTTTTGTTCATGTGGAACAGTGGGAGAGCTTCGGCATGAATGGGCCGGCTCGACCGGAGTAATACCACGTCCTCACAGAAAACCGGCGTGAAGCAGTGCATGCGGTGTTTCGCTGCGTGAGTGAGGGTACCGGAGGCCCAATCCAGGGGAAGGGGGGAAAAAGTAAGCAGCGCACTTGGTCACCACTGGTGTTGCAGGTGTCCATGGGCTGGCGGTAATCGCTTACCATCAGGCTGATCCATCGGCTCGTCTGCCACCTATAGGTATCATAAAAAATGTGTTCATGTATTTCCTCCGCCATACTCTTACACTGTGGAAGTTCCACCAGCTCGTACTAAGCGTTTCGCTTCTTCTTTCTTGGTACGAACTGCTAAGGAATGTAACAACTTGCCGGCTTCTGTATTTCCAGAGAGGTACAATTTGGGTGTCTTTAAGTCGAGAGTGAATAGGCTTCTTCTGGGAAGGCACGCTACATCTTAGACCTCATTGTCACTCTCCATCAGGTGAGATGAGGTCAAGTGCAAACCCATCTTATATATATAATACAATCTTGGGTATTTTAGGTGGAACGTGAAACGGCATCTCACCAGGCCTTCAGAGTGCGTGACAGACCCATACTGTCCCACTGCCAGGCAAAGGCCTCCATCATAGAAATCAAGTCATCGCTACTATGATGGGATTAGGCTTAATCACCACGCTTGCCTAATGCGGTATGGTGACCACAAACCCGAGCTATGTTCGAAACATTCGAAACATATGAGTACACTTTTGCTGGACCCGGGAATTGCATCCAGGACCCCGAGATCACGGCCCGGTACTTAAACCAATAGACCAACAAATAAAGTATCAGCCTATATACTGTCCCACTGCAGGGCAAAGGCCTCCATCATAGAAATCAAGTCATCGCTACTACGACGGGATTAGGCTTAAGTGGCTATACGAATGAAACTAGCGCCGCCAACCTATTTACACTGATTATGGCGAAAATATGATATTTTTTAAGATAATAAAACATTACAGACTTTTAGATACAAGTAAATTGGATTTTTCAAGATGCAATACAATATTTCTAACACGCGACAAGTAACAATAATGTTAATTTATTGCTAAAAACGGCCACTTTTGGCAATAATTGACATTATTGTTACTTGTCGCGTGTTTTATGTATTGTATTTTGCTTTCTTAAAAAATATCGTATTTTCGCCACAATCAGTGTAAATAGGTTGGCGGCGCTAGTTTCAAGATTGAACCGTACAAAGTTGAATTGGGATACATTTCTACTAACATTTATTCATTAAGCTGTCAGTTCCAACAATTTACCTCACTCAAAAGTATTACTGAAAATGATTTTCAATGGATTAATCTCTATAATTAAGTTTCGTGTAATTAAGCTCCTAAAACAATTAAATTAATACGTAAACTAGATTTAAGTCTGATTTAGTAAAGTAATTAGATTTGATTTGGATCATTCTATTAAATTAATTAATTAGTTTAATGGCAGATTCTGCGACCTTAGATCTCGTGGATCATAATTTCTGACACGATCACGCTAGGCCAGGGGGGCAATTTTCGTATACTCGACATAGAAGTCGATTTTAGAGATTTCATACGTTCGTCCATACAAATTTCTAATTCGAGAATTGCCCCCACGATTGTCGAGGCTACCGGAGGCCCAATTGAGCGGAAAAAAGGTCAAAGGTTGGCAGCGCACGTTGCATTGTCTATGGGCGGCGGCAATCGCTTACCATCTGGTGATCCGTCTGGTCATCTGCTATCTATCACATAAAAATAGAAAAACAAGGAGATTCCGAGCATAGCCCTCTCCATTGCCCTCTGAGTGACTTCAAGCGTTCTTAAGCGGCCCATTGTAAGCGGCTACGTTTCGGTTCCGTATGCCATCACTGATCAGTTTTTTTTTTTTTTATGTGATAGCAGGCGAGCAGGCGGATCACCTGATGGTAAGCAATTGCCGCCGCCCATGGACACTTGCAACACCAGTGGAGTTACAAGTGCGCTGCCAACCTTTTATCCCCGCGATCCGGTGATCCGCCTGCTCGTCTGCTACCTATGATATGCTTCACGCCGGTTTTCTGTGAGGCAGTGATATCACTCCGGTTGAGCCGGCCCATTCATGCCGAAGCGTGGCTCTCCCACAGTTAAAAAAATACTGTATTACAGGGCAACACCCAGCTTTCGCAACTGTAATTTTCTAAATTACCAACTGGTAAACGCTGTAATTGCCTCCGAATAAACTTTCACCCATTTCCTTAATAGGGTTGTCCAAAGACAAGAAAAAAAAGGTCTCGCCTTCTTGCAAGACCAGTCTTGCAATCTTGAGACAAGAGTAAGAAAGGGAACTTACGCGATTTTTTTTATAAGATGGGTTTGCACTTGACCTCATCTCACCTGATGGAGAGTGACAATGAGGTCTAAGATGTAGCGTGCTTTCCCAGAAGAAGCCTATTCACTCTCGACTTAAAGACACCCAAATTGTAGCTCTCTGGAAATACAGAAGCTGGCACTTATTAGGTACATCTATAAATAAATAAATTCACACAACATCTCATACATTGACCTGACTCCGTAGCTCAAGCACTTGTGTTACAAATATCAAACAACAGAGGATCACAAATATAATGCTTAAATGCGTATATTACACCAGACACAAATAAAATACAAATGTTCATCACGCGAATGTTTGTCCAGGGTGGGGTTCGAACCCACGACCTTTGGCGCATAAGGTAGGTTCACTACCAAATGCCGCCCATGGACACTTGCAACACCAGTGGAGGTTACACTTGCGCTGTCAACCTTCAATCCCCTTCCCCTCCCCGGTACCCTCACTCACTCGGCGGAGCACAGCACAGGGTCTGCTTCACGCTGATTTTCTGTGAGGCAGTGGTATCACTCCGGTCGAGCCGGCCCATTCATGCCGAAGCGTGGCTCTCCAACAATAGAAATATTTATTTCTAGTCTTGCGCTTGGACAACCCTACTTAGATTAGGACTAATTGGAACAACTCTCGACCTTCCCTTAATTAGGGGCTGAGGAAACAGGAAGGGCACGATATATTTGTTTGGTATATGCCCTTTTCAGTTAGGAGATATAATGTTACAGTGTATTTAACAAACTAAGTAGGTACCTACTTCATATAAACGGGACTAAACGCGAGAAGATTTAATAAGTAAGTATGTACATTCTAACACTTACTGCTTGACGTTTCGACTGCGTTACAACAGCCAGGCATGAAACGGCATCTCAGCAGGCCTTCAGGGTGAGGATGATAGGCTCATTAGTTAGTTCTTTTGTGCCTGTCAACCTTATATTTGGATCTCACGGCCGCTTATCAGGCGTAGTGTTGTAGCGGCGTAGGATTGTCCTCAATATAAAAAAATGCTGCTAGATACGCCAAGCAACCGTTTGATATACTTAAATCATCACCAAGAAAATAATGATCCCTACCCGCGGATTTTGTCACCAAATATACGTATTCGCGGATAAACATTACGCGTGATGTAGGTAAATCAAACCTAATGAATTTCAGATCCCAGTATCCGATTTTATCACTAAATATTACGGATGTTAGATGATAAAATCCGCGGCTGTAGATTGAACGGATACGGATCCGTGGATAAAAAATACGCATGATGTGAATCATACTTACTTACTTACTCCACTGGCTCGGCGACCCGAAACGAGTCTTGGCCTCCGAAACAAGAAAACCCACTTCGGTCGTTCCTGCACTACTTGTCGCCAGTCCTTGGCCTGATGTTCTCGTAGATCGCTCTCGACGACGTCTTTCCAGCGATACCTAGGTCGGCCTACCGGCATCGGCCTATCGGTCGGCTCTGGTATGCTTTCTTCACGACGATCCTCGTCCAGTCTCTGGCCAAGCCAGCGAAAACGATGCGCCTTGGTCTCGCCGATGATGTTAGGCGTGTCCACAATCCCCTCTATTTCGGCATTTGTGCGTATTCTCCAGCCATCGTCTTGTAGTTTTACTGGGCCCAGAATTTTGCGGAGGACCTTTCTTTCCGCAACGAGTAGCTTTTGCTTAATAAAAATTTTATAACTAAGAAAATAAAAAACCTGTATCCGTACCCGCGGACTTAATACCAAATATCCGTACCCGCGGATACGGATACTTCCGTCATTGTTTCGTTATGTAAATTTGTATGCAAATTAATAATCACGAGGATTTACGAGTTCTC
This sequence comes from Cnaphalocrocis medinalis, assembly GCA_014851415.1. Lineage (NCBI taxonomy): Eukaryota > Metazoa > Arthropoda > Insecta > Lepidoptera > Crambidae > Cnaphalocrocis > Cnaphalocrocis medinalis. Next base: position 6,378,900 of record CM026301.1, on the reverse strand, counting down.
GGCAGAGATTTGCCTCGTTACAAAGAGGGAATCCATCACGACTTCATTTTGTGGCGGCAAATTGTTTGAGGGAAATTAAAAATTAAAAAGGCTCTTTATCCCTTCCAGTTTGGAAGTTAGGAGTTTTATTTTCTTTTTTTTTTTTGACGAGAAAATATAAAATGAGAAAGTAGGCGGATTGGAACGTGGCCGAAAAAAGTTGTTTTATTGGGAGTACCTATACTCTGATTCATAATCATGTAAAATAAACTGACAGATGAAAATGACAAGTTTCTATGCATTTTGACGGATTCTGTGGGTTTTCAACACTGCTATTGTGTGTCGAGTGAGTTGTCACGTGAACAACTTGCTTTGACCTAATAGAATCTTAAAACCTACGAGTTTGTTAAAAATAGTTTTCCACAGAATCCTTAGGACATTAAACGCTAAACACCGGCGTTTTATAAGTGACTGGACTTCGACTGACACACAGCAGGTTGAATATCAATTGAGGAAATTTAACAGATTGTGGTTACCTGATGTCTGGCTGACTGTACCTAGGTAGAGTCAGTAAAATATCAAAAATAGCCGTTTTGTTTTCGTTATTTAACTAAACTAAGGGTGTTTGGCAGGCGGAGAACCCCTTATAATTATCTGTCAAGAGGTGGATCAGTTTTCACGGAAAATATAAAAAAAAAATAGCTAAGAAATATTTTTCTAAGTTAAGAGTTAGGTTGTAGGAGACCTATAATTATAATTAGGATTCGTGTTGTCGTCCTATGTGTCTGTTTTTCTTGAGTTAGGGGTGTGTACTAAGTGTTTTTTTTTTTTTTTGTTAAAAATCATTAATACTATTTTATCAAATTTTATTTTGACGTATTTTTTCTATATTAAATTCTAGTGGCCCGCCCTCACTTCGCTTCGGGACCGTAATTCAGAAACGAACCAATAGATGGCGCTGTGTATAATTACATCGCGCAAGCGTTTCGTGTTTTTCGGTTACCTATAAGCCTTGTCGTTGTCTATGAAGTTATCTCTTTATAAATAGTATAGATAAATACTTATTATTTTCTTTTGTCAACAGAGGACGGCGGACGCTGCCTGCCAGCGTTTGCAGGCAGAAAGTTTGGCGAGATGTGCAACAGAGACAACCAGTGTGATGCTGGCCTTGTCTGTGAGGAGGTCGTGCCAGGTGAGTTCATAATTTTATTTAAAAAAAAGTGGTTGGTGGCCGAAGAGCAGACGGATTCCCTGATGGTGGGCGTTTGCCGACGCCCATAGACACCTGCAACAGCAGTGGAGTCAGAAGTGCGTTTAACCCCCCGATTGGGCCCCCGGTACCCTCACTCAGTCGGCGAAACAAACCGGTTTTCTTTTAGTTCGTGGTATCTATGTCAGCAGTTATGGCATTCAAATCTTTAAGAAACAAGCCTACCTATACCTTCCTAAAGGGCCGGCAACACATCCGCACTCCTTCTGGTGCAGCTGATGTCCATGGGCGGCGGTGATCACTTACCATCAGGTGACCAGCTTGCTCGTTTGCATTCCTATATTTTTTTTTGTTCAGAATGGTTGGTAGAACATGTGGTTAAAGGGATGATTACATACTTCTACATACATACCTGTATATGAGACTAGTGGTCCGCCCTCACTTCGCTTCGGGACCTTAATTCCGAAATGAACCTATAGATGGCGCTGTGTCCAATTACATCGCGCAAGCGTTTCGTGTTTTCGGTTTACCTATAAGCCTTGTCCTTGTCCATAGAAGTTATCTCTTTATAATTAGTATAGAAGATAGTATAGAAAAGTATTTTCTATATACCCAACAAGTAGGGGCAACCCTAATCCCCAGAAGGTTGCCATTAATATTTCTGTTTACCCTAAATCATAAGAAGATAACAACCTCAAATTGCCCCAGGCCCATGTAAATATGACATTTATTTATACTAGGAGATAAGATACATTATTCATAAATTGACAAGGCGTATTGTAGGTTTTTCTCCGAAAAGTGTACAGAAAATGATATGACGAAATGTCGCGCAAAAATATAATGAATTCAGACAGGGTTGGCGACTTTTCAACTCAAAAAAGAAGTTTTTTTTTATGGTATAGGCAGCAGACGAGCAGCGGATCACCTGATGGTAAGCAATTGCCGCCGCTCATGGACACTTACAACACCAGTTGAGTTACAAGTGCGCTGCCACCTTTTATCCCCTTCCCCCTCGGCCTCTGGTACCTCACTCACTCCGGCGAACACACAGCACAGGGGCTGCTTGACCGCTGGTTTCTGTGAGGCAGTGGTATCACTCCGGTCGAGCCGGCCCATTAATGCCGAAGCTTGGCTCTCCCACAGTTTATAAATTCTCCAACTTATATTTGGTTACGGTGGCCAATCTTAACTATCAGAAAAGTTTTTTGAGGTGATAGTTGGCAGGCGAGCAGACGGATCACCTGATGGGCTGATGGTAAGCAATTGCCGCTGCTCATAAAACACCTGCAACAACAGTAGAGTAACAAATGCACTACCAACCTTTAAAACCCCCTGCCCCCCCCCCCCCCATTGGGGCTCCGGTACCCCCACTCAATCAACGAAACACAGCGCATGCGCTGCTGCTTCACGCCGGTCTTCTGTGAGGCCGTGGTATCACTCCGGTCGAGCCGGCCCATTCATGCCAAAGTGTGGCTCTCCCACAGTTGTAGTACGCAGGATATTATTATAATGCTTAAGTGTGTGCGTAAACAGAAGTGCACCTTCTAGATTTCCTTACCCTCTTTTTTCGATGGGACACCAGTATGACATAACCGCAGTTAGTGTTGGTCCCAACAACTTTAACGTCTAAGATCCAAAAGCCTTTTAAAAAACTTGGGTACAAATTTTGCTAGACCTGGGAATCAAACCTGGGACCGCAACCGTCCCTTTAAAATGCGTGCTGATAGCCCAAAATGCCACCAAGGCTGTCGAGCAACAAGGTATTAATATTAATACCGCATCGCTTACTTTTCACTTAGAATATTTCAACCCTTTGAAGTCATTTTTAGGGTTCCTTAGTAAATGAAAAAAAACTTAACCCTGGTCATGACGTTCGGTTTTTTGTCATTTACTACGTCATATATACGAATGTTTATCTATGATAATAATTATAAAGAGATAACTTCAATAGACAACGACAAGGCTTATAGGTAAACCGAAAACAAGAAACGCTTGCGCGATGTAAACACAGCGCCATCTATTGGTTCATTTCGAAATTCTTGTCCCGAAGGCGAAGTGAGGGCGGGCCAACTATCTATGATAATTAATAATGCGCAAGACAATCACACCAATCAACTGGGGGCGTCAACCCAGAACACCCAGACCCAAGAAAACTTAGAAAATTTACAGCTATGTATGATACAGAGTTCTCTCTAGTTTGAGTTGAAAGTACTTACGGGTTTGATCAACATGGTTTGATTGAAGGCAATTTTTGTTGTATTTAAAGATACCTTTTTAACGATACCCCACATGATGGGGTAAGTCGACCGCTGTATGGGAGGGGAAGGCGAAAAATTATTATTTTTGATAATTTTAAAAACTAATTTTTGGATTAGATACAATCTCTCCACCAATTTTCGTGGCAATCGATGCAGAAACGGCGGAGACGAGCCAGTGCAGACGGACAGTCATGACGAAACTATAAGAGTTCTTAGTAGACTACGGAACCCTAAAATCGTTTTAATTTCACAAACAAAACATTTTTGTAAAAAAATGCTACGGAACTCTCTCAGCGCAAGTTTGACTCGCACTTAGAGATTGAAAGAAATGACTTGTAGAATTTTAATGAAAAGAAAATCTTTGTGTAATGTTTCAGGCAAGATATTCTTTCGCTTTCAAAGCGAAGAAATATTTATTATTACGAATGTAGACTTTTTATTTAGGTCAAAGGAGGTTTTTACCAGTTTTCAACCGTTAGAAATAATGAAATACAGTTAGGTATCTATAGGAAAATAAAGATTATTATGATTTTTCTTTTTTATGATTTAGGTGGTAGACGAATAAACGGATCACCTAATGGCAAGCGATTACCGCCACACATGGACACCAACACCAGATGAGTCATAAACCACCGCTGATCTCTTTAAAAGGAATATGCTCTCTTTTACGTCTGCAAGTTCATTTCATGCTTAAGCGTGGCTACGCTTCGGCATGAATGAGCTGGCTCGATCAGAATGATACCACGGCCTCACAGAAGACTGGCGCTGTGTTTCATCGCGTGAGTGAGGGTGGACTTACATTACGTTTTTAGGTCCATCTACACGGTGATTGGTTATTTTTGATCTGAAATGTCAATACGTCACTAAACAGCCAATGACGTCGAAGTTGATTCTCATTCTTCATGTACGCCATTTAGCGGATTTTTCACACGCGATAGCATTGGGGGAAAGGGGGTTACGTACTACTGGTGTTGCAGGTGTCTATGGGCGGCGGCAATAGCTTATTACTTAACTAGCGGCCGCCCGCGACTTCGTACACGTGGAGTTAATTATTGACACTTACCGTCATATTTTGGACAATCCACACAATATATTGTTATAAATTGTAGCCTATGTGTTATTCTGATGTATAAGCTATATTGTGGTAAAGTTTCATTCAAATCCATTCAGTAGTTTTTACGTGAAAGAGTAACAAGCATCCATACATCTATACATCCATACATCCTTACAAACTTTCGCCTTTATAATAGTAGTAGGATCTAAATGATTAGTAAGCTATTGCTGCCGCCATTTACTTAAACGAAACATTTGATATCTACCAAACAAAATTTACTAGACACGCACACAAGATTTTAAGGTGTGACGTCACACTTCAGTAGCCATTTGTATAAAGGTTTGTGGGCTTGCCCAAAAGTTGTGATATCTTAGATCCTACCTACCTAATTCAAATGAGAATCAAGTAATTCTTTCAACGATGTTTCTTAAATTGTGGGGTCTTTTGATTAAACACATAACGCCAAATACCCTATTAAGAGTGTATCTAGACCAGTGGTTCTTAACCTTAAGTCATGAGGAACCATTTGACCAAAATTCTGTCGTGTCAGGGACCACACACTTCGGACATGCGTCGCGGCGCCGTTTGCGTTGTGTTGACTCGACTCATCACGGCACGTCACTTGTTTATTACGATGTCTTCGCGGACCACTTGGAATGCCTCCAGGGACCACCAGTGGTCCGCGGACCACCGGTTAAGAACCACTGATCTAGACGGTACGGTAGCAGCCAAAAAAGTTTTTTTTTTTTAATTAATGGTTTGTCCCCACCAGGTGAGATGCACGTATGCCGCTCCCCCTCCCCCGGGCGGAAGCAGTACAACGAGGACTGCGGCGCGTCCAGCGAGTGCGACGTCACGCGCGGCCTGTGCTGCGTCATGCAGCGCCGTCATCGCCAGAAGCCTAGGAAGGTATGGCAGATGATCAGATTTTTTTTTCTGTATAGTTGTGTAAGCTTTTCTGTAATCTGTGCCATAGAGCTGTGGGAGAGCCACGCTTCGGCATGAATGGGCCGGCTCGCTGCGTCATGCAGCGCCGTCATCGCCAGAAGCCTAGGAAGGTATGGGAGATGATCAGATTTTTTTTTCTGTATAGTTGTGTAAGCTTTTCTGTAATCTGTGCCATAGAGCTGTGGGAGAGCCACGCTTCGGCATGAATGGGCCGGCTCGCTGCGTCATGCAGCGCCGTCATCGCCAGAAGCCTAGGAAGGTATGGTAGATGATCAGATTTTTTTTCTGTATAGTTGTGTAAGCCTTTCTGTAATCTGTGCCATAGAGCTGTGGGAGAGCCACGCTTCGGCATGAATAGGCCGGCTCGACCGGAGTATGAATGAATGAATAATATGCTTTTTATTGCACACAAAACACAGGTACGAGTATGAAACTTAAAACTATTTATAACAGGAGTAATGTACAACAAAGGCGACCTTATCGCTATGAGCGCTCTCTTCCAAGCAACCTTTGATCAAAGTGTAAGGTAAGAGTAATACTACGTCCTCACAGAAAACAGGCGTGAAGCAATGCCTGCGCTGTGTTTCGCTGCGTAAGTAAGGGGCGCTGCATTAGAGGGTACTGGAGGCCTAATTAGGGGGAAAGGGGTTAAAAGTCTCCACCAGGTGAGATGCACGTATGCCGCTCCCCCTCCCCCGGGCGGAAGCAGTACAACGAGGACTGCGGCGCGTCCAGCGAGTGCGACGTCACGCGCGGCTTGTGCTGCGTCATGCAGCGCCGTCATCGCCAGAAGCCTAGGAAGGTATGGGAGATGAAAACAAAAAAAAAAAATTCTATAATCTGTGCCATTTAGTGGGAGAGCCACGCTTTGGTATGAATGGCTGGCTCGACCTGAGTAATACCACGTCCTCACTAAAACAGGCGTGAAGGCCTATGTTATGGCGATGTCACCCGGCGGCCGTGCTGCGTCATGCAGCGCCGTCATCGCCAGAAGCCTAGGAAGGTATGGGAGATTAAAAAAAACTGTAGTCTATGCCATTTAGAACTGTGGGAGAGCCACGCTTCGGCATGAATGGGCCGGCTCGCTGCGTCATGCAGCGCCGTCATCGCCAGAAGCCTAGGAAGGTATGGGAGATTAAAAAAAAATCTGTAGTCTATAGCCATTTAGAACTATGGGAGAGCTACGCTTCGGCATGAATGGGCCGGCTTGCTGCGTCATGGTACGTGAGTGGTACATGGTACAGTGAGGGTACCGGAGGCCCAATTCGGGGGAAAGGGGATAAAGGTTGGCAGCGCACTTGTGACTCTACTGGTGTTGCAGGTATTTACAAAGTTCCATTCGACTTACGACCCTCCATATGGAAAACCCATTCATTATCCAAAGAGCTAACATAGCTCATTTTTACTCGTTCTCTATCCACTGAGCTAACAAAAGTTAATGTGAATAAAAATAAAAAGCTAAAGAAAGTTAATGCGAATAAAAAATGTGAAACATTTGAAAAACAAAATTTATTCATCTAGTTAACAAAGTAAATAAAACTAAACTACTTGACTAACGTGGCGTGAGACCTGCTTAATAAGATTTTGTTTTACTGAGTTTCTTGCTGAATCTTCTCGGTAGAAATTTGATATTCATAAATGTTCTGTAAAGGACTCAGTAAACTGAATAAAGAAATTTTGAATTTTTGAATTTTGAATTTTTTAAATTTTGAATTTTGAACTTTGAATTTTTAAGTTTTTGAAATTTCGAATTTGAATTTGAATTTTTTAATTTATGAGTTTTGAATTTTGAAAATTATGTTTGTCAACAGAGCTGCGGCTACTTCAAGGAACCACTGGTGTGCATCGGCCCAGTAGCCCTGGACCAATTCCGCGAGTCGCCCCAGCACACTGCTGGCGAGAAACGCGTCGGCCTCTTTAGACTGCATTAATCTATTGGTCTACGATGACGCGAGCACTGATCAGATTAGGAACTTATAAGTTTTTTTCTCTAGTCGACAACGGCAAACAATCTGTACGGGTGCGTTCGAAGAAATGCACTCTTTGCAAAGTCTATATTCGTTGCAATATTTTAACAAAGAGATCAGAGATATGGTATATTTTTAAACTGATGAGAAAACTTTATTGGATGAAATAAGACGAACGAAAGGAAAACTACATTCCGAACCAGTGGTAAATATTGACATTTATAAGTGTTCTGTATGGACCTAAATTTAATAAACTATTTTCATTTTATTTCAAAAATAATAACAGAAAAATAACGCTATAAAACTACCAAAAAGGAAATTTAAAACGGAGTAGGCCCCTGTGGCAATGTTCCCTAAAATGCTGGCAGCATTACCTCGTTGAATAGCGATGGAAATTCGCGAAGTAGCTGCCAGCTTTTGTGTCTCCCGTGACTTCAATCTAGTTGGAAATCTATACTATTTATAAATAGGCAAATTCTACAAAACCAGGCTTTAGGTAATCCGAAAAAACAAAACGCTTGCGCGATCTAATCTACACGTAGCGCCGTCTATTGGTCAGGCTTCTTATCAAGGCTGATAAAAAAACCTGAACGAAATACTAGCGCGACTCAATATTGACCTAAAGCCACCTATTGGTATAGATTGGAACTAATGGCGAATTTCGAAGCAAAGGGAGGAGAGACGTTAATATTGGGACGAATATATTCAATAATTATAATTTCATAGTTAAATGCTTTTTAACGTTTTTAGTTTGTCAAATTATTTTTTGAAGTACTTAAGTGATTAAATACGACTTTAAGATATTTGATATCTATGAATTGTCAACTTGAAAATGTACAGTTCTATATTTTGAGTGGCATATAATTTTGTATTTAATTTTAAAATTGATGTATCTTGAGTTAGTTTTATTTAAGTTTTAAGTTGTTATCTATCTTAATCTGTTCAGTGTGCGTGGTGATTACAAAAGATATGTCATTGATAAAATAATGTGTAATAGAAACTATAACAACTTAAGTGATTTGACACGTTTTTATCAATGAAATATGTGAGGAAAAAATGTTAAAAGAGTAATTTTATGATAAATTACTACATCGGGGTTCGTTGCTTGAAGTACAAATTATATACAGACGTCCTTTTAACATTTTTTTCTATATCTTGACATTTTTTGATTTAATGCCGATTAAAAATTACAGTTCCAAAAAAAGACGTATAGTAAAATTATGTCTTTTACTGTCAAAAGATCAAATTCTAAAAAAAAATGCTGCTGGAACGATTAAAAAAGGCGCAAAATTATAGTCGGCATTAAATTAAAATAGATAACGATAAAAAAACAACAAAAAAGTCATTTGCTTTGAACAACGGTCAACTGATTAGCGATTTTTTTTAATAAAGAAAGCTTCATTGAAAAAATCTACAAAAAGAAGTAAATAGAAAATTGAGACATATCATTTTTAGTTTTTATTTTTAATAATACCGTACGTAGATTTAGATTTAATGATAATTATGATTATAATAATAAATGTTTCAACATTAATCCGTACTTATGAATGTTATTAATAATACTTACGGCGATATTTCGAGTCGCGTCTTATTATTAGAGCATTTTAATGTGTTTAATCTTTAAAATTAATAATAATAATGACTAGAATTAAATATTATTAACATAATAAGTCTTCAATGATTGAAACAAATACATATCCTAACTGGCTGGGGCATTTATATAGGTTTTTAATAATATTGATGTTAAATTTACTGTATTTAAAACCTATATTATATAAAAACATATCATGTACACTTAGGTATAAGCTATCTTTGATATAAGTGTAATATAATTTTAATTTTCGCTTATTATTTTATAAATTAGGTAAAATTTCAAGCATACTATGCTAGGTGCCTAGGTAAAACATATCATTAAAATTATGATTATAATAAAACATTTTTTTTATCAATTTCTAACTATAAAATCTAAAATCGTTTTTATTCCGTTTATTTTAATATTAGCCTAAGAACTGTGATTAAGACATATTTTCGGAAAATATATCTATTTGAAATAAAAACATATTTTTCTGCCAAAATGTTCTCCGTTAAAGATATGAAATATCTTCTTTGAAAATCTTTTTCTAACGTTTTTGTATTAGTAGTTTTTTTATTATTAGTTTTTAAAGAATTTTCCATTAAATAGGCATAAATTATTTCGTCATAAAATGGCCTAAAAACCTTTAGATACGGCTTCATAGAGACATAGTTGCAAATGCCGAGTAAATTCGATAATATCACTCAATGTTGTTAAATGACATTATGAAATACCATGTTGTACGTATAATATAACTTCTGTATTTAATATATTATGTGTTAAATTATATAAATTATGTCAGCAGTGTAGTTTTCATTTCTAACACCTCATAAAGTAATCCTTATTTCATATATAATTGTCATACAATAATGTCACCTGTCGCTTGACAATTTTCATGCTAAATAAGGCACCGACAATTGTCACCGTGGACTCCTATTTCGCCACGGTGACAATTGTCGCAGCTACATAACACCACAGGTTTTCTTTTTTTTACATACGGAGGAAAACGAACAAGCGGGTCACCTGATGGTAAGTGAACAATATCTGATTTTTAATTTGCATAAATCTTTGGTCTAAAATTAGAAACGCATTTTCTAGATAAACATATTCTTTAAACAAGGCAAAAAATACTTGGAAAAAGTTGGATGAAAACTCTTCAAATTGTTTTATACATTTTATTTTCAAACTTAGCTTAAGTTTTACACATTTATCAACTAACAAACATTGAAGAAACCAAAGTCCTTATAGTAGGTAACATGAATAGAGCCCTTTTAGCATGTTAGGTCATCAAAATAAGGGAATAATGTATAGTACAGCTAAAGGGGCTTTATTCGTGTTACCTATTAATGAGGGACTTAGGGATTAAAACGACTTAAATACGAAGTCATGTTGAGCTACCCTTCTTGGAGATTGGACTTTCCTTTCTGAGATACAATTAAAAAGACACAATTAAAATTAGTGCTATTTTTACACTGTCCGCAAAAGTCACAACTCGACTTGATGCAGTTTAATACTTAAAAATCTACGATCATGAACATTGCCAGAATAACAAAACAGATACTAAAGTTAGTCATGGTCTAAATATTATGCTGTCACCATTATTAAAGTGACAGTTGAAACCAAATCTAACTGGCGCACTCAAAGACGTCATTAAACCTTAATGCTCATTATCTCCCTTTTTTAACATTGTGTTGTCTATATGTGTTTGTTTATTTGTTGTTTTGTTTTGTTCTAGATGGTGTAAAAACTCAATTAATAATAAAATCAGAAAAACTAATCTCGTCACACCGGTCTATTTTAATTTAAACAACGTGTCTCTTTGATCACTCGATGTTGGCAGAGTTAAAAGTGCTCGTAATGGCACGATAGCAGCCATATACAAAAAATATATCTTTATTTCTTATGTCTATTATAAGAAGGTTTAATTATCGTCTCTGAGCGCGGCAGTTTCTTAAGAATTACTTACATAAGAACAGTTTTGTAATAAAGGGTTAAAATTATAATATTTACAATTTAACATCTCAGAAGGTATAACATAACATTATTGGTTGCAGTGGCGGATTTATACACTTTTAACCTTGGGAGAGCCACGCTTCGGCATGAATGATGCCTGATCTCTGACTTAAGTCTTATTTTACCGGTGAGCGTCTTTTGTGTAATAAAGTTGTATTCATCGACCATAGTAAGGATAAGGGAATGGCGGTGGTGGGGGGTAGAACACTGGGGGAGGGGGGTGGTGGTAGAAGCCCCCGTAGCCGCCATAACCCCCCACCACAACGATGGGGGGGCGTGGGAACCCAAACCCAAAGCCGAAATGGGCGTGGATTATCTGAAACAAAAAAAAAATTGGTGGATAAATGTTAAACTTAGAAAAAAGATTTTGGAGAGCCACGCTTCGGTATGAATGATATGATACCACGGCCTCATAGAAAACCGGCGTGAAGCAGTGCCTAAACTGTAAAGTATCAGCCTACTCTCCCACTGCAGGGCAAAGGCCTCCATCATAGAAATCAAGTCATCGCTACTATGACGGGATTAGGCTTAATCACCACGTTTGCCTAATGCGGTGCGGTGATCACAAACTCGAGCTATATTCGAAAATTTCGAAACATACTTGGGCTCGACCCGGGAATCGAACCAGGGACCCCGAGATCACGGCCCGGTACTTAAACCCCCTACCACAAAGTAATTACATACAGAAAGTAGGCTGCCCACTAAGAACTAAAAACGTGTCATGTACTCACGCATGCGCACTAACGGGGAAATACGCCTTTTCGACCACATTTATCCTAGCCTATGACATAGATTGTCAAACTGTCGAGGTCTGTGGTAGAGGCCGCGCGCTTATGTACTCATGCCGGGCAACAACCCTAGCATATGTCACCGAACTCTTCTAAATTCAAAATCAGGCTGAGTCTACCTTCTGTGTGTAATTATTTTGTGCCACTACCTCGACCAACCTGCCTGCGCTGTGCTTCGCCTAAAATATTTGGATTCGGTATGTTTAAATGTTATGTCAATAAAACTTCTATTCTTGATTCTACTATACATACACATAAGTACAGTGTTTGGTCAACAAATAACATGAGGTCATTGACACCGGATTTTGAGTAAACAGTGATGAAAAACGTGCAACTTTTGAGTAGAACGCGATTTTGAAGTAAGGTATTTCATCCTACTCATTGGTTCTAAAAAATACTCAACGAACAATCAACCATCCCCGGTTTTTATACAAAAAATAATACTTAATACATCCTACTACTATTATAAAGGCGAAAGTTTGTATGGATGTATGGATGTTTGTTACTCTTTCACGTAAAAACTACTGAATGGATTTGAATGAAACTTTACCACAATATAGCTTAGGTATACATCAGAATAACACATAGGCTACAATTTATAAAAATATATTGTGTGGATTGTCCAAAATATGACGGTAAGTGTCAATAATTAACTCCACGCGTACGAAGTCGCGGGCGGCCGCTAGTACATTATAATATTAAAAAATAAAATCAAAAATTCTTTATTAAATTGAAATCCTGTACAGAACATTTATGAATGTCAAGTTTTAGAATCAACCGCTGATTCGGAAGGTCAATAATTTCTACTGAGAAGAATCTTACTTAAATACATAATAATATCTATCACTCGACATTAATATTAATACCTTACATAAAAATAATAAAAAAAAAATGCGCCAGACAATCACACCAATCAACCTGGTTTCAAACTAGGGCAACCCCTGTATATGAGTACCAGATGACGATAATCTGGGGGCGTCAACCCAGAACACCCAGACCCAAGACAACTTAGAAAATGTAGTTTCCTAAATTGACTTGACCGGGAATCGAACCCGGGACCTTTCGTGCTTCGGGCGAACACCTTGGCCACTGCGCCATCGAAGGCGCGAAAAGGCCATAACATTAATTTATACGAGACAGATCCACTTACCTCTATTAACAGAAACAAACACAGCCAAAACTGGTAACAATTTTACTCTCATTTTGAAGATCACGTCTTAAGATATTGTTCCCAAGTCTATATCTCAGTAATAAATAAATTAATGACAAAAAGTCCAGACTTTATATGAGAAAATTTACCAAGTTATTTTTGCTACTCTTAATATCATTGTTCACTCTTATTGTTTAAAGAATAAAGTTGAAATTGGGAAACTTCTCGCTTCTACGCAAGTTTGTTTCGCAAAGTTTGATCTGCAGTCACTATTTATTTTCGCAAATATATGAGAATATATGAGTAATACAGCGCGACAATTTATTTGAAAACATATTTAGGCTTAACGAGAAGCGATGACTGTCTAGAGTTGCGGTCACCTCAGAGTGTAATTCCCAGTTGTGTCCAAAACTGGACACACACACACTGGACACATTTGGACCATTATACAGGATTTGGTGAGTCTGGTAATTATAATGAAGCGACGCACGTCTGACCTTTAACAGGGGAACCAGACCAACAAAATTAAGCTTAATGTATCTAACTAGGTACTAGAAGATGATTATAAATAGAATTTATTAGATTGAATGATGATAATGTATATTTAACTATAAATTTATATATATTTAACTATAAATGTTCTACGCCACTAGTGGCAGAATATGCAGGAACTATTTTATACCTATAGGTAGTAACATCTTAATGCTACCATATTTAAAAAAATTAAACATTTCATTTCATTTCATTTAAATTTTCGAATCAATATTTTTAAGACACCTGTTACATAATATGACAGAAAGTTCCTTAAGTAGGAACTAAATAAACTAATAACCGATTTGGTATTTATTACATGGATCTCATAACTTTTTACTTTTTCCTGAAATCATCTACAGCCCACATCCACCCACTGCTGAGTATAGGCCTCTTTATCACGCCACTCCCTACGGTCCCCAGCCAGCCTCATCGATTGTTTCCCCGCTACCCTTACAATATCGTCGGACCAGGCAGGTGGTCTTTGTTGTCCGTTGGTGGCAAGTCCTTGAGTGGAGACCTCGACTCAGTAAGCGTAGTGTTGGACGCCCTGCGACAAGATGGGATGATGACATTCGAAGGCTGGCTGGTGTGGGCTGGATGAGAGTGACCGAAAATTGGAAGCAGTGGCACATACCTATTAGGGGATATCTATGTCCAGCAGTGGACGAGTGTGGATTGCTGATGATGATGATGAGGCAGGTGGTCTACCCACAGGACGTCGTCCCAATCTTGGCTGCCATTCAGTAAGCTATACCACCTATCATCCTTGCGCCTTGCCAGGTGATCTACCCATTTCCACTGTAGCTCACACACTTGGCTAAAATGATGATGATGAATTACAATAACTGGTGAAAAGTTTCTTATTTAACATTAGAACTGTTTAAGCTAGTAGTGGAATCTGACTAGGATAATGAACTACTTAGTCTTATTTCTTAAGTTACATTGTGTTATTATAATTATGGTGTTTGTTTCCCCAATAAAGAAAAAAAAATAAAAGTAATTACTTAAAGTATTTCACCACCGTACTACACGCCACCAACTTGGGTTCCATCTATACCACCTGAATGGTTGGCGATCCTCTACCTTACGCTTTACACCAACTTTATACCACGCATCTCCTCATTGTGGAATCAACTTCCCGCAGCGGTATTTCCGAACCGGTACGACATTCAAATCTTCAAGAAACGAGCCTATACCATCCTAAAAGGCCGGCAACGCATCCACACTCCTTCTGGTGTAGCTGATGTCCATGGGCGGCGGTGTTCACTTACCATCAGGTGACCCGCTTGCTCGTTTGCCTTCCTATACTTACTGTATAAAAATACAGTAGAAATAAGTCTTAGCCAGTAGATTGTGCTAATCAAAATTATATGAAACACGACGTAGTTTTAACACGAGGGATTCCCATTGCACAAGCGTTTGCTAATTATCACCCAGACTCTAAATGAATGAGACGAAAATACTTAGCAAATATTGATATGGTGTTTTCCTATATCTAATAACAAAGATGGCATTGACTTGTACTATGACGTCATAGCGAAGGTGACTGGAAAGTGTTTAGGGTTCCGTAGAAAATGGCAAAAAACGGAACCCTTATAGATTCGTCAAGTCTGTCTGTCCGTCCGTATGTCACAGCCATTTTTTCTGAAACTATTAGATTTATACTTTTTTTATGTGATAGGTAGCAGACGAGCATGCGGATCACCTGATGGTAAGCAATTGCCACCGCTCATGGACACTTGCAACACCAGTGGACTTACCAGTTGGATATATTGTGTGATTGCCAAGTCAATAAACGAATAACCGACTTGGCAAAACATGGATCTCACCACTTTTTACGGTAGTTGCGAGACTTGGTTTTTTTTGACAAGTATTGTTTTTGATGGGATACTTAAATACATGTCGATAACTTTGGTTCTCTGCCGGATCACCTCGTTCGGATCCGATCACGCAGAGAAACGCCGAGCATAGCTCTTTCCATAGGCCGCTGAGCGACTTTAAACTTGTGAACTAGCCGTGCTGTTAGTGTCCACGTTTCAGCCCCGTATGTCATGACGGGTAGGACGCACTGATTATAGACTTTTGTCTTTAGGCACTGTGGAATAGACGATGTGAAGACTCGACGTAGTTTTCCGAATGCTGCCCAACCCAGCTGGATTCTTCTTTTCACCTCATCCTCAAAGTAGCTCATTGGATTATCAAGCTGAAGTGGCAGTGGGCTGGCCGTATCTGCTGCAGAACTGACATCCGTTGGGGTAAACGAGTTCTGGAGTGGAGACCGCGTCTCGGTAAACGTAGTGTAGGACGACCTCAGGTCAGATGGAGTGACGATCTGCGCAAGAGGGCTGGCTGGAGCTGGATGCGAGTAGCCGAAGATCGATCAAAGTGGCGAGCATTTGGAGAGGCCTATGTCCAGCAGTGAACTGCAACATGCTGATGATGATGATGACTTAAATACATATTCACACCCAGACACTGAACAGACACAAGTGTTCATCACTCGAATGTTTGTCCAGGGTGGGGTCGAACCCAGGATCTTTGGCATATGAGGCAGGGTCCAAATGCGCCATCCAGCCAGGCATATTAAGTTTTTGACGTCCCGTTTGGCGCCATGGTTTGAGCGCCGGTTGAGACGCAAGGGTCGCGGGTTCGATTCCCGCACCAACAAAAATGTTTGTTAATGAAACAGATATTTGTGTTGGGTCTGGGTGTTTGTGGTTTAAAATTACTATTTTTAACATATAAACATATAAAAACATAAACAATATAAAAGGAGGCTGATCCAGCCGTCGATCCTCAACAATCATCATCAACCTAGCGATACAGTCCAACGTCGACAAGTAAGTACCTTTCGAATATTTCGAACTTAAAAGTCGGTTTTGTGATCGCACCGCATTTAGGCAAGCGTGATGATTAAGCCTACTCTTTTCATACATTTTTTTAGTCACAGATAAAATCTAGATTAGACCTAGAACTTACTCTAGTGCAGTAGGTGACCCGGATCCTAGATAGTTAGTTAACCTACTTCCAGAGGTTGCATCGATTGCTCCCAGCGCAGTGCAGATGCGCTGATCGCAGCTTTGGGCCTAGTGATGTGATTTTTATCGATAAATACCCTCACGATAAGGATGTTGAGAAAATTATTTT
Source organism: Cnaphalocrocis medinalis (assembly GCA_014851415.1). NCBI lineage: Eukaryota > Metazoa > Arthropoda > Insecta > Lepidoptera > Crambidae > Cnaphalocrocis > Cnaphalocrocis medinalis. Next base: position 6,362,279 of record CM026301.1, on the reverse strand, counting down.
GATTGGCAGTTTTTTTTTGATATGGAGAAATAATGACCACGCTTGCCTAATGCAGTTGGTATGTGGATTGACGAATTGACAAAACCCTTTATACTGTCCCACTGCAGGGCAAAAGCCTCCATCATAGAAATCAGGATATCGCTACTATGCTGGGTTTAGGCTTAAATGCCTAATGCGAATTGATGATCACAAACCCGTGATAGGTTTGAGAAATTCGAAACATACTTATCATACTTGCTGATATGAGGATCGACGGCTGAGAATCAACGACGCAGCCGACCAACTTGCAAGAAGAGGATCCAGTACACCCCCAGTTTGAACCGGAACCTATCCTTTCTCTTCTCCCCAAAACTGGTTGAAAGGTAGAATTATAGCTCATACTAAAACACTACACAACAACAACTGGAGCAATCTGGAGGAATGCAGACAGGCGAAACTAACCCTACCGCAAATAGATTCCCGTCTCTCCAGAAAATTTTTACAACTTAATAAGCCAAGCCTCCGCTTAGTGACTAGCGCACTAACGGGACATGGCAGCTTTAACAAACACCTGTACAATCTAGGTATAACAGACAGCCCTCTATGCAGAGCTTGCATGGAGAAGGAAGAAACAGCCGCTCACGTACTGCTGGAATGCAGAGCAATGCAAGAAGTTGGCTGGTTGGAGTGAACACCAGCCAACTTCACCCTCCGCACACGAATGGGCTCACCTGCAGCCTGATTGCGGAAAAGCCCGTACGAAGAAGAAGAAGAAGTAAATCTTAATGGTAATTCTTCTTCTTAATGGTAAAAAAATATAAACAATATTTTTATATTGTTTATATTTTTTACCATTTTGATATAATATTATTATTGTTTCGTTCTACTATTATTGAGGGTACCGGAGGCCCAATCGGAGGATAGGGGTTAAAACGTTGACAGCGAACTTGTGACTCTACTTTTGTTGCAGGTGTCTATGGGCGGCGGCAATCGCTTACCATCAGGTTATCCATCTGCTTGTCTTCCAACTATCACATAAAAAAAAGAAAAATACGTCGATATCGATAATTTAATACTTTTCCCTTCCCTAAAAGTCCTGTTTTCCGCTTACGTCACAATCGTTCTTGACCCTAATATTAAACATACTAATATCTAAGCAATCTGAATTTGCTAAACTCGACTCTAACGTTATTTGCAATAAGGTTCAAAATGTAATAGAATTTAAGCTTCACAAATATGAATTTGTTTGGTTTACTGCTAAAACCACATAAGTTTCTTTTTTCAATATAACCTAGTTTTGGTACTCTGTTTTTTTATGTGATAGGTGGCAAGCGAGCAGATGCACCTTCTAATGGGAAGCAATTACCGCCGCCCATAGACACCAGCAACACCAGTAGAGTCACAGCGCACCTGTGACTCCCAACGTTTAACCCCCTTTCCCCCCAATTGGGCCGTACCCTAACTCACTTCTTCTTGCTTCACGATAGTCTTCTGTGGGGCCGTGGTATAACTCCAGTCCAGCCGGTCCATTCTTGACGAAGCGTGGCTCTCCCATGTAACACGAGAACAAGAGAGCACACAGGCCGTGGATCTGGAATCGAATGTTTTTTTTTTTTATTAGACTATAGGCCAACGCTTGACCCAATCGCACCTGATGGAAAGTGACGATGAGGTCTAGGATGACACGCGTTTGCCTAGAAGATGCAGAAGATGCCTGTTCACTCTTTAATAAATCCATGTGAATGTTTTAATAAATCCATTATCTTTTGTGAATTTTTCTACTTAATCGGTTTTCACACTTCACCGACCATGTTGTGAATATCAAACGAGTTAGCATCAGCTTTAATAGTACCAAAGGGAGCTGTTTCCTTAGCAAATTACCGGGACGTCCCGCTACTGGTATTGTAAACCATGTTCAAATATAAAGCACCTTATAGATGTCCCGATGGTCTAATGGTTTAAATACTAGGTCATAATCTCAGGATCCGTTTTTTTATGTGACAGGTGGCAGACGAGCAGACGGATCACCTGATGGTAAGCGATTACCGCCGCCCAGACACTTGCAAGTCCTGCAACACTAGTATACTCTGATTTTTAATCATGTGGAGTAAAATGAACTGACAGATGCAAATGTCAAGTTTCTATATCTACATTTTGACATTTTGCATCTGTCAAATTGAGTGATAATGTATGGGCATGACACATTGACATCTGTCAGTTTACTAGTCATTATTATGAATCAGAGTATAGAGCCGTGGTCACAAGCGGACAACTACAAGCGCAAAACGGGAAGAAACGGCGCGTTCATTCCCGTAATAATATTTTATAGTAGGAATGCAACGCGAAAATCTATAAACATATCCGTAAAGGTTCTTTATAACACAGCCCTGACCCTGCCCCATACGCCAAAGATCGTGGGTTCGATCCTCACCCTGGATAAACATTCGTGTGATGAATGTAATGTTACATGTATTTAAGTATTGTATTTGTGTTTCCTCTGTTGTCTGATATTTGTAACACAAGTGCTTAAGCTACTTAGTACGGAGTCAAGTCAATGTAAGTATGAAATTTTATTTGAATTTATTTAAGTATTGTTATTTATTGCATTTATTGGATGGCTGGCAGTCCACTACTGTGCGCTTTGCCAGGAACTTTCTGCCGCGTACGACGAAAATATGGAACGAACTGCCACCTGCGGTATTTCCGGACCACTACGACCTACAAACCTTCAAGAAAAGGGCATATCTCGCTATGAAAGTCCGGCAGCGCACCTGTGAAGCCCCTGGAGTTGCAGGTGTTCATGGGCGACGGTAATCGCTTAACATCAGGTGATCCGTCTGCTCGTCTGCCCCCTATCATATAAATAAATATATTTTATGAACTGAAACTGAATAAAGGATTTTTTAAGAATTAGGAAGAAGTAACACTTTCCTACTTATTGATTAAATTAATTCATGAATTCGTATCAGAATATAATGTGAAAGTTCGGTTCACCTGCTGCAAATGTGGACGAGTGGTTTACTCCCGCATAGGACTTTGCAGCCACGAGCGCTGCTGTAATGTCACACCGCGTGATGCTGCTTAAATCATCTATTAAAGACGCAAAGGCCTATGATGCTAATGTGAAAACGCTCTAAGCCTGTAATTAAATTAGGGCGAAATATTATTATACTTAATTAACATTTCTAATACTCGGATCTCAGTAATTACACGGAGTATTTGTTAGGAAATCCAACGCAGACTGTGTGTGCCTGGTTTCATTGAATTAGCTAATAAGTAGATATTGTGGTAATAAAATGTCGAAATATGGTTACAATAATTGGTTGTTATTAGTTTAATTTAATGGAAATTTCCTTTGAAGGACCGCATCAGAAATGATGTAATCCGACAGAGAACCAGAGTCACCGACATAGCCCATCGAATTAGCAAACTGAAGTGGCAGTGGGCTGGTCACATTAGCCGCAGAACTGACAACCGTTGGAGCTATAAAGTCCTTGAGTGGTGACCGCGACTCGGTAAACGTAGTGTTGGACGCCGTGCTACAAGATGGGATGACGACATTCGAAGGCTGGCTGGTGTGGGCTGGATGAGAGTGGCCGAAAATCGGGAACGGTGGCGTGCATTAGGGGAGATCTATGTCCAGCAGTGGACGAGCGTGGGTTGCTGATGATGATGATGATGATTAATGGAAATTTGTGCAGGATACACCAAATAAGGGCCTATATTTCCGAAACTAGCGCACACATATTTACACTGATTGTGGCGACTATAACATATTTTTCAAGAAAGCAAATCTCTACATACTTAGATGCAAGTAAATTGGATTTTTCGAGATGCAATACAATATTTTTTATGCGTGGCAAGGAACAATAATGTTAATTATTGCTAAAAACGGTCACTTTTAGCAATAAGTAATTAACATTATTGTTACTTGTCGTTTGTTAAAAAAAAAATATTGCATCTTGAAAAATTTATTATAGTTACTTGCCTCTGAGTTTGCACAGATTACTTTCTTGAAAAATATGACGTTAGGTAGTCGCCATAATCAGTGTAAATAGGTTGGCGGGGCTAGTTTCGTCATTGTAACTCCTTAAATGATTAATGACCATGACTTTGATGGCATTAGGTTTAATCACCACTCTTGTCGCAGATTTGTGCTATTATTGTAATCAACAGAAACTGTGTTGTATTTTATAGGTACTCGCATGGACATACTACATGGGTATTCGTCAGATGTTGCTATAACGCCTACAATAACATTGTAGGCAAAATCCCTCACAAACGAGAGAACAGATAAACAATCTAGGCGCTGCGCTGTACTTAGAAATACAGTGTTCCTACGATTTTTTGGCTCCCGGTGTAACTTGGAACTTTAATGCGTTAAGAAAGTTTTAAAAACAATTTTTTGAGGAACTAATGGAGTTTTCATGTTTTATAACCAATAGGGTTACCATACTCTATGAGACTCGACTTACCCCATCGTGTGGGGTATCGTTGAAAAGGTATCTTTAAATACAAAAAAAAATGCCTTGACACCATGTGGTTCGAACCCCCCAGTCTCGAGATATATTAATACAAAGTTAAAATTACAGTTTTCCTCCCCCCCCCCCCCCCCCCCCTCTTAACTTTTTCAACTAAAATTATAGCAGACTCTGTGTCATGCAAAGTTTTTTTAATACAACTCGACCAACTTATGATGTACAGTTGCCCTAACTAAATGGTAATGTATGGAAATAACTACCTACAAACTATGAAAATAAGGTCGGCCCATCTTATGGCTACGGAACCCTTTCATGTGCGTGTCCGACACGCTTTTGGCCGGTTTTTTTAGAATGATTGACAGAACACGTGGTTAAAAGGATGTATGAACACAGATGCAACCTGTATACACCATTAGAAGGCAGTACTTATAATTATAATGAAGGATTATATTTAATGACGCATTCTTCAACCCACACCAAAGCTCCAATAAGGTTCGTCGTGCCCACTGATTTTGGAAAACGTATGTGGGTAGGTACATTCACAAGAAAAAGTTTGCTTTTAAATAAAAAAAATAAGTAAAAAATAAACAGGAATAGAAAAATCAACATTTTTGGGGCTGCTCATAACCACTCCATACTCAGAATTTAAACTATTTTTTTTCCATAAGCCCAAAAAAAGATGAAAAGAGTTCTTGTCTATGGATATTTTTTTTTAAATGATATTGAGGTTTCTAATATAATTTCTTTTAAATTGAACAAGTCGTAGAAAAAATATTGTTCGTAATGGATGGTAGAAGACGTGGTTATAGGGTGCCCTGTGGCTAGTGGCGTTAAGAATACTGCTAAGTATTGCGTAGTTCCACTACTGGGGAGTGGCTTGCTCTGTGTCACGACTCCGCGAGGGAAAATCCTACTGGGTGTCCTGGTAGGTCGTTCATCTAGAAGCATTGTGTCAAACAATTTGGCGTCAAGTGGCGAGCGCGATTAGTCCCGGCTGTGGGGTATCCGACCGCGATTGCGCTGAGATGGACACCCCAGGGGTTTTGGTTAGGGTTAGAGTCCCACACACCACCTTGTCCCCCACATGTGACAAGGTGAAGGCCATGATGGTTTCACTAGGGAAAACAAAAGACGTGGTTATAGGGTTTAAATGTTCATAGATACAACCTGTATAAATATATAAAAGTTCAAGTCGAGTCGTGCACGAGCACGACTCGACTTGATTGTACTTGATTGTACTCGACATTGAAGTTGAATTAGATATTTGTATGGAAAATGTTTAAAATCTCTAAGTTCGACTTCAATGTCGAGTGCTCGAAAATTTTACTCCACTCCTAACTTTTGTTCACGAGTGTATGCTGTATGCCCATTGCCCAAACCTGTTAGGGTCAACGGACAGACGGCAAGACATCAATATGTAATTAATTAATATAACTGCTTATTATATTGTGGGCTACTGGTGACTTGTAAACGGGATCTGGGAAACAAGGAATTTATAGGGGTGAAGGCAAACGAGCATGCGGGTCACCTGATGGTAAGTGAAAGTTAAAAAGTACCTATCTAATATTATTATTATTTATTAATACACTAGCAGCAAAAATGCTGATGCGTGTATATCACTGCACTTGTGTAGTCTGTTTGTAAGTTAAACTGTCCAGTCCATTTTAAAAGAGTTCACTGTAGGAGCACTTATCACAGTTTCAGGAAGATTGTTCTACGCATTTACGACACTGTTTGGCAAAAAGTGATATCTGGGATTGCTCGCACTTCGAGTGCGTATTATCCTTAGTGAGTGCCCTCTCAAATTTTTGTTCTCATTCCCATTCAGATCATTCACGTCGTAGTATCCTGTTAGTATCTTATATGATATGTCTCGTTCTCTTCTCACCTCCAGTGTAGTGAGTGAGACCCAAAGACCTGAGCCGCTCCTCGTATGTCAGGTTCCGAATGCTGATAGCTAATAGTTCTGTGTACAGTCACAAGTTTTAATTTGGAACCTACTCAAGGTTGAATGTCGTGTATAGTCCGAGGCAAGAAAGTGTAGTTATGACCTTGAGTGCGCAGAAACCAATTTTGATAGAAAGTCTTCTTTTTTACAAGTGCGCAAAATTACGGTTATCGCTATACTTTCGTGCCTCCAGCTATAGCAAACTTTAAAGCTAAAAGTCATAATATTTACCATCGACAACTTCACTTTTCAAGGGGCAACCGTGCGAAAACGTGAACTTTTTTTTCATGGCTGCTATGCGTTTTGAATTAATAACGGCCACTTTTAACAATAATGTCAATTATTGCTAAAAGTGGCCGTTTTTAGCAATAATTAACATTATTGTTTAGTTGTCGCGTGTTAGAAATATTGTATTGCATCTTGAAAAATCCAATTTACTTGGATCTAAGTCTGTAATGTTTTATTTTCTTCAAAAATATCATATTTTCGCCACAATCAGTGTAAATAAGTTGGCGGCGCTATTCGTATAGCCCCTTAAATTTTAGTCAATTTAATTCCGAAACCCTCATAATATAACATGACTAAAGCCCCTTTAGCATGTTAGATCATCGAAACAAGAAAATTTAAAATCAGCTGTTACATACAACAAATAATATTCACCAAGCAATAATGTATGGCATTAGCCGCAGAACTGACAACCGTTGGAGCCATAAAGTCCTTGAGTAGAGACCGCGACTCGGTAAACGTAGTGTTGGACGCCCTACTACAAGATGGGATGACGACATTCGAAGGCTGGCTGGAGTGAGCTGGATGAGAGTGGCCGAAAATCGGGAGCGGTGGCGTGCATTGGGGGAGACCTATGTCCAACAGTGGACGAGCGTGGGTTGCTGATAAATAATGTATGGGGCATATGATTTTCGATTTGCTTGTTATGATGATCTAACATGCTAAAGGGGCTTCATTCGTCTTACATTACGTTTGGATGTTCATCCATTCCGTCATAACTTCCAAACTAGTTATCATAGATTTACAAATAAGTAGGTATCGTTAGAAGCTCCTTGATTGGTCGCTGGTTAAATTGACTACAGCGCCCTCTAGCGTCTTAAAGTAAGAACTAAAAAGAGTTTCATGACGGGATCATCATCATCAGCCTGTCTCAGTCCACTGCTGGACATAGGCCTCCCCCAATGTTCGCCATTTCGCCCTGTCTTCGGCTAGAAGCATCCAGTCTATACCAACAGCCTTTCGCAGATCGTCACTCCATCCATCTAGCCGGAGGCCGTCCTACACTACGCTTTCCGAGTCACGGTCTCCACTCAAGAACTTTTCTACCCCAACGGTTGTCAGTTCTTCGACAGATATGGCCAGCCCATTGCCACTTCAACACGCTGATTCGATACACTATGTCGGTCACTTTCGTCTTTTGTCGGATAACCTCATTTCGGATTTTATCTTTCAACGACAACCCACATCAACGACACCCGACACCACAAAATAATTACACACAGAAGTTAGACTTTGACCTGATTTTGAATTTAGAAGATTTCGTTGACATATGCTAGGGTTGTTGCCCGGCATGAGTACATGAGCGCGCGGCCTCTACCATAGACCTCGTCTTGACAATCTTATGTCATAAGTTAGGATTAATGTGGTCGAAAAGGCGTTTTTGCCCGTTAGTGCGCATGCGTGTACATGACATATTTTTAGCTCTTAGTGGGCAGTCAGCCTTCTGTGTCAATATGTTGTATTTTTTTTTTTTTTTTTTATATGATAGGGGGCAGACGAGCATACGGATCACCTGATGTTAAGCGATTACCGTCGCCCATGAACACCTGCAACTCCAGGGGCTTCACAGGTGCGCTGCCGGCCTTTTAGAGCGAGATATGCCCTTTTCTTGAAGGTTTGTATGTTGTTTTGTGCCCGACATATGTTGTTTTGTGCCCGACATATGTTGTTTTGTGCCCGACATGATGGGATCGTATGGGAAATTATATAAAATTATGAGATAAGCTTAGAATAATAAAGTATTAAATCATAGCCGTGGTACACCACCTACTGTTTAACAAAATAGATTCATTATAATAATAAAAATGGCGTACGGCTATCCCTTAAAAATATCGCTTGTAATTTATATAATTTCATCGCAGATTTTCTTATTTTCCACTTTTTATAAGTCGAGGTTGAGTTTTAAAATTTTCTTTTTATACACCTACTAGTGGCCCGCCCTCACTTCGCTTCGGGACCATAATTCAGAAATGAACCAATAGATGTGTCCAATTACATCCCGCAAGCGTTTCGTGTTTTCGGTTTACCTATAAGCCTTGTCGTTGTCTATTGAAGTTATCTCTTTATAAATAGTATAACAGATATTTGTGTTGGGTCTGGATGTTTGTGGTACCTTCGTTGTTTCTGGTTTCCATAGCACAAGGGAAAACCTTAGTTTGGGACCAGGACAATGTATGTGATGTTGTCTCAATTTATTAAAAGATAGAAGATAGTCATATAGACATTGTCACGGGGCCTCTGTTTTATTTTTTTATTAGCTTCTGCTCGCGGCTTCGCTCGCGTCCCCTACCTCCTATCCCCTTTTTGCCCCTTTCTGACTACCCATTTTAGGGAAGTGGGGGGTGCGAGTGAAGCAGGCAAAAGTTAGTCTAATCTATCCTCTTCTATCTTCTTCTATACTATTTATAAAGAGATAACTTTAATAGACAACGACAAGGCTTATAGGTAAACCGAAAACACGAAACGCTTGCGCGATGTAATTATACACAGCGCCATCTATTGGTTCATTTCGAAATTCCGGTCCCGAAGCGAAGTGAGGGCGGGCCACTAGTATAATATACAACAATCTAAATCACAGAATCCTTTTTAATAACAGCTGAATGCTAACAAGATTATATTAAACAGTCACAGATTATAATATAACGGCTCTATCACACATAGTTCGGCTTAAAATCGGTGATAGTAGAGACGTCACATTTTATGAGAAAATCGATTAAATAATTCTGCATTTATTTTATAACTTAATCGATATTATATCGTTACAAATACGAGTAGAGTGAAAATCGGCGAATAGTAGAGAGGTCACATTTTATGAGAAAATCGATTAAATAATGCTACATTTAATGTATATCCTAACCGATATTAAGTGATATCGATACAAATAGGAGTAATTTGTTTTTAAACATATTATTATAACATTGTACAGATAAAAAAAGTAATTTATAGATAAGTAAATGGGTAACCATTTATTAAATATTAGATAGTTATAACACTTTATTTCGAAAAATAAATACTCTACATAATTATTATCTACTAGGTATTACAGAAATTGTATGTACATGATATAACCGTACAGTACCGTATGCTGGTATTACCCCTGAAAGATTTCTACCAGACACCTTTTAGGCATAGGAAATTTCACAATGATGGAGACATTCACACAACATCTCATACATTGACCTACCTAACTTCGTATTAAGTAGCTTAAGCACTTGTGTTACAGATATCAGACAACAGAGGAAACACAAATAATAGGTTATTTTATGTGATTGGTGGCAAATGAGCAGACCAATCACCTGATGGTAAGCGATTACCGCCGCCCATATGATAGACACCTGCAACACCAGTAGAGTCACAAGTGCGCTGTCAACCTTTAACCCCTTTCCCCCAATTGGGCCTCCGATACTCTCACTCACTCGGCGTAACACAGCGCAGGCGCTGCTTCACGCCGAACTTCTGTGAAGCCAGCCCATTCATGCCGTAGCGTGGCTCTCCCACGGTTAAAATAGTAAGTACATATATTACATACATATATTACACCCAGACACTGTACAAACACAAGTGTTATCACACGAATGTTTGACCAGGGTGGGGATCGAACCCACGACCTTTGGCGTATGAGGCAGGGTCACTACCAAATGCGATCCAGCCAGTAAAAAAAGGCCAGTCAAATCTAAATAAAAAAATCGATTCCTTATTTATCGATTCGTAAACAAAAAAATCGATTATTAATAACATCTCTAGCGAATACTTTAAAATGGCAAACCAATCGAGTGTGCCAAGATGTAGAGTCACCTTTTCTTAATCAAATTCTATCTTTATTATCATGTACTTAAGGTGTATTTTTGTACGCATGGTAGAGTATTTTAATATCTTTTTCTTATGGTACACAGCGCAGCCTTCAAAAGCTCTCACTGAGTATGTAACTTGATGTAAGGGTGTTTACATAGTAGAGTTTTAAACGTGGGAGAGCCACGCTTCGGCATGACAGGTGATCAGTCTGATCGTTTGCCACCTGTCACATAAAATAATCTTGCTTGATTTGATAACCCTTATTATGTGCTCTACTACTGTTCAAAAGAGGGAGAGCCACGCTTCGGTATGAATGGGCCGGCTGGAACAGAGTGATACCACGGCCTCACAGAAAACCGTCGTGAGGCAGTGCCTGCGCTGTGTACCGCAGGCCCAATTCCGAGGAATGGAATTAAAGTTAGGCAGCGCACTTGTGACTCTACTGGTGTTGCAGGTATCTATAGGCGGCGGTAATCGCTTACCATCAGGTGACCCGCTTGCTCGTTTGCCGCCTCTAGTATAAAAAAAAGCATACCTTACTTAAACAACTAGACCATATCGGGGCAATATTACTGAGTCAATAGCTTTTAAACTTTAGTATTTACTTAAGGGGCTATACAAATGAAACTAGCGCCGCCAACCTATTTACAGTGATTGTGGCGAAAATACGATATATTATAAGAAAGCAAAACATTACAGACTTAGATAAAAGTAAATTGAATTTTTCAATATGCAATACACCAGGTGGACCGACGATCTGGTGAAGGTCGCGGGAGTCCCTTGCGAGTGGCACAGGACCGATCTGTGTGGAGAACTTTGGGGGAGGCCTATGTCCAGCAGTGGACGTCTATTGGCTGAAATGATGATAAGTGTAGAAATGTGTAAACAAGTATTACCAAAGTTATTATTACCTATATTTGTTTATTTAGTTAACAAATAAATGCAGTGTCCTTGCTGTATTATGTGTCTTAGTTATACTTGAGTAACAATTAAAGTAATCGAATAGACTCTCAAAATATTGATATTATACACATTCATTGTTAAATGTGACCGTTTGTCAGTTTGTACGCCATTTAGAAGAAAAAAAAAATGCGCCAGACAATTCTAAAAACCTCTGTACTATGAGCACCAGGTTATATTTTACTGGGGGCGTCAACCCAGAACACCCAGACCCAAGAAAATTTGGAAAATGTAGTTTTCCTAAATTGACTGCATTGTCTATGGGCTTTGACAATCGCTTACCATCAGGTAATCCGTCTGCTCGTCTGCCACCTATTACATAAAACGGATTAGACAGAAGCTTGTTGGTTGAAATGTGTTTGAAACAGTAATGGAAGCTACAACAAACACAAAGATAAAATAGACACCCAAAAATTTTTTTTTATGATTTTAAGTGGCAGACAAACTGACGGATCACCAGATAGTCAGCGATTACCGCCGCCCATGGACACTTGCAACACCAGTGGAGTTACAAGTGCGCTGCCAACCTTTTATCCCCTTCCCCCCCGAGTGGGCCTCCGGTACCCTCACTCACTAGACGAAACACAGCTCTTATTGTACTACATGAGAGCAATAAATATTATGACTATGACTATGACTACAACATATCTGTATTTTTGGTGCCAAATAAACTTTTTCTATTCTATTCAATTTTATTCTTTAAAATACACGAAATCTGCAACCAAACCCAGGCGCGTAGCCTTGTCTCCCAAAAACAGGTTACGTTTTCACATCTGTGTAAACGCTACCTTACTATACCAGGCATCCAAGCAGACCACTCAAGCGCCTCAGTGCTTGCCAACCGTGCGTACGCGCACACGTCTATCGCGTCACCTCGAGAAAACGTGTCAAAAAACAATAAAAAACACGGAACAATTAAAAAAAAACAATCCAAAAAGTGTTTATTGCCCTTTTGACAGCTGTCAGACGCCATTTTGTGGGCAAAACAAGGCAAAACTGTCACTTTGGAACGATTTTTGTGCAGTGCAATGGTGCTGTGAAGTAAGTTTTTTTTCGTCAAGTTGGTAGCTTAAAAGATTTTTGAGGTTGTAAACTTAAAATAGGTTTGTGTTTTAAGAGTTTTGATATAAAAACTTGTGTTTTTAAATTGAGTAAACTTTTTGTTCAAAGTTACACAGTTCGCTTGCTTTTCTAACCAAGTCTACATGACTTTTTAACAATCTTTATGTAGCGTTCACGCGGACTACATTATGTTTTCCCGTAGGAATTAACTGTTTTCCCGTGGTAAAATTTAGTAAATCCTTAGACAACATAGATAAATAGGTATTGATTCAATAAGTTGTTTTTGAGTCTAGATATTATTTGTTATTTAAACTTTAAATAAATAAATTATTAATTTTATTGTTTTTAAAATGATAAATAAAGTATTTTGGATTTTTCGAACATAGCTCGGGTTTGTGATCACCAATCCACATTAGACAAGCGTGGTGATTAAGCCGAATCACATCACAGTAGCCATGACTTGATTTCTATGATGGAGGCCTTTGCCCTGCAGTGGGGCAGTATATAAGCTAATACTTTACTTTTTAATTTACAATATCTTTATAATATTATTAGGTGTAGTTCAGAAACCTAGGAAAAAGATTTTGGACACTATATTCAATTAGATTTTAGTTTGATGATCAATATTAGCAAAAGAATGTGAAGGCCAGACAATCGTTTAATTGTAATTACCAGATTTACTATCCTGGCAATAGTCCAAGTGTCCCCCGGGCTCTGAAGCGACAGTCTGGACTCAATCGGGAATGACAGGGTGATATGATGAAGCAAGACTACCTGTGTCTACCTAGACACAGGTCCCTCCACCAGCCCATGGTCCTTCCTACCGTCTCGGCATACGGACCGAATCTTGGGAGACGCTCACCAGGTACTTGCTAAGGGCTCTTTCCCCGGTGCGTTTCTTCACTCCCTACAAAGTCTGTGTCTTTAGCCCATCTCAATGTCACTTCTCCCCAAATGGGGCGTGAAACACCACACTAGCAAGACTAGGTAGTTAGATTGGGCCCAAGGTCGTGACTCGAACATACTCAAGACTTGTCACGTTTTTCGGTCTTGCATTTAGGTAACACTAGCGACCGCCTACGACTTTGTACGCTTATAAATTGTAGCCTATGTGTTATTCTGATGTATAAGCTATATTATTGTAAAGTTTCATTAAAATCCATTCGGTAGTTTTTGCGTGAAAGAGGAGCAAACATCAATCCATACTTACAAACATTCACGTTTTTAATATTAGTGGGACGATACATACCAAAAAACAATAATATCCCCTGGTTTGTCAGCTTTCTGGATTCCTTCCCCCATTGACATCTCCCTCCAATTGCAGGCCGCCTGCATTCACAAAGAATTTGCGACTCAAATGGCTCCCTTACTTTAATACTTACTTGACTGGCCGGTTGGCGCAATGGTAGTGACCCTGCCTCATACGCCAAAAGTCATGGGTTCGATCCCCACCCTGGACAGACATTCGTGTGATGAATACTTGTGTTTGTTCAGTGCCTGGGTGTAATGTATTTAAGTATTATATTTGTGTTTCCTATGTTGTCTGACATCTGTAACACAAGAGCTTAAGCTACTTAGTACGGAGTCAGGTCAATGTATGAGATGTTGGGTGAATTTATTTTATTATTTATTATCTCCCTCCAGTCGCAGGCAACCTCCATTCTCCAAGAATCTGCGGCTCAGATCGCTCCCTTACTTTAATGCCCACTGCCTACCACTCCAAAACCATTTTGCCCCAGTGGCCTAAAACCTTTTTGCCCCAGCGACCATCAGGTTATCGTACGTGGTTACGCCCACAGCTGTCTTCCACTCTAAAACCTTTTTGCCCCAGCGGTTGTTAGGTTATTGTACGTTGGTACACCCATTGTCTTCCACTTTTAATTTTTTTTGCTCAAGCAGCTGTGAGGTTATTGAACGTAATCTGCCCACTGCCTACCAGTACTCCAAAACCTTTTTGCCCAAGTGGTCAACAGGTTATCGTACGCACTCCTCCCACTGCCTGCCACTCCAAACTGTTTTTGCCCCCTGGTGATTCAGGTGTCTATGATCTGCGGCAATCGCTTACCAACAGGTGATCCGTCTGCTCGTCTGCTACCTATCACATAAAAAAAACTTGGCTATCATTTTACATTTATACAGAACTAGCTTTTGCCCGCGGCTTCGCTCGCGTTATATTCGGGGTAGCACAAGAGTAGCCTATGTTACTCTCCATCCCTTCAACTATCTCCACTTAAAAAATCACGTCAATTCATCGCTCCGTTTTGCCGTGAAAGAAAGACAAACATACAGACAGACACACTTTCCCATTTATAATAATACTAGTGGCCCGCCCTCACTTCGCTTCGGGACCGCAATTCAGAAATGAACCAATAGATGGCGCTGTGCTCAATTACATCGCGCAAGCGTTTCGTGTTTTCGGTTTACCTATAAGCCTTGCCGTTGTCTATAGAAGTTATCTCTTTATAAATAGTATAGATTATTAGTATGGATTCTCTTCCTCGTTTGTATTTATTATTAAGATCACATATAAAATCCTAATCTTATTACGTGGATTTAACATTAGAATATATAGGTTCTTGTTCATTTGAAATGTTAATTTTATTGTTTCCTAGTTCAGAATAAAGCTAGACCTTTATTCTTGAGTTGTCTTATTAAAATTGCATTTGCGTCATCTGATTCCCATAACATGTAAAACTACTTTTATTATAGCTATCATTTATAATATTACTAGCGGCCGCCCGCGACTCCGTCCGCGTGGAAAAGTAACTTTTTACCCCCCTTTCAACCCCTTACACCCCCCTTTTCGCAATAAAAAGTAGCCTATGTCCTTTCTCAGGGTCTAGATTATCTGTATACCAAATTTCATTTAAATCCGTTGAGTAGTTTTGGCGTGAAAGAGTAGCAGACAGACAGACAGAGTTACTTTCGCATTTATAATATTAGTATGGATTTGGTGCAACAGTAATAATATTTGTGCACTATAAAGTGTTTTAATATACCAAATCATAGCATTTAGCATTTGGTGCATAATTAGTAATTTTGGTGGGCAATTAGTAATTTTGGTGCACACTTAGTAATTTTGATGGGCAAATAGTAATTTATGTCCGCAATTTAGTTATTTTCGTGGGCCGTAGTAATTTTGGTCGACAATTAGTAATTATTTTGGTAGGCAATTAATTCGCGGGCAATAGTAATTTTGGTGGGCTATGTTGTTCTGTAGGTTATCGTTTTTTTTTGGCTCAGTAGGTTGGCTCACCTCAGCCTGATGTTAAGCAAGAAGAGAGCCCACGTTGTAGTTACAACAAACGCAATGGCACGGCATCACATCCGTTGGCACTGCCAGGGTAAGTTAATTTAGGTAACAGTTAAATACTAGCCCTTTTAATATCGGAATAAAATAAAAAGACACTGTGGCGTAAAATAATAACACACAGAAGGATGGCCGAGCTGACCTTGAAAGCAAAGAGTTCGTTATAGTTATGGCATAACGTATCGCGTCTCTCCCGTATGTTGTCTCTGTCATTCACGGCAAAACATGGCGAGATGTAAGCACGCATGACTGTGTGCGTAGGTTGTTTTTATTACGTCCTTCTGTGTTTTGGATTGCAATCTAGTTTAAAACTGCAAGTTTTTGTACTCTGTCTATTTACTGTAATGTGCTATTGGCGGACGGACGAATAAATAAATAAATGTGTTGTGTCAATAAAATACATAAATTTTGCGGCATTTGTTACAGAGCGTTATTGTTCAAGATTCCCTATTACAAAGTTTCTTAAAAACCTTATTAAATCTCAGCATCTATAATTAAAAAAAATGGCCGTAAAGAACTCAAACACATCATCATTTTAATTACCAATCGCGCACCGGGAATCGAACTGGTCACGGTACGGCGGGCCTCAGCCAAGCATGAGTGTACGGTATCTCAACTATTACTCTAGGAGTTCAAATGATGATTGGCATGGGCGTACCCAGGTTCTGGGCAAGAAGTGGGCAAATCAGATTTTTATAAGCTGCGCATAAGGAATAAAAAAACTTAAATTCAAACAATTTTAACTACCTACGCTACTTTACACGACACTTTCTGCCGCGCACCTCCTCATTGCGGAATCGACTTCCCGCAGCGGTATTTCCGAACCGGTACGACATCCAAATCTTCAAGAAACGAGCCTATACCTTCCTAAAGGGCCGGCAACGCATCCTTCTGGTGTAGCTGACGTCCATGGGCGGCGGTGTTCACATAGTCACAAGTGCCCTGCGAGTTCCCGATGGGCCTCCGGTACCCTCACTCACTCAAAGAAACACAGCGCAAGCGCTGCATTATGCCGGTCTTCTATGAGGCCATGGTATCACCACATACTTTGACATGACATACAATTTCGTTACAAATTTCGATCTTTTTTTTTGATATAAGAATGAACTTCATACGTCATGTCACCGCTAGAAAGTACCTAATATATGATATGGTCGAGCCGGTCCATTCATGCCGAAGCGTTGCTCTCCCTCGGGAAAAAAATGATTGAAGGTTGTTTTACATATTTCGTTT
This sequence comes from Cnaphalocrocis medinalis, assembly GCA_014851415.1. NCBI lineage: Eukaryota > Metazoa > Arthropoda > Insecta > Lepidoptera > Crambidae > Cnaphalocrocis > Cnaphalocrocis medinalis. The sequence continues at coordinate 6,345,229 of CM026301.1, read as the reverse complement.
TTTTTTTCAGGTACAAGTGCTAGAAGTGATCTGTGAGTGACAAGTGAAAAAAAAGACTCAAAATGGCGGCCATCCGACTTCTAATATGCCTCAGCCTTATCCATATGGCTTTAGCTAAAGGTAAGAGCTTAATATTTGTCATACTATACTATCTTTTTTATATTGAGGATAATCAAGATGACCTCACTCCGCCTGATGGTAAGCGGCCGTGAGATCCAAATATGTGGTTGACAGGCACAAAAGAACAAACAAAGTACCTTTGAGTCTGTCATCCTCACCCTGAAGGCCTGCTGAGATGCCGTTTCCTGCCCCGCCTAAATACCCAGGATTGTAAGAAGGAGGAAACACATGAACTGGAAGGGCATTCCATGACTTGATGGCTCGGGGCAGGAATGAGGAGCTAAACTTTCTAACACGCGACAAGTAACAATAATGTTAATTATTGCTAAAAACGGCCACTTTTAGCAATAATTGACAGTATTGTCGCGTGTTTTATATTGTACTAGCGGCCGCCCGCGACTTCGTCCGCGTGGAAAAGTTTTACCCCCCTTTTATAACCCGTTACAAAACCCCCTTTTCCGCAATAAAAAGTAGCCTATGTCCTTTCTCAGGGGTCTAGATTATCTGTATACCCAAATTTCATTTAAATCCGTTGAGTAGTTTTTGGCGTGAAAGAGTAGCAGACAGACAGACAGACAGACAGACAGACAGACAGACAGACAGACAGAGTTACTTTCGCATTTATAATATTAGTATGGATTGCATCTTGAAAAAATCTAATTTACTTTTATCTAAGTCTGTAATGTTTTGCTTTCTTAAAAAATATCGTATTTTCGCCACAATCAGTGTAAATAGGTTGGTGGCGCTAGTTTTCATTCGTATAGCCCCTTAACTGTAACTCTACATTATGTATGCAATTGCAAAATAATTCTCAATTGTACCTACAACATATAAAAGTCATAAAATTATTAATTTACTACGTATAACGGGGAAGACTTTTGCAATGCACAGATAGGTTATTCATTTTTGAAAATATATGCGTTTCTATTAAATTTTACTGCCGGTTCTCTATTATTGCCAATTTTATGGATTTATAGATAGATAGTTATTCTTTATTGCACAGTAACAGAATACATGTATGGTATTACAATAAGACACAGTACAATAACTTTTATATATCTACTAGTGGCCCGCCCTCACTTCGCTTCGGGAACGTAATTCAGAAATGAACCAATAGATGGCGCTGTGTCCAATTACATCGCGCAAGCGTTTCGTGTTTTCGGTTTACGTATAAGCCTTTTCGTTGTCTATAGAAGTTATCTCTTTATAAATAGTATAGAAAATGATATGTGGCAGACGAGCAGACGGATCATCTGACTGCCACCGCGTAGTATACTGAAATAATCATTTTTATTTTTACCACCATTTCTCCTTGATTGGTCCTTTAGTACCCTCACTCACTCGGCAAAACACAGCGCAGGTTCTGTTTGTAATTAATAAATAAATCATTATAAATAGACCTGACTCCATAGTAAAATATTATAAACCAAAAAGGCGAAACATTATCGTGCTGCAGTCGACACGCAGCGCCATCTATTGGTATATAATGGAACTAATGTACCGAAACGAAGTTAGGGCAAAGACATTTGATTGAGGGCAGGCCTCTAGTCCATACTAATATTATAAATGGGAAAGTGTGTCTGTCTATCTGTTATATTTGTTTTTCTTTCATGGCAAAACTGAGCGACGAACTGACGTGATTTTTAATTGGAGATAGATAAAGGAATGGAGAATAACATAGGCTACTTTTTGCCCCTTTCTAACCCCCCCCCCCCATTTCAGGGAAGAGGGGGGCGCGAATGAAGCCGTGGGCAAAACTAGCTTTTGCCCACGGCTTAATTCGCCGCGCTTCATCTTCTATACTATTTATAAAGAGATAACTTCTATAGACAACGACAAGGCTTATAGGTAAACCGAAAACACGAAACGCTTGCGCGATGTAATTTAGCACAACGCCATCTATTATTTCATTTCTGAATTACGGTCCCGAAGCGAAGTGAGGGCGGGCCACTAGTTCTTATATAAAAACAACGATATTTGATATTTAGGCTAGTGGGTCTGGTAGCGTTTTTCGGCCGTACGGAATCAAAAGCGTGAAATTTTATAATTTCATGCTACTCGGAAAGATATAAAAACATTTTATATGATTCATTAGCATGCATGTTGGTCAGATGATGCGCTCGTAAGATAATGACTATAATTTTCATGCGTAATTTCGGTGGCATTCATCATAATTTCGGTGGCGCAAATTTTTGGAGTAAAAAATCTTCTAAACTATTTCTTGTATTTGCTCGGCGTTTTTAGTATATTAGATTTAAATGAAAATCAAAACAACCTAAATGATGCCAAATAAACCGTTTCAGAAAGTTATCAAAAATATAAAAAACATATTCATCATCATCAGCAACCCACACTCGTCCACTGCTGGACATAGGTCTCCCCTAATGCACGCCACCGCTCCCGATTTTCGGCCACTCTCATCCAGCTCACTCCAGTCAGCCTCCGAATGTCATCATCCCATCTTGCCGCAGGGCGTCCAACACTACGCTTACCGAGTCGCGGTCTCCACTCAAAATCATGTCTGATACCTACTCATAGTACAAAGGTTGCCCTAGTTTGATACCAGGTTGATTGGTGTGATTGTCTGGCGCATTAATTAATGAATCAATTTCTATTTAAAATAGCAGCCAATACAGGGTGTATCTGTGAATATTTCCATCCCTTTAACAACGTCTTCTACCAACCATTCTGAACAACATTTTGTTCTACGACTTTTCAAAATTCACTATCAAGTTACGGATAAAGATGAAAGTTGAAATTTGTTTAAGCGAATTTCCAAAAGTCATAGAACAAATGTTGTCCAGAATGGTTGGTAGAACACGTGGTTAAAGGGATGTAAATGATCATAGATACACCCTGTATAATCGAAGACTGTACTCGCTATTAAAAAGGGCTATGAAGATTAGCCGCAGAACTGACAACCGTTGGAGCCGTAAAATCCTTGAGTGGAGACCGCGACTCGGTAAGCGTAGTGTTGGACGCCCTGCGACAAGATGGGATGATGACATTCGAAGGCTGGCTGGAGTGGGTTGGATGAGAGTGGCCGAAAATCGGGAGCGGTAGCGTGCATTAGGGGAGACCTATGTCCAGCTTTAGACGAGTGTGGGTTGCTGATGATTCGATTTTTTTTCCAATTGTATGTTGTTAAGCGCTCAGTCCCACCCACTTTAACCATTGTGATGACTAATTAGAAAATGCTACAATATTTTTTTTGCGTTTTGAATGGCTAACGGTTCGGGTCATTGCCTTTAAGTATGTCGCGGTTATATGCTAAATCAGACTTTTTGCAATTTATACAAACTAGCCAAGTGCGAGTCAGGCTCATCCCAACTATACTTCGTGCCAGATAAACTTGCAATAAAAGTCATTCACCCCACTTGTACCAAGAAGTCGTCAAAATTCGCGATACAGATCGCTTCCCATACTAAACTGTCGATAAATTTACATTTGCCGTGTTTCATAATACCAAACGTCAAAGTTCGGTCTATGTGAAGATCGCACGTCAAGGACTATGAAACACGGCAAATGTCATTTTATCGACAGTACTAGCGGCCGCCCGCGACTTCGTCCGCGTGGAAAAGTAACTTTTTACCCCCCTTTTAACCCCTTACAACCCCCTTAATATTATTATGTTGATACAACTTAAACAAATTATTTCGACCAAATTTGGTACCATAAAAACGGTCATTGTGACTAAACCTTAAAAGATAGACATATGCCGTCGCGGACTTTTTTTTTAGATCATGTATAGAGGAATAATTCTTTCATACATATTTTTTGTGTATCTTGAACCGTTTTCGCAGCGCACGCAAAGAAAGCCTTCAAAAATGAATAATTTTCCCCGTTTTTTACACATTTACCGCTCTGTCTTTGCTCCTATTGGTCATAGCGTAATGTTATTTAGCCTATAGCCTTCCTCGATAAATGGACTATCCAACAAAAAAAGAATTATTCAAATCGCACTAGTAGTTTCGGAGATTAGCGCGTTCAAACAAACAAACAAACAAACTCTTCAGCTTTATTATATTAGTAGTATAGATGGTATGGAAAGCGATCTGTATCGCGAATTTTGACGACGTCTTGGTACAAGTGGCAAGTGGGGTGAATGACTTTTTTTGCAAATTTATCAGGCACGAAATATAGTAAGTACAACTATTAAAAAAAACTTAAAAATCTATACTATTTATAAAGAGGTTAATCTCATATTCCACCTCAGATTTTATAGGTAAACTGAAAACACAAAAAACTTGCGCGATACAATGCAACGCCTGGCGCCATCTATTGGTAGACAGTGAAACTACTGTCCCGAAACGAAGTGAGGGCGGGTCAATAATAAATTAATAAATCGAGACAACATCACATACATTGTCCAGTAGCGCTACCATGAGTTGACATCTAAAACTGACATAACGTAAACTATTGCTCTGTCTCTTTCAAATGCATCACAATGAAAGAGACAAAGCGATAGTTTTCGATAGCGAGGATAGTATTTCAAACTCATGGTAAGGCTACTGGTCTAAACCAAAACTAAGGTTTTCCCCTGTGCTAAGGAAACCAGAAACAACGAAGGAACCACAATCACCCAGACCCAACAAATATCTGTTTCATCAACAAACATTTGTGTTTTTGCGGGAATCGAAACTGCGACCCTTGCGTCTCATCCGGCGTTCAAATAACTAAGCCAAACGGGTCGTCAAAGACTTAATTTAAAGGGATGTAAATGTTCACAGATACATCCTGTATGATACATCAAGAAATCATAAAATTAATTGATGCATTCATTAAGAATTTGACATTTACAAATACGTTTTCTTCGTTATAAATAAGCGTGATTCTAAAGCTAGTCAAAATGTTCCCTTCTATTTGCATTCAACCTTTTATTGTGTTAGAAAAGAATAATTGCTAGTGATGTTCCACTATCGATACTTTTTCTGTAGATTCTTTATTAAAAAAAAATCACACAACATCTCATATATTACCTGACTCCGTACTAAAAAGCTTAAGCACTTGTATTACAGATATCAGACAACAGAGGAAGCACAAATGTAATACTTACACACAATACATATATTGCACCCAGACACTAAACAAACACAAGTATCACACGAATGTTTGTCCAGGGTGGGGATCGAACCCACGACCTTTGGCGTATGAGGCAGGGTAACATATGCGCCATCCAGCCAGTCAGTCAGTTCATTGTGGAATCAACTTCCCGCAGCGGTATTTCCGCACTGGTACAGCATTCAAATCTTCAAAAATCGAGCCTATACCTTTTTAAAAGGCCGGCAACGCATCCGCACTTCTTCTGGTGTAGCTGATGTCCATGGGCGGCGGTGATCACTTGCCAACAGATGCTGGTTTGCCTTCCTATATCATAAAAAAATAAGTTTTTTTTAGATAGATAGATAGATTTAATAGTATCTGATGTGCAATAAGAACAAAGTAATACTTAAAAACTAGGGATACAGATTTTCAGTGTACAAATTAAGAGGTCTGAAAAAATAGATCAAGACTATAGTATAACAAGCACTTCGTTGTCTTTCGTCCAATGAGTGTGGTTAACGGAGGCCCGGGTGTTAAGTGTTGGCAGCGCATTCTCTCTACTGCAATTGGAGGGAAAGGGGGTTAAATGTTAGCAGCGCATTTATGACTCTACTGGTGTTGCAATAGCCTATGGGCGGCGGCAATCGCTTACCAAAAACACAAACAAGACGCATCTTTAAATTTATCGATAATTCTTACCAAGTTGAACCGACATCACTACATAATTGCCAGAAATGTATCATTTTGACAACGCAACGGGACCCGATGTCGGGTATTTGTCAAGGTAACAATAAGAATCGGTAACGGGACATGGTAAGCGTATGTAATTGGCTATTTAGGATACATAACAATACTTTTAGCTAGTTGTCTATTATTGGTTACACGTTTGGTAAGATTTTTTTAAGGGGCTATACGAATGAAACTAGCGCCGCCAACCTATTTACACTGATTGTGGCGAAAATACGATATTTTTTAAGAAAGCAAAACATTACAGACTTAGATAAAAGTAAATTGAATTTTTCAAGCTGCAATACAATATATGTATAAAACACGCAACAAGTAACAATAATGTCAATTATTGCTAAAAGTGACCGTTTTTAAAGTATCAGCCTATATACTGTCCCACTGCAGGGCAATAAGGCCTATAGAAATCGCTACTATGATGGGGTTAGGCTTAATCATCACGCTTCTTTGACGTCGTAAGGCCCAGACAGCAGACACAATGGAAAACCAATTGTTTTTTTTTATGTGATAGGTAGCAGGCGAGCAGGCGGATCACCTGATGGTAAGCAATTGCCGCCGCTCATGGACAACAACACCAGTGGAGTTACAAGTGCGCTGCCAACCTTTTATCCCCTTCCCCCCGATGGGCCTCCGGTACCCTCACTCACTCGGCGAAACACAGCACAGGCGCTGCTTCACGCCGGTTTCCTGTGAGGCAGTGGTATCACTCCGGTTGAGCCGGCCCATTCATGTAGCGGCCGCCCGCGACTTCGTCCGCATGGAAAAGTAACTTTTTACCCCCCTTTCAACCCCTTACAACCCCCTTTTCGCAATAAAAAGTAGCCTATGTCCTTTCTCAGGGTCTAGATTATCTGTATACCAAATTTCATTTAAATCCGTTGAGTAGTTTTGGCGTGAAAGAGTAACAGACAGACAGAGTTACTTTCGCATTTATAATATTAGTATGGATTATATTTACATAAGGATAGACAGATTTACTTTCGCATTTGTATTATCAGTTAGGATAACATTTTAGTTATTATTTAGATGTTGGTTTACCCCCCTTTCAACCCCTTACAACCCCCTTTTCGCAATAAAAAGTAGCCTATGTCCTTTCTCAGGGTCTAGATTATCTGTATACCAAATTTCATTTAAATCCGTTGAGTAGTTTTGGCGTGAAAGAGTAACAGACAGACAGAGTTACTTTCGCATTTATAATATTAGTATGAATTATATTTACAGACAGAAGGATAAACAGATTTACTTTCGCATTTGTATTATCAGTTAGGATAACATTATAGTTATTATTTAGATGTTGGTAGAACAAACAGTTTATTCTAAAGGAAAATGTTTCTAAGGCCTTTCAGTTGGCATTATTCATCCAAACCCACGTCTTACAACGACCTTTGCTACCCAAAAACGACAACAACACTACCTCTTCCAAATACCAATACCTAAAAACATCATCACTCTTAACACAACGGAATAAAGTCGAATATCGTTTACTTTTCGCTTGTACAACTGCAAAAAATTAACAAGAGATTATTTGCCAGTATTAATGGGGAGCGTCAGTCTTAATTCAAAGGTATTAAAGTTCAATTTCGTTTGTTTTTTTATTGCACAACGGCAGATCAGTTTGTATGACACCCACTGCCATCCTACATGCGATGACAGGCAGACTTGGTTTCCTATCGATGGTGCGTAATCTTGGCCCAGAAATTATAACAGTTAAATAATAGAAAAAGATTGCTATTTTTTTGTCGAGGACAGCCACGCTTCGGCATGAATGGCGATTCAACCTCGGTGGCGAAAAATGTCTGTGGATCCAAAAATGTGTTTTTTATATGATAATTGGCAGAGGAGCAGATGAATCACCTGATGGTAAGCAATGGTCGCCGCTCATAGACACCTGCAACAACACCAGCAGAGTCACAAGTGCGCTGCCAACCTTTAACCCCCTTTCCCCCAAATGGGCCTAAGGTGCCCTCACTCACTCGACGAAACACGACGCAGGCGCTGTTCACCCCGGTCTTCTGTGAGGCCGTGGTACTCTGGTCAAGCCTGCCCATTCATGCCGAAGCGTGGCTCTCCCACAGTTAATAACATATCAAAATAGTAAAAAACATATAAAACATCAACAATATAAAAGGAGGCGGTCCAGCCGTCGATCCTCAACAAAGGGAATTGCGGTTGCACTTGTGTTTGCGCTCACACTTGTTCACCTCTTTCTGCTATCAAGTAAAAGTGAATAAGTACATTTCCTTGCACTAACAAAGAACTTTATACAGGGTGTATCTGTGGACATTTACATTCCTTTAACCACGTGTTCTATCAACCATTCTGAACAACATTTGTTCAACAACTTTTCTAAATTCTTCGAAAATTTTTTCGACTCCCCATACAAAATGACCAAGTCACGTGACCGACTTTGTATGGAAAGATGATTTTTTTTTATGTGAATACTAAAAAGTCATAGAACCAAATATGTTGTTTAGGATGGTTGGTAGAACACGTGGTTAAAGGGATGTAAATGTTCACAGATACCGAAGGAAAACACGGAATAAATATTAAAAAATCAATGACATCGTGACTCAACTCACCCACGCTTAACGCATAAGGCATTGCACAGCGCTACAGACGACAACACGTCAACCTACCTCAAACGTGCAAAAATAGCTCTTACGTCTCATATAATAAGGACTGTAAAAAAAATTGTTCCTCAATCGTGCAAAAATAGCTCTTACGTCTCATATAATAAGGACTGTAAAAAAAATTATTCCTCAATCGTGCAAAAATAGCTCTTACGTCTCATAAATAAGGATCATCCAAAAGATAACTCGTAATGCCTGTACACATGCGCTTATAAAGCTATGAACACATTTGCAACATCCAACTGGGTCAGTTTGCGACAGCGTTGCGTCACTTTGACAGTTGAGCTGACTTTTTCTTTTTTAAGATGGATTTAAAGAAAGAAACAAATTCGCATAACATCTCATACATTGACCTGACTCTGTAGGTACTGTGTTACAGATATCAGACAACAGAGGATCACAAATATAATACTTAAGGGGTTATACGAATGAAACTAGCGCCGCCAACCTATTTACACCGATTGTGGTGAAAATATGATATTTTTGAAGAAAATAAAACATTACAGACTTAGATCCAAGTAAATTGGATTTTTCAAGATGCAATACAATATTTCTATCTCGTTCAAGTGTTCATCACACGAATGTTAGTCCAGGGTGGGGATCGAACCCACGTTGGCGTATGAGGCAGGGTCACTAGCAAATGACAAACCCCCATTTTAGGGAAGTGGGGGGCGCAAGCGAAGCCGCGGGCAAAAGCTAGTAATGATTATAAATCTTTATTATAACTCGCGTGAACGAAAAAGCGCAAAAATTATGTTGCGTCCTTTTCTAATATCATTGTAAGTAGCCCCTATTATTTAATTAGTACCAATTCGCAGTCACAGCGATATTTACTTCGTGACCGTCACTGGATCGTATATATTCTAATAAACCGTTTCTAAGAAATGCATTCGGTCTAGTGATGTAACTTTAGTGTCAAACATCGATACAAAAAAAATATAACACATTATTTTTTAAATATCGGGCCATCAATTTACCTAAGTACCCACTCTGAATTTTACTTATGTCAATACAGACAGACGTTTAAGAGCCAATTCTATACATTGTGTAGTATATGTGTGTGTATGTGTAAAGTATGGGAACTTGATATTTACATCTGTCAGTTTATACATACTGTGTATGTGAACGGAACTGCTGGATAATTATAGTCAAGTTTCTATACATTTTTATTTTTTTGCTCATATCAGACAACAGACAAAACACAAATAATAAAACTTAAATACGAGTATATAATGTTACACAAGCAAACAGTATTCATTACAAGAATGTTGTCCAGGGTGGGAATCGAACCCATGACCTGTGGGGACTCTACCTAATGCGCCATCAGGCCAGTCAAAAGTATTACTTATTATCAGATGATTCACTTGCTTGTTTGTCGCCATTAGCATAAAATATAGTTTATTAGCAATCCACAAAAGTCGATATCTGCTAAAATATCGATATGTGTCAGATACATCGATATGTCCTTAACATCCCTAATTCTAAGCTCAATCAAGTCGTGACTGCGCTAATAAGAATTGACATTTCACTTTGCATTAGGTATTCATATTAAGGTATTCTAGAGAGAGTGAAGAAGGGAAATATACTAACAGTATAGTTAGAAAGAGATAGACTTCTATTGACATATGAATAAAAGGTACTTGAACTTACATAGTTATTATAAATTATAGATAAATACTCTTTATTGCACAAAGTATGGTAACATCGTAAGCGACGACCTTCGGGGTAGAAGAAAATTATCTTTATTGTATTACAAACAAGCAACAAATTTGACTGTACAAAAAAAGATAATCTCTAAATGGTCTCTACCAAAGCATAGAGTCAACCCTAGCACACACTCCAATTAAGAGTACACGGAGACACAAAGAGAATTCCCTGAATGAACGCGTCTCTATATACAGGGTGTATTTGCTAACATTTACATCCCTTTAACCACTTCTACCAACCATTCTGAACAAAATTTGTTCCACGACTTTTAAAAATTAATTGTGGGAGAGCCATGCTTCGGCATGAATGGGCCGGCTCGACCGGAGTGATACCACTGCCTCACAGAAAACCGGTGTGGAGCAGCTCCTGTGCTGTGTTTTGCCGAGTGAGTGAGGGTACCGGAGGCCCATCGGGGGGGAAGGGGTGACTCCACTGGTGTTGCATGTGTCCTCATCTGCTACCTATCACATAAAAAAAAAGAAAATCCCAAAAAAAATTTGCAACTTTTCAAGCAAAATCGGTCACGTGACTTGCACATTTTGTATGAGGAGTCGAAAAAAATTTCGATGAATTTTCAAATGTTTGGAGATAAATAAAACTAGTTATAAAAATAATAAATTGAAACTAAGGTTTTCTCTTCTGCTATGGAAACCAAAAACAACGAAGGAACCGCAAACACCCTGACCGTACACAAGTATCTGTTTCATTAACCAACATTAATTGTAATTTTTATTTTTGGTATAGCAAGGTTGTGGGTTCGAGTCCCACCTGAACCCTCCGAGGAATTTTTTAAGTGCAATATTTACAACATTAATTGTGTTGGTGCAAAATCGAACCCGACCCATACTTCTCAATCGGCGCTCAAACCATTGTTGAAAGATAAGAGACAAAGATAAAAAAAAAACATTTATTTGTTACGCACACACAACACACATAGGACAAAATACAAACAGGCTGGACAAAAAGAACATTAACAACATTATTGCTCACATTAAAACCCAAAAACAAGAAAAAAAAACATACAATAACTGCGCATACAAAAACGGGTCGTCCATAGATACATCCTGTACATAGAGCTATGTAGATGTTGCCAGATAAAATATTTGATAACTCGCCTTTAGCTTGCTCTGACGCCATTGTAGCGCGAAAATGGAGTCTTTTATTAAGATTGTGTCTACACTCATGTTATAATCTCTCATGCTGTGCCCTCCCAGGGTGTCACATGAATACTTTAATAATATCTGTTCCACCTCGTTTTGTAATGTGATATGCAATAAATGCTTTGAATTTGAATTTGAATTTGAATCTTGAAATTAAGAGTTCAAAGATAAAAGGTTGGCAACGCACTTGTAAATCTACTGGTCTTGCAGGTGTTTAATAAGTAGGGCGGCCACAATCGCTTACCAGGTGATCCTTTTACTCGTCTGCCACATATTACATAAAATAACTACGATCAGAAGGCCTCTAAGTGACATTAACGGGGGGCGTTGTACAATATTTTATCTATGGGAAATTTTCAAAAACATTGACACTTGAAAGGAAAACATTAGCACAAATTAGTTCCAACTTTTTTTTGGTTATGTCTTCTTCATTTATCCTATTGCAAAAGTCTAGTATCACCGATAAAAATAATCACAAGTATCAAAAGAAAGACACTCAACCGCCACATCCTGGCCACCAAGAAAAAAAACATAAAACTGACAGCGCAAAAAGCATGGCGCTCCCGCCATTTTTCTCTGATGACATTAATTTTCCCGCGTTTTTGACGGCATCGTATCTTTTTTCGCGTTTCTCGCTGGCCATTAAAAGCGTACCATAGAGTATAAATAATAGCAAAAAATGCGACGGGAATTAGGGTTGCACACGGTATTGCAAAAACTAATAGTGACGAAGAAACTTTTAGATAATGTGGTACTTATATCGATATTCTTATATCGATTTGGTGTTTTATCCATGCTTGTTTTTTGGTACAAAGACTTTTTTTCCTCGCATACATATGTATAATGTACCTACTTGTCATGTAATGTACATAAATATATAAGGTATATACAGACTTATTCGGTTTGCCATTAAAATATTTATTCAAATTAAATTAGTACCCTTAAAATACTCATAGATATACAATGATGCTAAGCAGATTTGAATGAAAAGTTTCATTCAAATCCGCTCATTAGATTTCAAGATTAGCGTGACAGACAGTCATACAGACAACAGACTCAAAAAAAATCATAAATTTACGTTATGTTACTGTTTTAATTTGCCGCAATTTTTGTAAATATATTCAATCTACAGACAGCCACACAACAGGTTACCACAATCTGTCAAATTTCCTAAATTGTTATTCAACTTAACGTGTTTGACAATAAGGTAACAATCCATTGAAGAAATTTCACAGTTTTGAATACTTTGAAGTAATCGCTACAAGCGATAAGACCTTACACGTTCCATATCATGCATCTACCGATCACCCATTCCACATACATTTATCGATAAATTTCGATATTGATATAGAAGCAACAGCCCTAACGGGTATCTGAGTCCGATCATGCGGCCAGCATTATTTCTGTCCGTTTAAAAGTTATTTATAGTTCAGTTTTTACTAAAAATAGTTCTAGTACTATCGTGTGTACACGTTTTTATAGGTTAAAAAATTATAAGCAGTTTATAAAAATGTCAATTATCCTGCTACTATTATAAAGGCGAAAGTTTGTTTGGATGTATGGATGTTTGTTACTCTTTCACGTAAAAACTACTGAATGGATTTGAATGAAACTTTACCAATATAGCTTATACATCAGAATAACACATAGGCTACAATTTATAAAAATATATTGTGTGGATTGTCCAAAATATGACGGTAAGTGTCAATAATTAACTCCACGCGTACGAAGTCGCGGGCGGCCGCTAGTTTATTATATTTATTTTTCGAACACATCTCGGGTTTGTGATCACCGCATTAGGCAAGCGTGGTGATTAAGCCTAATCCCATCATAGTAGCGATGACTTGATGTCTATGATGGAGGCCTTTGCCCTGCAGTGGTCACCCCTGTCAATGCTATAATTGTTAAATTACAGAAGTAAGTATTGTTACGTAATGAGATAATAAGTCTTATGGCGGCGTCGACCGTGATAGCTGGGTAATAGTCACACGAAGCACTTAACAAGCCGCTTATACAGCTGTTGGTTGTATAGCGGTGTTTATCCTGGATTTTGTTTTCAAATCTATGTTATCGCTTTAAGATTAGCCAGTAAAGATATGTTTTTAAACTTTCGCGTTGCATTATGCAAATACTACATATAAACGGGACTAAACGCGACGAAAATTAATAAGTACATTCTAGCACTTACTGCTTGACGTTTCGACTGCGTTACAACAGCCGTGGTCTTAATTTTCGTCGCGTTTAGTCCCGTTTATATGAAGTATTAGCCAATAAAGAGTCAAATTATCACGTAGCTAATTATATTAGGTTGTATCTGTGAACATTTACATCCCTACGCACGTGTATTACCAACCATTCTGAACAACATTTGTTCAACAACTTTTCGAAATTCATTGAATATTTTTTCAACTCTCCATACAAAATGACTAAGTCACGTGACTGACTTTGTATGGAAAGATGTCAATTTTTTCAAAAGCCATTTATATTTGTGTTTCCTCTGTTGTCTGATATCTGTAACACAAGTGCTTGAGCTACTTAGTACGGAGTCAGATCAATGTATGAGATGTTGTTGTGATTTCTATTCGCCACAGCTTAATAAAGTAGGTATTATTTTAAGCGCCATCTATATCTATCTTCTATCTATCTATCTTCTATCTTCTTCTATACTATTTATAAAGAGATAACTTCTATCGACAACGGCAAGGCTTATAGGTAAACCGAAAACACGAAACGCTTGCGCGATGTAATTGAGCACAGTGCCATCAATTGGTTCGTTTCTGAATTACGGTCCGAAGTGAGGGCAGGCCACTAGTCCTATTACTATTATAAAGGCGAAAGTTTGTAAGTATGGATGTATGGATGTTTGTTACTCTTTCACGTAAAAACTACTGAATGGATTTGAATGAAACTTTACCACAATATAGCTTATACATCAGAATAACACATAGGCTACAATTTTTTAGGTTTCTACGAACCTGAAGTCCACGCGAATGAAGTCGCGGGCAAAAGCTAGTAGACAATAAAAATGTGATGGCGTCGCGACCCCTGCCGAGTACTATCAAGAAAATGTTGTTAACATAATTAGAACAAAAAAACGATACACGCAAAAAGTATAACAATCAGTTGGAACCGACACAGATAGGCCGTTCCCAGACACAATGGATACCATGGGATCATGCCCTGGTTCCATGATGTAAATTAATGTATGGGCACAGTTAAATTAAGGGCAGTGAGGTGAGTACTACTGAGTGACTGATTTTTCAATTTACGCAAACAGTAGGTTTAATTAAAAAAAAAAGAAAAAAAAACATTGACACCCAACGCAATTTTTTATAGCTTAGGAAGGCCATCGAACAAGCGTGTCACCTGATGGTAAGTGAAAACTGCCGCCATGGATATCATCTACACCAGAAGGAGTGCGGATGCGTTGCCGGCCGATTAGGAAGGTATAGGCTCGTTTATGTATTGGTAAATAAACTCGAACTAAAAGCAAAACCCCCCCCCCCTCCTCCTCCTCCTCGATGGCGCAGTCCCAGGTCCCAGGTTCGATTCCCAATCTAGTCAATTTAGGAAACGAGATTTGCTAGGATTTCTTGGGTCTGGGTGTTTTGGTTTCACGCCCAAAGTTAATTATCGTCGTAGGTTGATTGGTGTGACTGTCGGACGCACTTTTTTTTAACCAATTCGAGTGCGGGCCACTATTAAAGATAAAACGCTTTTAAATCAGCGCCATCTAGTTGTGCATTACAATCGTTTATACGGGAAATGCCTAGTCTTCTACCGCATTATTTCAAAACGGAGCTTATATTTAACCATTATGCTGTCACTTTTGCAAGTCACAAATGAAAGTAAGAGCAACAGTTTTCAAACCAAAACTAACTTTAGTTTGACTACGTTTTGTATTAAGGGGACTAGAGAATATTAGCACAAAATAATTACACACAGAAGTTAGACTCAGCCTGATTTTGAATTTAGAAGAGTTCGTTGACATATGCTAGGGTTGTTGCCCGGCATGAGTACATAAGCGCGCGGCCTCTACCACAGACCTCGACAGTTTGACAATTTTATGTCATAGGCTAGGATTAATTTGGTCTAAAAGGCGTATTTCCCCGTTAGTGGGCAGCTTACTTTCTGTGTGTAATTATTTTGTGATATTAGTCTGCAAGCACTAATGTAAAACTACCGCTAATCCTGAATTTTCTACATATTGATGATCAAAGTGACATGAAATAGTGCTGTGTCATTTTATTTAACGATTATGGTTATCATAACATGTTTAATCAATTATAAACTACATTATGATTAAGTTTTAATGTTCATGGACCAATTAACGAATAACATAATTATGCAAATTAATTTATCTACCGTTACATGTAACAATTAATTTTATGCGAGTTATAACAACTTTAGTAAATAATTACCCGTTTTCTACGAAACGACGTTTACGGAAAGTTATTTTAACTAAAAACGAAGGGTAAAGCATACAAGCGACGCCAATCGTTTTACATTTTTAGGTACCTACTAAACTAGATATATTTCTTACTATTGCGGCCAGTTGGAGACTTTTATCATCATCAACAATTCACTCTCATCCACTGCTGGACATAGGTCTCCCCTAATAGCACGGCCTACCATGCCTCCCAATTTTCGGCCACTCTCATCCAGCCCACTCCAGCCAGCCTTCAATGTCGTCATCCCATCTTGTCGCAGGGCGTCCAACACTACGCTTACCGAGTCGCGGTCTCCACTCAAGGACTTTACGGCTCCAACGGTTGTCAGTTCTGCGGCTAATGTGACCAGCCCACTGCCACTTCAGTTTGCTAATTCGGTGGGCTATGTCGGTGACTACTGGTTCTCTGTCGGATTACATAATTCCTGATGCGGTTCTTCAGAGATACATAGAAGGCGAAAACCGAGAATTGGCCTCATGTAATACTTAAATGTCGGTTTTTTTTTGTAAGGAATATTACTTACTTATTAGTTACTAGCGGCCGCCCGCGACTCCGTCCGCGTGGAAAAGTAACTTTTTACCCCCCTTTCACCCCTTACAACCCCCCTTTTCGCATATAAGTATCCACTATGTCCTTTCTCAGGTCTAGATTATCCGTATACCAAATTTCATTTAAATCCGTTGAGTAGTTTTGGCGTGAAAGAGTAGCAGACAGACAGACAGACAGAGTTACTTTCCTCATTTATAATATTAGTATGGAAGTATGGATTACTATACTTATTCTTACTTATTTATAAATAATTCTCGCGTTTAGACCCGTTTATATCTATTGTATAAGCAATAAATAATTTTGAATATTATGAATTATGAATGCAACGCTAAAATCTATACTATTCATTAAGAGATAACTTCTATAGACAAAGCGTATAGGTAAACCGAAAACACGAAACGCTTGCGCGATGTAATTTAGCACAGCGCCATCTATTGGTTCATTTCAGAATAAATTACGGTCCCGAAGCGCAGTGAGGGCGGGCCACTAGTTTAATACATATAGGTCGTTAAGATTTTGGTTTCGATCATTATAGCTTTACTGGTGTTCATTATTCTGTATGCATATTTATGTGGTCTACAATTATGCCATACTGAAGTGAGCAATTATACTAAGTAATTTGTTTCATGGGAGTATTCCTGATCGGGTACTGAATATTCAAAAAGTTCGCATACATGAAAACTAAGCGATGGTAGCTCTTTTTTATGTGATAGGGGGCAGACGAGCAGACGGATCACCTGGTGGTAAGCGATTGTTGCCTACTATAGACACCATATAAGTTACTCTGTGGACCCCTGCATGCCAGTAGAGTCACAAGTGCGCTGCAAATGTTTAACCCCCCTTAATTGGACCCTCACTCACTCGAAGAAAAGGCCAACTCGACCCGAGTGATACCACGGCCTCACAGAAGACCGGCGTGAAGCAGCGCCTGCGCTGTGTTTGGACGAATGAGTGAGTGGAATAAAAAAAAAGAAAAAAAAATGCGCCAGACAATCACACCAATCAACCTGGTCTCAAACTAGGGCAACCCCTGTACTATGAGTACCAGGTGACGATAATTAACTGAGGGCGTCAACCCAAATCACGAATAACCCAGAAAACTTAGAAATTGTAATTTCCTAAATTGACTTGATCGGGAATCGAACAAAGTTAAAATTAACATAATATATTAAGAAAGCTGTACTCACCTGTAAGTGATACATGTATCAGAACTTTAATATAATTGTAATGTACGGTGGCCAGCACATCAAGTTACTACAATCTGTCAAATTTCTTCAATCGAACCTCACTTTTATGTCAAACGTGTTTGGTTCAATATCAACTGAGGAAATTTGACAGATTGTAGTAACTTGATGTGCTGGCCACTGTACATAATTATAATGAACAGTTTATGCATGTATTTGTTGGTGTGTCTTAATAAATAAATAAGTTAACGTCAAAGTCAAAATATTCTTTATTTGCATAGGCTTATGTACACAGCACTTACAAATCGTTCTACATTAAAAAAATATTTAACTTGGGACCTTTCGCGTTTCTGGCGTAGCCACTGCGCCATCGAGGCCGTCAAAAAGGGGTCTACTCCGCCAAACCATATCGATTATTCGTATCGATACGTCAGTTCATACAAAAACCCTACTCTACAACAGCTTAAAATACGAATAATTGAATTTGACAGCTCACAAACGTCAAATCGACGAAACATTCCGACGACGTCTCTGATGGTATCGTTATAAGAGTATCGTCTCGAGATAACGAGATTTGACGTTTGTGAAGCTGTCAAATTCAATTATTCGTATTTTAAGCTGTGTTAGAGTAGGGTTTTTGTATGAACTGACGTATCGTTACGAATAATTCGATATCGTTTGGCGGAGTAGACCCCCTGTTTACTAACCAACCGATAGTCAACCGACAGAGTCTTCTTTGCTTTTAAATACTGTAGCAGTTACTATATAATTCCTACCATATCTCATTACTTTCAAGCCGTGAGAAATCTACCATCACGCAATTTCACGATAAAACTAAACAAAAAAATTGGCCACAAACAAAAGACTGATTTTATCACGCAAATAAGATGAAGCTTTAATAAGCAGGGTAATTTTTAAACCAGCGACAGTTCTCACTGCTCCTTTTGTCTATGGCATGTCTTGTATTTTAGTACACGCCCCAGATGGGGAGTGGTGGAATAGATCCCATAAAAAACAATACTTGTCAAAAAAAATCTCGCAACTCAGTTGTTCTACCGTAAAAAGTTGTGAGATCCATGTAATACCAAATCGGATATTAAGAGGCTATTTATTTATCGACTCCTTCTGGTGTGGCTGATGTCCATGGGCGGCGGTGTTCACTTACCATCAGGTGACCCGCTTGCTCGTTTGCCTTCCTATAATATAAAAAAAAATCGTCGAAACTAGCGCCGCCAACCTATTTACACTGATTGTGGCGAAAATATGATATTTTTAAGAAAGCAAAACTCTACAAACTTAGATGCAAGTAAATTGGATTTTTCAAGACGCAATACAATATTTTTGACACGCGACATGTAACAATAATGTCAATTATTGCTAAAAGTGGCCGTTTTTAGCAATAATTAACTTTATTGTTCCTTGTCACGTGTAAAAAATATTATTTTGCATGTCGAAAAATTCTATTTACTTGGATCTAAGTCTGTAATGTTTTACTTTTTCTAAAAATATCATATTTTCGCCACAATCAGTGTAAATAGGTTGGCGGCGCTAGTTTTTTTTTTATGTGATAGGTAGCAGACGAGCAGGCGGATCACCTGATGGTAAGCAATTGCCGCCGCTCATGGACACTTGCAACATCTGTTGAGTTACAAGTGCGTTGCCAACCTTTCATCCCCTTCCCCCCCGATGGGCCTCCGGTACCCTCACTCACTCGGCGAAACACAGCACAGGGGCTGCTTCACGCCGGTTTTCTGTGAGGCAGTGGTATCACTCCGATCGAGCCGGTCCATTTATGCCGAAGCGTGTATTTACTTGGATCTAAGTCTGTAATGTTTTATTTCTTCAAAAATATCAATATTTTCGCCACAATCAGTGTAAATAGGTTGGAGGTGACACTGTGATGAGGCTCGGGGTCGAACCTACAACCTCTGTTTTTAACGCAAGCTCTTATCCTTCGCGTGTGCCAACGGTAGAAAACTACCGTCATAATCATTTTCAGTCGCGTGCGGTTATAAATGCGTCAGTAAATCAATCAATCTTTACTTTTGAGAGTCCGTGATTGGTCTTAAAGTAACCCTCCTATTTAATTAATGGAAAAGGGCATATGGGAGACCCTGTGTAGTCCCAATTTAATTAAATGTCTATCTCAAACCTTCTGATCT
>CM026301.1:6278890-6325379 GCA_014851415.1 Cnaphalocrocis medinalis | reverse complement strand
CATAACTGAACCAATTGATTTATTGACAAAGGTTATATGAGGTTTACTTACATGTATTGTATACAGAATACAAATTAAAGTCAAGCATAATGGTTAAAAAAACAGAATCTTTGAGTATGTATAGCTGGAGGCACGAGAGTATAGCGATGACCGTTATTTTGCGCACTTGTAAAAAAGAAGACTTTCTATCAAAATTGGTTTCTGTGTACTCAAGGTCATAACTACACTTTCTTGCCTCAGACTGGATCGACCCACGACCTTTGGTATGAACAGGATCACTATCAAATGCGCGCTCCAGCCGTCTATTTAAATATGATTATAAGCAGATTTCGCTAATCTATACTATTTATAAAGAGAAAACTTCTATAGGCAACGACAAGGCTTATAGGTAAACCGAAAACACGAAACGCTTGCGCGATTTAATTGAGCACAGCGCCATCTATTAGTTCATTTCTGAATTCCGGTCCCGAAGCGAAGTGAGGGCGGGCCACTAGTAAATATATCAATAAATAATTGCGCCAGACAATCACACCAATCAACCTGGTCTCTAAAGGGCAACCCCTGTGCTGTGAGTACCAGGTGACGATAATTAACTGGGGGCGTCAACCCAGAACACCCAAACCCAAGAAAACTAAGAAAATGTAGTTTTCTAAATTAATAAAAGAAGAGTAGAGAAGCTAATAGAAGACTTTAACCTTTTTAGTTTAACCCGAGCGAACGCGTGGTTGTGTAGAGAACCCTACCATTATATTCGTCCTAGTATTGTCCACCCGTTGATAAATACTAAATGAGCAAAGCCGTGTTATTGCTACTAGCGATCTCGCGATATCATTAGAAAATTACGCGCTTCAATGAACATCACCCTTTGACAGTGTTGATTAGTTATGAATAACTTATTTATAAAGGGAGTGTAACTTATTGTTATCTTATTATTATGCTTTCATCATCAGCAACCCACGCTCGTCCGCTGCTGGACATAGGTCTCCCCCAATGCACGCCACCGCTCCCGATTTTTGGCCACTCTCATCCAGCTCACTCCAGCCAGCCTTCGAATGTCGTCATCCCATCTTGTCGCAGGGCGTCCAACACTACGTTGACCGAGTCGCGGTCTCCACTCAAGGACTTTATGGCTCCAACGGTTGTCAGTTCTGCGGCTAATGTTGGACCCCCGGTTCTGCTCAATTGCTCTCTGTATTAAGAGTGTATATATTATTATGCTTTAGCACTAAGGAATCAGTCGCGTACGTAGTCCTGGAAAACGATGCTGTGACAAACCAACGGAAGGAAATCCTCGGATCTGCGAAGTCACTCCGCGAAGCCTGTGATGATCCCAGGAAGCTTCAGCGCATTTGAGCGGAGTTAGGCTGGCTAGAATAGCCAGGACCCTACACGTCAATGGACCAAGTAGGAGTCTAAGTGCGGAAACAGTAGTCCACTTTGCATTACATCATACTTACTCTAAACTGGAATTCAAGACCAAAAAATCTACGATAGATACGTCACTGCCAAATCTGTTAAAGTCACTTATGTCATTTTCAAGTGACGTTTTTAGGTTTCGCTATGGGGGATCGTTATCTTCACTCACTGTGCGAAACATAAGGCCATGGTATCACTCTGGTCTGGTCGAGCCGGCACATTCATGCCGTACCTATATATATATGTATAGGTATAGCTGCAAAATAGGTGTTTTTTTGTGCAACAAATTACACCGTGCCATGCTTCGGCAGAAATAGGCCTGCTAGATCGAAGTAATGAATCGAATTTTCCAAGATAATTTTCTTACAAAGTGCGAACTCTCCTAACCGGACCTCTCGCCTTACCTGCGTCTGGTCTTTTTATGTGATGGGCAGACAACAGGCCTCCTACCAGGTGGACCGACGATCTGGTGAAGGTCGGGAGTCCCTTGGATGCGGGTTGCATAGGACCGACCTGTGTGGAGAACTTTGGGGGAGGCCTATGTCCAGCTGTGGACGTCTATTGGCTGGAATGATGAGACAAGCAGACGGATCACCTAGTAGTTAGAGATGGCGGACGAACCGATTGACCACTCTTTTGGATTGGGCCTTCAGTACTTGTCTAATTGTCTCAGTAAAATATATAAATAATAAATACATAAAATAAAATATATATATTTATAAAACATAAAAATGTAAACAGTAAAATATTAAACAAAAAAGGATGTAAAAGAACATTGTTTATCTAAAATTAGTTCTACGGCGCGATAAGAGATGGCGCTGTAGTAAATTACATCGCGCGTGCATTGTGATTTTTCAAATGTATAAGGGTCTCAGTACAAAAATGTCGTTATATGTATGTATTAATTGGTGCTTTTACTCCCTCAAAGAAACACAGCGCTGACGCTGCTAGAACATAGTCTACTATCAAATATGACCGGAGTAATGAATCGAATTTTCCAAGATAATTTTCTTACAAAGTGCGAACTCTCCTAACCGGACCTCTCGCCTTACCTGCGGGTTAGCGAGCGCGTCCCCTCCGTGACGTTCGCCCGGTTACTTTTTAATCCGGCCCCTCGTAAACAGCGGCCTGGTAGGGTGGATAAGGGTTTAGGGAAATAGGGAATTTGAGAAACAGACATGCAGATAGAAACGGACTCTTCTCTGCCGTTATGCTCTTGTCAGAGCGGTCGTGGTTACGAAGAGGCGTTTTTATCAAAAAAAGAAAGAATTAAATATTAAATCAAATTAAGGGGCTACACGAATGAAACTAGAGCCGCCAACCTATTTACACTAATTGTGGCGAAAATACGATATTTTTTAAGAAAGCAAAACATTACAGACTTAGATAAAAGTAAATTGGATTTTTCAAGATGCAATACAATATTTCTAACACGTGACAAGTAACTATAATGTCAAATATTGCTAAAAGTGGCCGTTTTTAAAGGCCCCCCTTTCAACCCCTTACAACCCCCTTTTCGCAATAAAAAGTAGCCTATGTTCTTTCTCAGGGTCTAGATTATCTGTATACCAAATTACATTTAAATCCGTTGAGTAGTTTTGGCGTGAAAGAGTAACAGACAGACAGACAGAGTTACTTTCGCATTTATAATATTAGTATAGAAGTATGGATGGGTTTGCACTTGACCTCATCTCACCTGATGGAGAGTGACAATGAGGTCTAAGATGTAGCGTGCTTTCCCAGAAGAAGCCTATTCACTCTCGACTTAAAGACACCCAAATAGGCCATCCTATTATCGTACATCCACACATCAAAGTATACATCAAAACTGTCAAATTTCTTCAATCGACTCTCATCTTACTGACATATTAGGTATTCATTAAGCTGAATATTATTTCAAGAAATTTGACAGGTTGTGGTACCCTGAGGGTCTAATTTGAAGAGGACGTTACGACCGAATCGGAGCTCCCCTCTCTTTCACACGCGCTGTGCGCGCTTTTGTTTGAATGTGACAGGTATATTCTCATTCGTTACGGGACGTCTTCGTTATAAGCCACCTGATGTGTGGCTTACTGTACATACGTGTGTTTGTTTTTATGTGATAGGTAGCAAACGAGCAGGCGGATCACCTGATGGTAAGCAATTGCCGCCGCCCATGGACACTTGCAACACCAGTGGAGTTACACGTGCGTTGCCAACCTTTAATCCCCTTCCCCTCCCCGGTTGTTGTGGTGTCCTTATTAAAAAATGTAGTATTTTCTTTCTTTCCTTATCCGGCTTACTTCGCATAGATGGTGTCCACACTCGTCGCCCGGATCACGGATACCCCGCGATGATCCGGCCATCGCCGCCATTTTGCTGGAAATATGGCGTCGGCCCGCGGGGAAATGCTTGATCTATTGTTTATGCACGGGTTTATGCCTTGCTTGGTTTCTTGATTTTTTTGTTTATGGCTAGTTGAAACTTGAA
This sequence comes from Cnaphalocrocis medinalis, assembly GCA_014851415.1. Lineage (NCBI taxonomy): Eukaryota > Metazoa > Arthropoda > Insecta > Lepidoptera > Crambidae > Cnaphalocrocis > Cnaphalocrocis medinalis. The sequence goes on along the minus strand of CM026301.1, from coordinate 6,321,494 downwards.
AAGGTCTTTTTATGTGATGGGCAGACAACAGGCCTCCTACCAGGTGGACCGACGATCTGGTGAAGGTCGCGGGAGTCCCTTGCATGCGGGTGGCGTAAGACCGATCTGTGTGGAGAACATTGGGGGAGGCCTATTGGCTGGAATGATGAGACAAGCAGACGGATCGCCTGGTGGTAAGAGATGACGGACCGATTGACCACCCTTCCATCCGGATTGGATCCTAGTACTCTCACTGCCTTAAGGAAACACTGCGCAGATGCTGCTTTTCCTACAAATATTGCCTGACTGACATTTTTTTTAATATAACTGGATTACATATACTTAGATAGATATCTATCTATCTATATGTAATCCAGTTATATTAAAAAAAATGAAGAGTATTGTTATATTGCCACTGGGACAATAATAAAAGGCGGATCTTCGTTTACTGTGTATTAATTCTGGAAATAACGTATTAATAATAACTAACTACAACACACTGGGACTATCACTTGTATTCCGAGAGGGCACTCCCTCTTACTCGATTGTACTGGTGTGAGGCTATGGCCCTCTTGGCCCGCTTAGTCGTACTCATAATACAATGTACTCTGTGGTCGTACTTCTCGCGATAGAATGCGCTCCAGCGAGCGTGTTTGTTTATTTTTCAAAGTATGACAGATTCCCATTACAAACTCGGCCATAAACGGCGGCCAGTACTCAAAGAGTTTACCATCGTTACAGTATCTACTCTTTATTGCACAACACATTACAGAACTTAAGGCTAATGGTAATTTACAAATACAATATCGGCGGCCTTATCGCTAATAGCGATCTTCATATAAGTAGACTTGAATTTGTTAATTATCTAAGAAAGTAGGTACATTATTTTCTTAATACTCACGTTTTGTGTCCATTTTTTTTGTAAAATATCGTCCTGGTCCCAAACAAGGAAATAGAAACAACGAAGGCCGAAATACCCAGACCAAAAAAATCAAAAAATATTTGCATTGGTGAGGAAATCGAACCTGCGACCCTTGTGTCTCAACCAGTGCTCAAACCACTGTGCTAAACGGATTGATAAATATTTACTTACCAATAAAAGAAAGCCAATCTTAAAATGTTATTCGATTTAAAAGCGTAGATGTGTGTACGTAGTCAGGTAAAATCCTCTATATAGAGACCCCAATAAAAAAGAAAATAAGTATGACTGCGACCATAATTTCTTCATCCACCAACAATTAAAAAGAAAGATGAGAAAAAGTCCCAAATTATGGAGACATCGGCGGAGCATAACTAAAGTGGTTTAGTCATCGTCACTTCCACCATAAACAGTCTATAGAAACAAGATGTAAGATTATTTACATTCCCAAAAGGCGACCGAAACTAATCATTTGCTAAATATCAAATAAAAACTGCTACCAGTAGCCAAATAACAAAATAAGCGCAGCGGGAATCGACCATTATTCGAAATGAAAACCTTTTTGAACAATTACAGAACGAGTATCCGAACGCAACCATAAAAGTTAGAAAAAAACAAACGTCAACGTTCCCGCGTTTTTGTTTTCTTTTTCTGGTAGAATGTGGCTTTGTTTATTGCTCATTATGCCAGTGGCTGTAAAAGTTTTATGACGTCATAGAGGGAAGAAATTTTTAAGAAGAAATTGGACCAACTTTTTTTTTAAATGTCGTAAATGTTTGGATAGAATTTTGGGAATTTAGGTTAACTGCAACATCAATAAACTTATTAGTAGGTAATAAGTTATTATTATCGATAGGCATTTAAAACAATTTCAGTATTTATGTTGGTTTACAAATCCAGATGAAAATAGAAAACTAAAACCGAATAGTTAAGTACAGTTAAATATTTTCCTTTCCGAATCAGCGGTAGATTAGGTACTTACATATTATTTTACATTCATAAACGTTCTGTAATTGAATAAAAAATATATATTTTGATTCTAATGAAAAATCCTACGACTACGCCATGTTTCGTTGAGTGAGTGACAAACACACAACACAAGCACACATACAACCACACACACACACACACGCACACGCACACACGCACACACACACGCACACATGCACACACGCACACACGCACACACACACGCACACACAAACATACGTTTTTTTTTACAGAAACAAATAATATGTCACATGCAGATTCGTTATCGTCTTTACCTGATAAGACGATAACGAATCTGCATCTTTAATGAAATAAACCATTTTGTTTTTTTAGATGTAAATACAGTTAAAGAACTTACTAGATATTTATACTAAGTACCTATACAGTTAAAATGTAGACAACAATCCACTGCAATTGTGCGCTGCAGCAGAACACTCAACGTGCATTATAGCTAACCAATAAAAAGCAAAACGTACGAACATTTCGCTTCTAAAAGGATATTATCCGCAAACGTTCCAGTCGGCCCTAGCTTCCACCGCGAGCCGTATAAAACCGGGAAAATTACTTTACCACTCCCCAAAACACAAAAGGTCGTATCTCCCACATACGACCATCTCCTTCCCGCGCGGCCGTAACAACCGCAGCGTCCTTTTCCAACGCGCCAAGGAAAACTCAGCGAACTAAGCTTTTTCGCAGCTAAAAACTCACCAAACGCGTTCGCTTCCATGATAGCTGATTATACAATACAATACGGGCTAAAATACCCTGAGCTACCCCGGTATAAGCGGAAAGGTCACTGCAAGACCCCGAGGAAACGGCTGTAAAGCTCCCCCTATTGGCTGTTTCAAAAAAACTACGCAGCTTGTGATTGGCCAAAACAAATTGCTCGAGCCGCGTTCTTTATGGTTTGGGAAATTAAAAAGTCGTAAGTGCCAGTGTGGGAGGACGAAGAAGGTCGTAAGTGTGTAGGTTTTGGTGTAGTTTTCTTTCTCTATGGTTCGGGGGTTGGTTGGGGTTACGTAAAGGTACGTTCAGGTTGTGGAATTACAATATTAGAACAATTATATGAGTTTTTCTTTTCGCGATGAGCGGTGTAGTGTGAAGAAGGATTTTCTTATGAAAAATGAAGGTTTCACATGTCATACTTATATTACGTGGCCCACTTCGGCATGAATAGATACCACATCTCACAAATTAAAAACCGGCGAGAAGCAGCACCTGCACTGTGTTTCGTCGAGTGATTGAGTGTACCGTTGGCCCAATTGTGTGGATTTGGGGTTAAAGGTTGGCAGCGCATTTGTGACTCTACTGGTGTTGCAGGTGTCCATGGGCGGCGGCAATTGCTTACCATCAGATGTACGTCGATGGTAGACGTCTGCAACCTATCACATTAAAATAAACAGCCTACTAAGTTACTAATATCACACAATTTAACAGTCCTCATACATTGACCTAATTCAGCATATTTTAAGAAAAATTCAATAATAACCTACTTAATTAAATGTGCTAATGTAGGTAGGGGAAGTCCGGGAGAGTTGAACCACTTTTTACATATAATGTCATAATTACTTGCTTATTGGGTTTAGTGAATCAATTGTACACTTATGCGATGCGTTACTTTAGTAGGTACATTTGTGCATAATTGTATTGCTAATAAAATATGCAGGTAAAATTTTATTGGCATTTTTCAAAAAAATGAGACATGAGTCAAGTCTCCCCACCAGCAGGGACACTTGAACCGGGGTATGGGGAGAGTTGACCCTATCATTTTTGTGGGAAATAAAAATGGTTATTAGCTACAACCACAGTTTCATTATCTTATTTTATGCACTAATTAACTTATTTTTAACCCCTGACGCAAAAATGACTGGGTGTTATAAGTTTGACGTGTCTGTCTGCTTGTCTGTGCGTGTGTCTGTTCGCGGCATCGTAGCTCCCAAACAGATGAACCGATTTGGATTTTGTTTTTTAGTTTGAAAATTATAATAGTCGGGAGTGTTCTTAACAAGATTAGATGGCCGCCAACTTAAGATGGCCGCTACCACAAAGGCCACCCTTTAACCCCAGTAGAGTCACAAGTGCGCTGTTGTGGCAGCGCTCTTGTGATTCTACTGGTATTACAGGTGTGTATGGGCGGCGGCAATCGATTACCATCAGGTATACCGTTTGCTTGTCTGCCACCAAAAAAACTGACTAGAGAAGACTGGTTTAGAAGTAGACAAACTGTCTGTAAATATAGATCTGTGAAAAATACACAACAGACTATGCCATATTATCTAGGTACCTACATAATTTATGGCATTTCGCAAATCCACTTTTGTGTATTTATTATATTCGCATGCATTTTTAGGAGGATTGTATTGATTTGATTGTATTAAAAAATTGGTACAAGTTAGCCCTGCAAGTATAATAAATTATATTAAGAAGAAAAAAAACAGTTAATAAAGATTAAGTAATAATTTCCCTGCACAGGGAGAATTGAACCACTGGGCAAGTCTCCCGCAATCACTGTGGTGCAACTCTCCCGCTCACCCTAATTCTTCATTGAGGTGATGACAAAAAAAATTGCCGCTCGTCTAGTAAAAACACAATAGCACACGTCAAACTACGTTTATCTGGCTATATAATAATAGCAACAAACAATACCTACCTCAATAAATACGGCAGCAATCGCAAATCTTCTTAAAACAAAAAATTGCACTCCGTAGCAACAAAAACACGTTTGACATTGTCATTGACGAACAACATAGCTATGGTGTAAAATGGTTGCGGACTTATGATTGGCTTCTTACGTGCGACCAATGAACGCTTGGACGTTTTGTTCGCACTAAAATTTAACACATTTTCGAAAGGTGGCTCAACTCTCCCACCTGGGGAAGTCTCCCGGTTTTCCCCTACTTATTTAATGTATTCTTTCTTAAAATAAACCATTTTAATTCAGCAAGTACTAAACTTGTGTTACGAACTTCCACAACAGAGGAATTACAAATAGGGTGAATGTGCCCCTTTTCGGCCATTTAGAGGACTTGTTGACTTTGAGGCATTGTTTTTATATGATTCTTTAATCCCGGAATAGTGGGTGTAAACTTTTTAGCTTCAAATTATAGTCTAATTTTAATATAAATACCGCATTTACTTCTCAATTATATAGAATAATTGTTAAAAAATAAAATCTCCAAAAGTAGCAATTTTGCCGGTTTTCGGCCACTCCTTCTATTTTTCGGCCATGAATTTAGCTAGTTCTCGGCCACTAAATAACACAAGGAAAAATGAATTTTATGACATAAAAAATAAGAAACATAATTGATTAAAACCAAGAATTCCAAATCAATTAGGTAGTTTAATTATGATAATAATTTAATATTACAACAAAATTAACAAAGGAACAATAATCTTTGCGTATTGACTAGTAAAAAGTTATTTGTAACTTAATAATAGGTGAATATACGATAGTCAAATAGGACAAATAATTATTTTTTAAGATGATCAAAACTAACTTAGGAACTTTGTTGTCAATTGTTATTTTTCTGTTTGGAATCATTTCCATCTTTGTCCCTTCGCCAGTCTTTTTGTTATTATTCCGTTGGCCGAAAACTAAATATATTTGAAGTGTTTCTCGGCCACTTTCATACCACTGGCCGAAAACTAAACTTATCTATATCAGTTTTCGGCAGTCTAGACAACGTTGTCAATACTATTTACCCGAATTTTATTGCAAATAAAATAAAAAAGTGATAAAAAGGGCACACATCTCATCTATTGGACACACGATCCTGCTTTATTTACTTGATTTTACTGTCAGTATTATCGATGGGCTGAAAAGTGAAATAAAATCATCCCGATTTCGGCCACAATATTTTACCGGGGCCGAGAAGTAGTTTATTGAAAGCTGGTTTTCGGCCGACAAAAATTAAAAACTTTAACTGAGTATTTTCCAAACAATAACCAATAACAAGTGGCCGAAATCTGACCACACAAATGTGAAGACATCATATTTTGTCTTCCAATTTTTTCTTTTGACAACAACTTACCTCTGACATTAAATTTAAGAGGTTGATTTTTTTAATGTATGAGTCAGTTTTCGGCCTGGCGGCCGAGAACGAGAATCTTCCGAAAAATGCTGGTTAGTTACCCGGACATCGAATTAAAATCAATATACTGAATATTATAAACATATCAATTAAAATAACATAAATTCAACTCATCTACAATACAATACGATAAAATAATTGTTCACCTAACTATAATGACTTCATAACTTACCGTGAAACAATTTTGCGCGCACTATTTTTTTTGTTATATCCAGCACACGATGGCACTGTCCAACTTTCAGATGCTCACTGAGGAAGCAACTTATGAACTACAATGCTACAAAATTAAGAGGTGTAGTATTAGATTAACTAAGAGTCGACATGACTCTTTAAGTAAGTCTGTGAAGTATACTTTTCTTATTATTCGGGTTTTAACGGCCAATGGCCGAAAACGGGGTATGGCCGGCAAACGGGCACATCTACCCTATAATACTTTTAAACACAATATAGACACCCAGACATTAGACAAACACAAGAGTTCATCACACGAATGATTACCCAGGTTAAGAATCAAACCTACGATCTTTGGCGTACGGGTCACTACCAAACTCGCCTTAGAACCAGTCAAATTCATTGTCTGTTAAAAAAACGTCCTTGCGGAACGTCCTTTGTCCTTTCACAATTTGTGTTGACAATTTGACGAGTTATTTACACAACATTTCACAACACGAAACAATTGTCCTTTTGAAAGCCTTTCGGGCACTTTGTTATAAATTTGTATTTTGTATTTGTCCTTTTGGATACCCGGGCTTATTTAGTCGACTCCCCGCTGTGGCGTGGGCGGTCAGTAGCAATGATTAGTTTCGGTGGGCATTGTTCTACGTTGGTTGGAGTAAAAGGCGTTGATTCGCGGTAGATCAAGGTAGGTACTTTTGTATGTGACTGCCTTCGATTGTAGAAACTGAGTAATGTAAAAAGATACAGCATGTATGTGTTAAAAGTATCGCCGCCAATGAAGGCTCCATTTGCAAAAGACCAATATTTTCTAATTTTCAGAATGGATGGGTAAAACAAAATAATACCTATGTTAATTTTTTAAATAAATCGCGCTGTTGGGAATACTTTTTCATGGAATTGTGTTTATAGAGAATATTTCGATTGTGACCATCGAAGAAAAGAGCTGTGAGATGAGTCGAAAAATAGGAAATATTACTACTTTTTATGTAATTTTCAAAGCTGATGATTGGCATTCTCATCGAAATGTCATTACAGTGACAGTCTTTGAATCCTTTATCTTTCCGATATTGACATCATAATATTTACCGATTTTTTTTACTAGTACTTACGAGTACCATTTCACAATTAATTATTTATGAGAATGGACCCTGTACGGGCTAGCCATCGTACATACGACTTAAATGCTAACACTGCAACCTACATTGGGCGCGCGCGAAATTATTTTGTTACATTATAATCTGTTAACCTTCAGTACGTCAATAACTTCGTAACTAACCACTCACCTATCAAGGAAAGATTTGCCACCTGTTTACCTGTACTTCAACTTCACTTCAATACATTACTTTTAACTCTGCAAGTCTTTTCTCTGGCGTATTCATCTACTACTCCTCAACTTAAACTTCTGACAGTACGAAGCTTCGTGGTCTACTAAGCGGAGCCCCGTACAGACCCAAAGACTCAAAATTGTCTGCTTTTAAAATTACCTAACAAGACGTGATATTTCTAATTTTTACAACTCATCTGACAGCACCTTCTAAGAACATATTTTACCAGTCACAATTCATTTGAACAAAAGGATGGCAACAATTTGTCCATCACAATGGACACCGAAGCTAATCATTTGCTACTGGGCAAACCGCGACGCGCCCAGACCCAAGATCATTTACATGATGTTGTAAATAAGTTGTTACAGAATAAAAAAAACCGGCCAAGAGCGTGTCGGACACGCACATTAAAGGGTTCCGTAGCCATAAGATGGGCTGACCTTATTTTCATAGTTCGTAGGTAGTTATTTCCATACATTAAACCATTTAGTTAGGGCAACTGCACGTCATAAGTTGGTCGAGTTGTATTTAAAAAACTATGAATTATACAGAGTCCGCTATAGTTTTCGTTGAAAGTAGGTATTCCACCAATTTTCGTGGCAATCGGTGCAGAAACGGCGGTGAACGAGCCAGGACAGACAAATATGACGAAACTATCAAGGTGCCTTTTTTTTCTCAGGGGAAACCATCATGGCCTTCGCCTTGCCACATGTAGGGGACAAGGTGGTGTGTGGGTCTCTAACCCTAACCAAAACTCCTAAGGTGTCCATCTCAGCACAATCGCCGTCGGATACCCCACAGCCGGGACTGGACCGTACCGCAAATCGCGCTCGCCACACAGCCCTTCCCAAACGCGCGACCTACCAGGACACCCAGTAGGTTTTTTTTTCTCGCGGAGTCGTGATACTGAGCAAGCCACTCCCCAGTAGTGGCATGCTCACGTACTCCGAAGCCCGTTTAGTCGCCTCTTACGACAGGCCGGGAATACCTTGAACTATCAGGGTTCCTAGTGAAACCCTAAAAAGAAAATTGACTATCCCACCCGCTATCCGTCCTATCCGTCCCGCTGCAGGGCAAAGGCCACCATCGTAGAAATCAAGTCATCGCTAATCGCCTAATGCGATCATAAACCCGAGTTATGTTCGAAAAACTCGAAACATACCTTATGCTCGACCCGGGAATCGAATCCAGGACCTCGTGATCTCAGTCCGGTACGGTTTTTAACAGTAAAATAATAATCAATTTACTGAATAATTTTCGTCATAATGTTTGAATAAACTTTTCACTAATTTAATTTTTTTTATGTGATTATTTATTTATTTTATTTATTTACTAGTGGCGCGCCCTCACTTCGCTTCGGGACCGTAATTCAGAAATGAACCAATAGATGGCGCTGTGTCCAATTACATCGCGCAAGCGTTTCGTGTTTTCGGTTTACCTATAAGCCTTGTCGTTGTCTATTGAAGTTATCTCTTTATAATTAGTATAGAAGATAGAAGAAGATAGATTTTATGTGATATGTGGCAGACGAGCAAACGGATTACCTGATGGTAAGCGATTACGCCATCATATGAATAAAAACCGATTCATAAATACAGAAGCCTCTTCCACCCTTCTTCCCCCCGCCTGTCTTACCCCGGCTTACCCTCACCTCGCTAAATAATAGACCCCATAACATATTCATGAAGTTTATTTTTCATTAGCCAACGCTGAGCCGCCATAATTGCCCGCCAATTCCGTTTTCTTATAAGCGCAGACGTTTTTGGGTTTCTCTGGGTTTTCTTTTGGGAGTTTTGTTGGTGAGTTTGGAATTAGGGTCTGTTTGAGTACTTTGTAAGCATAGATTGGGGGGGACTCCCTACACAAAATGAACAAACCATGTGACCGACTTTGTACTTTGAAAGTAGATTTTTTTTTATGCGAATTTCAAAAAGTCACAGTACAAAATGTTGTTCAGAATTATTGGTAACAGACTTAATGTATACAGATGCATACTATATATTTTATGCCGAAGCCCACTTTTTGTAATTCGTTTCTTTGTTTTTTGCTTTTGTGGCCAATAAACGTTATCTATCTATCTATCACTTAATAGTTATCATTAATAGAGCCCCTTTAGCATGTTAAGTCAAAAATATAAAAAATATCTACTGTTTCATACGTTATTCATCATCATTGGCAACCCATACTCATAAGTTATTGTCGGGTTGATATTATATTTTGTACGGAACAGCAACATTTTATACTGCTTCCATTGTTGATCTAACATGCTAAAGGGGCTTTATTAATGATACCTATTAGTAAACTTCGGCATTAAAACTATAAAAAATAACGGTGTACCTATTGTATACATCCAGACACTGAACAAATACCTACACGTGTTCATCGCAAGGTTATTTGATCCCCATTACATTTGTGATCCTCTATCCGTACTATTTATAAAGAGATAACTTCTATAGACAACGACAAGGCTTATAGGTAAACCGAGAACACGAAATGCTTGCGCGATGTTATTTAGCACAGCGCCATCTATTAGTTCATTTCTGAATTACTGTCCCGAAGCGAAGTGAGGGCGGGCCACTAGTTGTCTGATATAGTGACAACATAACACAAGTGCAAAAGCTGTATCTTCTTCGAAAATTATCTTGGAAAATTCGATTTATTACTCCGGTCCAACCGGGCATTTATGACGCGTGGCACGGTATGGTATTGGTTGCACAAAAAAAACACCTATTTTGCAGCTATACAGGTTGTATCTGTGAACATTTACATCCCTTTAACCACGTGTTCTACCCACCATTCCGAACAAAATTTGTTCTATGACTTTTCAAATTCGCAAATCAAAATTTTTTTTTCGCCGGCCCGCTCGACCGGAGTGATACACTGCCTCACAGAAAACCGGCGTGAAGCAGCCCCTGTGCTGTGTTTCGCCGAGTGAGTGAGGGTACCGGAGGCCCACTCGGGAGGAAGGGGATAAAAAGTTGGTAGCGCACTTGTAACTCCACTAGTGTTGCAAGTGTCCATGAGCGGCGGCAATTGCTTACCATCAGGTGATCAGACGAGCAGGCGGATCACCTCCTCGTCGGACCTGCTCGTCTGCTACCTATAACATAAAAAAAAAACCATACAAAGTCGGTCACGTGACTTGGTCATTTGTATGGAGAGTCAAAATTTTTTTGGACGAATTTGGAAAAGTTGTTGAACAAATGTTGTTCAGAATGGTTGATAGAACACGTGGTTAAAGGGATGAAATTGTTCTCAGATACACCCTGTATGAGATGTTGTTTGTTTTTTATTTATTTATCTAATTTTGTCAGTTAGTCCTATCAATATCCCGAATGATAGTCACCCTAACGCAATTCATCTCATTTCTTATCAATCTTATTATTCGCAGCATATTTTCAACACACACATATAGACAAACACACACACATGTTAAACCTTGTATTATCATATCACATATTAGGTTAAATTTGTGTAAATAGCCGTCCAGTTCAAGTGTTTCCCCCTTTAACAGTCCTGGGTTTTTAGGCGGGGCGTGAAACGGCATCTCAGCAGGCCTTCAGGGTGAGAGTGACAGACTCAATGGACACTTTGTTTGTTCTTTTGTGCCTGTCAATCTCACATTTGGATCTCACGGCCGCTTACCATCAGGCGGAGTAGGGTTATCTTGATTGTCCTCAATATGAAAAAATACATCCTAATTATTAAATGCGAAAGTAACTCTATCTGTCGTCTATCTGTTACTCTTTGTCAAATTTGGTAATTAATATGGTTTAGACCCTGAGAAAGAACATAGGCTACTTTTAGATTACAGCGATCACCGATCAAACGGGAGGCCGTAGACAAAAATGTTTTGAAAAACACAGCATGAAAAAAGTGGTCAATATGTTAGTTTTGTAAGATCATTTCTATAGAAGCGTGGTTCTCCAATGGTAAACCACGCTTCGGCATGAATGGGACGAATCGACATAGAAAACCGGAGTGTTGCAGCACTTGCGCTGTGTTTCGTGTGAAAGGGGGTTAAAGGTTGGCAGCGCACTTGTGACTCCACTGGTGTTGCAGGTGTCTATGTGCAGCGACAATCGCTGACCATCAGGTGATCCATCTGATCGTATGTCACCTACCACATAATAATTTCCGGTACTCTTACTCACTCAGCGCAGGCCCTGCTTGACGCCGGGTCTTCTATGAGGCCGTGGTAGGTATCCTCCTTGTAAGCGACCAGGAGGCCAATTCTCGTCGGTTTTCGCCTTCCATGTCTAGTCGACTTAGAGGAACGCATATACCAATAGGAGAACAAGATAAGGAAGATATCCTGACAAGAATAAAATGAATGTGCTAATAGGTAAAGTAGGTTTAGTGACAACTTCTACATACATTTACACACATTCTCAAACATGCACACACACACACACGCACACACACACACATACACACATACTCAAACAGACACACGCACACACATACTCACAAACAAGGGTATTAATTAAGAAGTTACTTAAACCTAGTGTAGTACGAGTAGATCAATACTGTTAAGATTATGGAGGAAGAGCGAGGCTCTCCCTACACAAGTATCATTTGATTACTTTCTGGGAGGCCCCGGCGATTTAAATGTAAATGATTTACTGAAATAAAGTTTATTTTATTTATTTATTTATTTATATAAGGAATTGTCGGCTGCAATCTGTGTTCTATTGGTTGCGCGTTCCATGAAGTCGACTCGACATAAGTAAAGGCGAAAAAAAAAAACACAGGTCTCTCACCAGCCCATGGTCTACCGTCACGGCATACGGACCGAATCTTGGGAGACGCTCACCAAGTACTTGCTAAGGGCTCTTTCCCCGGTGCGTTTCTTCACTCCCTACAAAGTCTGTGTCTTACGCCCATCTCAATGTCACTTCTCCCCAAATGGGACGTGAAACACCACAACACAAGCGACTCGCGCTCGGGCAGAACCACATCAGTCGAACTCCTTCCTAATGAATAGAAGGCGAAAAGAATTGAATGAACTGTCACCAGCGGTATTTCCGAACCGATACGACCTACAAACCTTCAAAAAGCGAGCGTATTCCTTCATAAAAGATCGGTGGCGCATTTGCGACTCCTCTGATGTTGCGGGTCTCCATGGGCGGCGGTAATCTACCATCAGGTGATCCGTCTGTTCGTTTGCCCCCTATCTCATAAAAAAAAAAATTGGCCTTCAGTTCATTATCCTGTCTTTTTCCTACCCTCATGGCCATCTTACCCCTCGGCAGTCCATCTCCGGAACGGGCTTATCATTTATTACCCCTTATCCTTTGTATGGGGAATATTTTTATTGCGATGTAATCATACTAGATCCTCTTCGCTGCCAAAATAACTTGTGATGCTGCTTATAATGTAGGAGATAGATGGCGCTGTAATTGTGACGTCACAGTGTAGGGGCAAGATGGGCGGTGAAGTCAATAGTTGTTACTATAGAGTACACTGTGTTTGCCTGGAATATCCTACGTACAGACAGCCACATATCAGGTTACCACAACTTGTCTCGTACTCTCGTCAATTGATATTCAACTTAATGTGTTTGACAGTAAGAGGAGAGTCGATTGGAGATATTTCCTCCTTTCTACCACCGGACAATGTGGAAGACGAAAGGAATCCACCCTTACACTGTGGAAGTTCCACCAGCTCGTACTAAGCGTTTCGCTTCTACTTTCTTGGTACGAACTGCTAAGGAATGGAACAACTTGCCGGCTTCTGTATTTCCAGAGAGCTACAATTTGGGTGTCTTTAAGTCGAGAGTGAATAGGCTTCTTCTGGGAAAGCACGCTACATCTTAGACCTCATTGTCACTCTCCATCAGGTGAGATGAGGTCAAGTGCAAGCCCATCTTATATAAAAAAAAAAAATTGACAGTTTTGTATACTTTGATGTATGGCTGTACGTACGTGGCAGATCTTGGCCGCCCTAACCGAATATCGGTTGGAGCATTTTATCTAAGAGTTATGTCAAATGGAGTTAGTGGATAACTTGTGAAACTGTTTATAATGTAGGAGATAGATGGCGCTGTAATTGAGACTGTCAGAGCGTAGGGGCAAGATGGACGGTAAAGTCAATATAAGTTTGTAAAATGCGACGCGAAAGTTTACAAACATTATCTCACAAATCGCTTACCATCCATTTAAACCTCATTCTGTTACTTCCCTCACTGCTATTCGTTTTTCTATGTACATAGTGAGTCATTTGTCGTATAACAGATAAGTATCTCTGATGCCCGAATGAATAATATTAGGGCAGCGGGCTTGATGGAAACATTCTGTGCAATTTAGTTATAGCATAATAGTTTCTATAACCTAAACTATGCTTGAGCTAGTATAAGAAAAACTGATGTTAATGTATTATAGTTGATAGGCGGTCAAGATCTCGGGTTATGGGAACTCTCGCCCAAGAATTTCTAGATTTTTTGGCCGGTCACTGTTCTAACTGTCTCCCAGGGTAAATGCGTTACAAGGAGGGGGTCCAGGGGGTCCGGACCCCCTCCATTGGGGCCTGGTGTGGCATAAGGTTGAATCGGCTATAGCCAAGGGCGATCGGCCAGGTTGGTGGGGTAGCAAATTGTAGATAGCCCTGGACGGCAAATCAACAAATCAACCTCACGTTCTTCAAGAATGCCTACCTACATGTAATAATGCACGCGGGGTCCAGCCGAGGGGGGGGGGGGGGGGGGGGTGATTCGTTATTGTTTTGCAATGTGGGACACCCCCCTTGACAAAGCTATATATACGTCCGTGATGTCAGGGTCAGTTGTACCGCAAGAAATCAGTGTGTCAGCGAGCTGATCAAAACGGCTGATCATTCCGATGTGCCCCTGTAAGGGGCGATCGTGGGTCCTCGTGGCCTGAACCGACGACTCAGTGGTAAGGCTTGATATGTATACCGGGGGGCGGAGCTATTCTAACCTGACCCTACCAATACTTTTTTGGTGATAATACTGACTAAACTCTACTAAACGAAAAAATATTGATTAAATTACGCGTGAGCAGTGAAAAAATAACTTTTTTCGGACGAGTTGTGCCAACACAGAAGATCTCAGCCAAAAATGTTTTTTTTTACTAGTGGATGCCTTCAGCTCCGTTCCTGTGTAGTATTTTTTTTTTATAATTATATTGACCTGACTCCGTATTAAGTACCCTTAAGCACTTGTGTTACAGATATCAGACAACAGAGGATCACAAAATATAATACTTAAATACATATATTACACCCAGACACTGAACAAATACAAGTGTTCATCACACGAATAATTGTCCAGGGTGGGGATCGAACCCACGACCTTTGGCGTATGAGGCAGTTTCACTACCAAATGCGCTATCCAGCCAGTCCAGGTATAGGTATTGATAGGTGACCGCACGCTTGTTTGCCACCGACGCTGTTTAAAAAAACCGATTTGCCAAATGCTCACGTACAATTTGGTATGTTCGAACTCCAAGATAATTTTGATGCTCCTACCTAGTTAACTACATCCTACTACTATTATAAAGGCAAAAGTTTGTAAATATGGATGTATGGATGTTTGTTACTCTTTCACAAAAAAACTACTGAATGGATTTGAATGAAACTTTACCACAATATAGCTTATGCTCAGAATAACACATAGGCTACAATTTATAAAAATATATTGTGTGGATTGTCCAAAATATGACGGTAAGTGTCAATAATTAACTCCACGCGTACGAAGTCGCGGGCGGCCGCTAGTACAATAATAATATTAAGTGTTAACAAATACTTCCAATAAACAAGTCAACACAGCCCAGCTTATTGGAACCGCGTATTAATTACAGGCAGACATTATTGGGCGGTGAGCGGCACCCCCTGACGTATGGCCGGGGTTCCGCAGTGATTGGGCCGTTAAGGTGGCAGGCGTTGGTCCTGTCCAATTATAGGGGGGGTAAATCAAGCGGAAAATCACAACTTACCCCTTATTAGAAAGTAAGTAATATTTTATTCAGGGAAACATACTTACACGGTTTTTTTTTATGTGATAGGTGATAGACGAGCAGGCGTATCACCTGATGGTAAGCAATAGCCGCCGCCCATGGACACCTGTAACACCAGTGGCGTCACAAGCGCTCTACCAACCTTTTATCCCCTTCCCCCTGGGTTGGGCCTCCGGTACCCTCACTCACTTGGCGAAACACAGCACAAGTGCTGCTTCACACCGGATTTCTGTGAGGCAGTGGTATCACTCCGGTCGAGCCGGCCCATTCATGCCGAAGCGTGGCTCTCCCACAGTTAAAATTACATAAACAATTGACATAAAACAAATTCACTAAGTGTATAGCATTACATATATCTTCTATACTATTTATAAAGAGATAACTTCAATAGACAACGACAAGGCTTATAGGTAAACCGAAAACACGAAACGCTTGCGCGATGTAATTTAGCACAGCGCCATCTATTGGGTAAGTGAGGGCGGGCCACTAGTAAGCTACTAAATCAAGAGCCGTCTGCCACTGAGCTAATAAACCTGAGCTGCCTGAGCTACACAGGGTAGAAAACTATAACTACCGTTTTTACCGTGGGAGACCCATGCTTCGGCGTGAATGGGCCGGCTCGTCCGGAGTGATACCACCGCCTCACAGAAGACCGGTGTGAAGCAGCGCCTGTGCTGTATGTCGAGTAAGTGAGGGCGCTGGAGACCCAATTGGGGGGAAAGGGGGTTAAAGGTTGGCAGCGTACTTGTGACTCTACTGGTGTTGCAGGTGTCTATGGGCGGCAGCCATCGCTTACCATCAGGTGATCCGTTTGTTCTTCTGCCGCCTATAGAGGTAAAAAATCCTTATTAATCACGTTTTGCTTAAAAGAAACATTCTTGGGGAAATTTTGCCTTTTCAAATGACAACGCTTAGCGCCATCTCTTGGTTGAGACTGATACTAATGTCCAGAAACAAAGTTAGGTTTAAAAAGGTGCAGTATTAAAGACATCAACGAGTCAGTAGTTTTGTGTCTGTAATTACTAATTAATTAAAGGGGAACACTTATGTAGTTTTTAGGGTTCCGTAATCTACTTAGAACCCTTATAGTTTCGTCGTCTATCCGTCTGTACATTCTGGCTCGTTCTCCGCCGTTTCTGGACCGATTGCCACGAAAATTGGTGGAGAGACGTATACTGATAATTCAAAAATAGGTTTTTAAAATTATCGAAAAATATTTCATAAACATCCACACGTGATTTGACAGATTTAGGTAACGCTGTGTTTCGCTGCGTGAGGGTACCGGAGGCCCAATCCACGGGAAAGGGGGTTAAAGAGATATGCAGCGCACTTGTGACACCACTGGCACAAAATAATTACACACAGAAGTTAGACTTTGACCTGATTTTGAATTTAGAAGAGTTCGTTGACATATGCTAGGGTTGTTGCCCGTTATGCGTGAGTACATGACATATTTTTAGCTCTTAGTGGGCAGTCAGCCTTCTGTGTCAATATGTATTTTGTGCCACTGGTGTTGTAGGTGTCCATGGGCGGCGGTAATCGCCTACCATCAGCTGATCCGTTGGTTCGTCTGCCACCTAAATAAAAAAAAACCTGATGTGTGGCTGTCTGTACTTTTTAACAACTTTTTACGTGCAAAGTTTTCTGGAGGTTTTAATTCCAATTAAATGTAATAAATGAAACAACAAAATAGATTCATATATAACTTCATTTTATCCTCTTTTCATTTCATAATTAAATGTAACTTTATACAATGCACTTACCGCTACAAAATTAATATTTTATCTATAACAATTTATTGATCCGATGTCTTAATAATAACTTATATTAAACTTCATTTACATATTGAATATGAAAAAAAAAGATACCAGAAAAACTTAAATAATTCAAAGATATCGAATTTGAAAAATACATTTAATTAAAAAAAATTCGTTAACTGTACGTCATGCTTAATTTTCAAATTACAAATGAATATAAAAATAAATTAAATCGATCAAAAAAAAGTTTTGATAGCAAAAATTAATTATCAAAATCGATTTATTATCACTGGGTTATATTATTGTGATTTAAATGACAGTTAAACATTACTATACAGTACGATGTCTTTGATTATTGCACTAATTTAGTTAACTACGCTTTGGTCTTACAATAAAATGAATTATTGATATCAATTACAAATCACAAGTAATCTATATTACAGTACATTTAAAATTACAATTGTAATACTTAAGTCCGTAATCTTAATTACAATTTTCCATAAACAAAAATTTATTTTCTTTTTTTTTAAACATGGAATGCTTCAATTCGAAATACGAAAACGCCAAAATTATGCCAAACGAAACGAAAGTTGAGCCAAACACCTTTTTTTATAAGGTACAAAATTATTTGAATTGAAAAATAAAAAATATATACTATCGTGGTTTCTTTCTATTGATTATAGAAATTACCTATAATCTAAAAATGTACACAATCTATAAATTCCATTGATACGACAAATCTATAAGCCTCTAGTATTACAAATTACTGTCTTTTTGTTGTTTAAAAATATCTTATTAATAATAGTCAAGGAGCCTGTTGTAAACTTGACAACGTTATTTAATATTAATCAATTCAATTCAATGCAAAAAACTTTCTTTTCATGACTAAGTGAGTTTATACATCAAAGTTAGGTAATTAAAAAGGTTTCGTTGTAAAAAAAAATCATAAGTTTAGGATTTAGAATTTGATAAGTCTGAAATTTACTTTGAAGCGACTGGCAGACCTTATTAAAGATATTGTGTACTTATTAAAAAACATATTTTAACATACAGTGTGCATCTGTGATTATTTTCGCCCATTAAACCACGTCTTCTACTAATAATTTCTGAACAACATTTGTAAAAGTATTTTGGAAATTCGCATAAAAAAAAAGTATTTTTCATACAAATTTGATCACGTGATTTGTTCATTTTGTATGGGGAGTCAAAAAAATATTTGATGAATTTCAAAAGGCGTCGAACAAAAATGTTGTTCAGAATGTTTGGTAGGAGACTTGGTTAAAGTGATTAAATGTTCACAAATACACCTTTTATAGGTAAATAACATAATCAAATCTACAACAGCCCTTATAAAAGCGACTATATACACAAACAAAACAATAAAATAAATATCTTACCTAATTAATCCTATATTTACATAAATACAAAGTTAACAATAATTCACTTATCTACATTAATGTTAAAATTGGGGTATGGCGGCCTTAGAGATGACGCTTCAGCATTAACTGGGGAAGGGGGGGTAGGGGGGATGTAGGGGTACCTGGGGTAAGTTGGGTAGGGGTAAGGGTAGCCGGAGGGTAAGAGTTGCGGGTTGTGGAAGGGTAGGGGTAAGGCCGGGGCGGGGTAGCCGTAGGGCAAGCCGACGGATGAGGCTGCCGCTTGGAGTATAGAAGCGGCGAAGGCCGGGTCGCTGTAGACCGCTGCGTAGGGCCAAGCCACGGCTATGCGTTGCCTTTTGTCCTTCATTCTTCGGTTTTGGAACCATACCTGGGGGCAAAAGGAGAGAAAAGTTAGTATCTTCTATCTTCTATACTATTTATAAAGAGATAACTTCAATAGACAACGACAAGGCTTATAGGTAAACCGAAAACACGAAACGCTTGCGCGATGTAATTGGACACAGCGCCATCTATTGGTTCATTTCTGAATTACGGTCCCGAAGCGAAGTGAGGGCGGGCCACTAGTTTTTCAATAAATTAAGGATTTTGCGTTGTGTTTCGCCGAGTGAATGAAGGTACTCGAAGACTAATAGGGGTAAAATGGGGTCAAAAGTTTGGCAGTGCATTTGTGACTTCATTGGTGTTGCGGTTCTTTAAAGGTGGTGGCAATCGCAATCGCTTACCATCAGTTGATCCGTCTGCTGGTCTATCACATTTCAAAAAAAACTAGTTTTTTCAGTAGTGTAGGTATTTACTGAGAGTGACAAAACTACAAATTACAATTAATTGTACAAATTATAATTAAATTCTAAGTAACGATTCCACCACTTCAAAGATAAATGTTACTGGCCAGCAATCAAACTCAAATAAAAAACACAACTATAAAACCTAATTCTACGCCAATTTAAATTCCTTGCTGGCCGGTCATAATGTCAATTATCACTTCCATTAAAAAAAGAAAACGGGTCGTTTTTCGAAAAAAGAACACATGTTTTTATAACCCGCCAGTATACATCGGGTCTAATTTGTTTGGTGTTAATGGCCCGAATTATTCAGTAGCCAGTCGCTAATGAAGATTAAAAGAACTCCGTCGGTGCATGAAAAGACTTCATCGGTTGTCTATGGATGGGATCAGGGTTGCCAACATAGGGGCAGAAAATAATTAGATCCAGAATGTTGTCTACATCGCGAGATTAACAGGTTAGTGATATCGGCGTGATTCTGACTTTCTGTGTCTACGTATTTTGTAGATTTCTGTTACAAACTATATTCATATTAATTTAGTCTTAAGACTACATTCTTCCCAAACTCCGATAGTTTTTTTTATGTGATACCTACGTGGCATACGAGCAGGCGGACCACCGACTATACCCGGATGGTAAGCGACTACCACCACCCATAGACACTTGCAACAGTCTTTTTAGAGGCAAAACTCCGTTTTCAAGACTTTCTTAACGCATTGGTATTTTATTTTCAACTAACTGTTACCCGCGACTTTGTCAGCTAATTAATCATTTTCACCTATGTCCTTTCACAGGGTCTAGACCATCTGTATACCAAATTTCATTCAAATCCGTTCAGCAGTTTTGGCGTGAACGAGTAACAAATAGACAGACAGAGTTACTTTCGCATTTATAATATTAGTTAAGATCTTTTTTTTTATAATATAGGAAGGCAAACGAGCTAGCGGGCCACCTGATGGTAAGTGAACACCGCCGCCCATAGACATCAGCTACACCACAAGGAGCGAGGATCCATTGCCGGCCTTTCATCATTTTCCGAACCATAGACAACTGTCACCCCTACCTTCAAATCTCACCTCTATATTACACCAATTAAAAACTATTAACTAACGCGTTGCTACCATCCGATCCGCAATAAACACATAGAACCCGACATTCTGTTCGTCGGTCTGTTTGTTTACTTTGATCTGTTTTATTACGCCCAATAAATACCTGATAAAATCAATGAAACTGTACAATCAACCACACATCAGGTGACCACAATCTGCTAAATTTCCTCAATTGATATTCAACCTAATGTGTATGACAGTAAGATGAGAGTCGATTGAAGAAATTTGACAGTTTTGTATACTTTAATGTGTGGCTGTACGTACAGTCGCGGTCGCCATGTTAATGGACACAACACAAAATTGAACCTAATTCCTTACTTCTTAAGATTGGGTAAAAAAATACTTAACGAAGTTCTTTGGCTGTTAATTTTTCAAGTAATTAAAATCGAGAAATACTGATATAATTTATAATACGTCCGTTAGATAGATATGATGTGTATTAGCAATAAAATAATTTAGCTCGAATAAAATAAATTAAGTTAATTTGATCGTTCAATTGATTACAATTTGAATCTACAAAAAAAAATGATTTGATTTATTGCACATACATTAACCTACTCTGTTAGTGTACTTTAGGTAATTTTTAAGTGATAGATAATATCTTTATTATGGCTTTCTTGATGCATTATTTGTCTCTTACTTAGTCTGAATGTTAAAGTTAAAATTAAGACATACCTACATAATGTCAGGCATTCTTACAAGGCTTTTATTTTCTTATTTTCCAAACGAAGAAAAAACTGTACTAAAAAGTAAAAAATAAAAATCGATTAAAAAACTAACAGAACGTTTACAACACTTAAAAGCTTTTAAAAAATTAAAGAAACAAAACCTTGTCTATGGTGCGAATAAAGGGAAAATTCTCGGCTTTCGCGCGCAAAACTCCCGCCAATTAACACGTCATTACACCCGAACAAAGAGATTTCTCTCCTTCACACTTGAGAGGAGTAAACGAGAAGGGTAATTCGCTTGAAATGCTTGAATTACTGGCAAAAGGGAAATGAATAAACACATTTTGTTTGCTTCTTGGTGCTTACGCCCGCCATTATTGTTGGTTAGAACTTATTTTTATTGACTGTTATTTTTTAGAAAATCAATTAATTAGCGGAGGTGTGTGAAAGGCATAGACTAAAGATTAAATGTCATTATGATGTCTTTTTATTATGGTTTAAAGGTGAATTTTGTAATGGGCAATGAATTTGGCTATTATCTTGTGACCCAAGTTTGGCATTTATTAATTATTTATTATTATGGTAACAATTTTATTGTTGGTTTCGCAAAAACGAATAACAATCATATACAGGGTGTAATATGTAATGTAAAGTGGACTCCTGTTTCCGCACTTAGACTCCTATTTGGTCCAGTGTACGTGTATACAGGGTGTAATATAATAACGTTGTTCATAATATGATTGGTAAATCTACAACCGATTGTCACCTTAATGTAAATGATGTTTGGCTATCATAAATTTATATCAACAAAAATAATATCTGACATTTTACTTTTTAAAATCCAACTGCAAAGAAAACAAACGTTATACTGCCTTTCATTGAAATACCTACTTTGTTATTCGGAGAAGGCATCGGTACTTTTGGTCCGATCATTCACACATTTGCTCCGTGATCTCTGCGAATTAGCGGCCCACCATAAAGCGAACGTGATGGAAATTATTGGCTTCTAATTGAGGCATCATACCGCCAGATCGTTTAGCACGTATTCCTTTGCTTTATTTCAGCTAATGGAACTAATATTATTATCCTTGATTCGAAACGGCCATTTTTGTACGTCGCTGTAATGGTGTCAATTGATTGTTAGTATCATCATGTCAAATAATGTAGCATGTTAAATCTTTGGAAATCTAGTCAATCGTGAGACATAATTTAAATATAAGTCACTAATTATTATCAAAAATTGTTCTCGAATCTGACAACTAGAATATTTTTGTAAAAATACTTTTCGATGATGGCAGTTTCATTAGTTTTTGCTCTAACTAAATTAAGAAGATGTTCGGACAAAATCCTTCAAACCCCCAATTTCTCGTGCTTGTGATATTAATCGAAAAGATACGAGTTATTTATACATCGCAAAAACATAGTTTTTATGTGTAGTTTTTGCTCTATGGATTTTCATATTGAAAATCACGTGAATTGGGGGCCAGATTCCAAAGGATTCGAAGGTCATATCCACCCACAGAAATGTCAAAACCGTTTTAAAGTATGACTTATTACGGTTACATTATTTAGCGAGTCGCGAAGTATTTCTTTGCCCGCCCACTAGTGGCCTAAATGTATGGCCTCTAGACGGTTAGGGAAAGCTAAGTGGTTACCAGTGGTTGCGTGTCAAGTTGACAAGTCATTTTAAGTTACGTTTCGTTTGTTGCCAAACTTCACCGAACTGGACTGGACTGAAAGAGCGAAGCCAATCGTTAACTGCTAAGATATTTTAAACAGTTTAGACCAGCGGTCGTCACACTTTACTCTTCAAGGGCCACATATCAATATGAACATCAGGGCCCGGGCCGCAGTATATGCGTTTCAAGAGCTTTTGCATAGGTACTTATCCATAGTAGTCCACACTATTCATATAAATGCGAAAATGTATGTCTATTACTTCTCTACTCAAAAACCACTAAACTGATTTCTGATAAGTACGAATATGTAGTTGACTAGTAATTAAATAAATCTACTATATCGCGGGCCGCACAAATAACGTCTGCGGGCCGCAGTTTGACGACCACGGGTTTAGACTCTTTGGTCTCGAAAAGGTCTTGGCCCCCGACAATGATGCCTCGGTGGCACAGTTGGTAGTGGGTATTTAAAGCGATGGCTTACGCTTGGGATCCCGGATCGGGCCAAAAATTTGTAACTTGAGTTTTTCTGTTCAGAAATTCTCAATCAGACTAAAGTCTGGAAGTTGGCGGTCTTATACCCATGTGCCTCTGAAAGTGCGTTAACTTTAAGACGTTAAGACGTTGGTCCTGCGCCCAATCTCTCTTCGGTCGTGTCACACTGGTGTCCAGCGAATTAAGAGGGTAAGAGAATAGAGTGGATCTGTTGTCTGCACACTTGAGGACTATAACAATATGGCTATTGATCTTTATGATGTAGCCGAATATCGGTTGGACGATTTTATATCATGGAAAACGAGGGGTAAACGAGTTCTGGAGTGGAGACCGCGTCTCGGTAAACGTAGTGTAGGGCGACCTCAGGCCAGATGGAGTGATGACCTGCGCAAGAGGGCTGGCTGGAGCTGGATGCGAGTAGCCGAAGATCGATCAAAGTGGCGAGCATTTGGAGAGGTCTATGTTGTTGAGACTGCAACAGGCTGATGATGATGATATCATGGAAGGCTGTGGAATTATGATAATTACCTTGATAGTGGACTCAGGCAGCTGCAGCTGAGCAGCTAACTCGCACCTCCTCGGTCTAGACACGTAGTTCTCCTTCATGAACTCCTTCTCAAGTCTGGCCAGCTGCTCCCTGGTGAAGGCGGTGCGGTACCGCCTGATGTTCGGGTCTGGAGCGGAGGAGGAGGTCATCTGCTCCGACTGGGGGCTGAGGGATTCTGTGGACAAGGAGGTGGAAACAACTTTAGCAAAAGTATCAGCCTATATTAGCAAAAGTATCAGCCTATAACTAGGAGTAATATTGTTCTGTGGCCTATATTGACTGCTCCAAAGAATAATAAGTCCGATTTGCAATATGTTAAACTAGCGGCCGCCCGCGACTTCGTACGCGTGGAGTTAATTATTGACACTTACCGTCATATTTTGGACAATCCACACAATATATTTTTATAAATTGTAGCCTATGTGTTATTCTGATGTATAAGCTATATTGTGGTAAAGTTTCGTTCAAATCCATTTGGTAGTTTTTACGTGAAAGAGTAACAAACATCCATACATCCATACAAACTTTCGCCTTTATAATAGTAGTAGGATAAAGGATATCGGACTTAGTTGTTTGGAGCAAGTGATATACTTAGTGTCCCACTGCAGAGCAGAGGTTTCCATAGGTAATAGAAATGAAATCAAGTCATCGCTAAGTACTTTGATGGGATTAGAAGTTGGCATGTCGAGAAGTTGTAGTTTTGCGAAGTTGGCATTATAAGAGACGGGGTTAATCACCATGCTAGCTTGATGCGGAATGGTAATCACAAACCCGAGCTATGTTCGAAAAATTTGATTGATAGGTACTTTCATTTTATATTTCTCGTGTCTCACAAAGTTTTTTTTTGTAAATGGCGCATAAAATACACACTTTCTGTTTAAGCGATAGTGCGTTTTCTTGTTCCATGGACATTTGAATTTTGTAATCACACACAAACTAGAAAGAGGATTCTATCTTCAAATTTGAATTTGGCTGTTCTTTTCTAAATTAGAATAGAAAAAAACAAACGACGATCACTCTATGTTCTCTTAACCCATTAAAAATTAACTTACCTAAATAGTTTTTAACCGCTAAAATTAGTAAGAAGCATACAACTTTTTAAGGGCAGATTATCACTTATCTCAAAAGCTACCGCCCTCTCAAAGGGTTGTAAGTAGCTATTCTAACTGTTTTACTATCTTAATTACCATGTCTAGACAATACTGCTTAAGGAACACTTGAAAAGACCCTGACACTTATGTAGAGAGTGATAGAGATCATTTTGGAATGGCTTTGGAGATTTTAAAGTAGTTTTTATTAATTATGCTATTACTTGGCTAATCCATCCAGACCAATGTAGCATACCTAATTGACACGTATATCGTTAGCCATAGAGGCCACTTTGGAATGGCTTTGGAGATTTTTTAATCTTTTTTTTTATTAAGCTATTGCTTGACTACACATTTAGTGCTGTAAGCTCAATACAGGAGGTCTGAAATATGTTTGAAAGAAGGAAAACGTCCATTAAATCTGTATCTGATTTCTTCAGATTCTCGCCATATTGTCAAATGACAGAGAACAGAGTTCTTTAGAACATGACATCAGACTTGATATACCTACAACATAGCTCTTTATTACATCAGACTATAGGTATTCCTCTTAGTTTGTGGTTCCTGATTTCGTAGCCCAAGGTATTCAGGAATTTCGGTTCTTCGCAACCCTTTGACAGGGAAACAAGACTGACCTGAATTACCTTACACGTTTCAGAAACTATCTGCAACGACGAGCTAATCATAGAAATAGCAACGTAGATTGACTACTAAGAAGACACCAGCAAGAAATAATCTACCGAACAAAAACAAAAAAAAACTTTTTTTTTAAACAGACACCGCTTCGATACAAGTAATTAACTCGTGAATCCAAGATTGACCCGTCATAAAAGCCGCCGGCCAGTAGTCGGAGGTGCTAATTGCCGAACGAAACCTCAAAGCACTACATTAACACAAGACAAACACAAATAAGCTATTGTCTAATTAAATACTTTCCCATACTCTTCTATTCCGACGTTTTTTCGAATTCAAAGAGGCCGAAAACGCCCGCCTAAAAACCGCCATCTTTACAAATCTGATTAAAAAGAAGTGGTTCTAAATTTAAAAAGGGCGCGCTGTTGACATTAGGGCGCTTGTCTATGGCGCGGCGGCTCGATTAAGACGTTTTGAACGTTTCCGTGTTTGTTTAAGCACTTATTTTTTAATGAATTTTGAAAATATAATATTTTTTATGATATTATTTTGTAATGCTACTGGAGAAATGTTTAACTTAAATAAAATTTAATAAAACTTATTTCTATTGAATGAACAATAAGTGTGAAATGTTTATGATATCTTTTAAATAACTTGTATTCCTTTCTTATATCGTTTTATTACATTGTTTAATATTACAAGTACAGACAGCCACACATCAGGTTACCACAATCTGTCAAATTTCCTCAATTGATATTCAACTTAATCTGTTTGACAGTAAGATGACAATCCAATGAAGAAATTTGACAGTTTTGTATACTTTGATGTCTGGCTGTACGTACATATTTGTCGATGTAACAGCGAAAAAAAAGGCGCCAAGATCAGGCATTGCCATTTAAAAACATAGCTTGTCTATGCCCAATCGCTCCATAATGTTCACAAACACTCAGCCAATGCACTCAGACATCAAAGGCATTAACAAGCGCACTAATTGACTGGAACAAAAAATGTCCCCTGAAAATAATCAAGTGGTTATGATAGACAATTTATTGCGCGCGCAACTGTTTAGAGATCCGTAGGGTAGTAAGTTTTTATTAGGTCTGTTTCCTGGCAAGGAAGTCCGTTAAAGTGGTTTAAAAAAAATAAAAACTTTTTTTTAAATAATTAAGCGTTGTGAATCCGGAATCCCACCACAGTAGCCATGACTTGAGCTCTATGATGAAGGCCTTTGCGCTACAGTGGTGGGACAGTAAATAGGCTGACTTTGTTATACTTAGGTATTGCAAAATCGATCAGTTTAGCGGTTTATGATCTACGGATTCTGCTGAGACGCACCTTTGTTAGAACAAGGGCACAATATTCAAAAATGGCATACATGAGTTTACGCAATTTTTGATAAACTACTATAGCTATGAATCATAATAGTTCCCTTGTTTTATCAAAGTAATACCCTACTTTTATGTTCTGTACCTTTATTTTGAGTGCATTAAAAAGTATCCATTTATTCAAAGATGTATCTTAGTGAAACCTTTTCCTACTTTCTTCCATCGCTATCAATTTATTTTAACTACTCTACTTTATAATCATCTTAGCTTTTATTCCCGGTTGTGCCCCAAGCAGTTACTTCGTAGCCTGGGATCTTATCTCTAAATGCTTTCAAAAGCTGATTCCCTTTTGACTACTAATTCACATACAGAATCTTTAACAAGATAGTGCTATTCGTACTTGGCCGTTTTTTTCAAAATGGCGCCCCGTCCACTTGACTGCCGTTCCCATGCTGGGTGGCGACAGTACACTCCACTCGATTCGCATTCAGCCGCTTCCTACGTTTGTTACGAAACAAACTTTTTCATGACATTTCTTTTTCTTTATAAACCTTTTTGGTGTAGACAGCCAGCTGCGCGATGGCGTGTGCTCTTTTAAAAAAATGTGTAGGAAAAGGAACCGATATTTGAATGTTTCCGCTTTTTTTTTCGAATTTTTGATTGCTGTTTGCGATTGCTACTAGTTTTAACAGATGTTGTTTTTTTTTTACAAAAACACGATACGGATAAATAAAGAGGATGGTTACTTCACCCGAATCTCACCATTATGTCAAACACATATTGGTTCGATATTTAATCGACTTTTAACAATGGTATACTTACTGAAAAATATTTTAATATTATACTCCCTATATATTTTGTAATATTGGTTTTTGTTATAGATGCTGCATTTACTTAAAAAAAGAACTCGACTCATGAAAAGATACAACTCAAAATCACTGGTAAATTCAACACAAATAACGTCTCTTAATTCACTTGACATTGGCAGAATTAATGTGCCCTAGAGCACGATCCAAGCCAAAACGAAAAAAAATAGCGTTTAAAGTAAATTTTCCATCTTTAAAGAAACGTAAAGCGAGTCCATAATATCTCAGAATGAAGATAGCTTCGGTAACATTCAAATTGCATGTAATGGATGTTTCATGGCTGCTTCGTGTGTTTAACACATTATCGAGTTTCGAAACAAAGAGATTCTTGCGACACCGCAAAGAGGTGCATTACAAAAGAAAATAACGAATGGACGCCATGTTTGAGACTTAAAAGCTAGCAGACGTTAATGTCGAACTGTAAATCTATAAAAATCTTAGGAATCCTGAGGTTTAAATAAAAATAATGTGTGCAATTGTGTATAAATTTAGCTTCATTTGATAGCCATTTAAATATTTCTGGAATATAATTTAAATATAACTTATCACTGGGATTGTAAGAGACAGACTTTTTAAAGAAACTAAACGGATTGCATAGACAACAATAATACGTCATTTTTAGAATTATTTAAACATGAGAGTAATAAAAATACTTCTGTCTAGGTACCTACTTAATCACAACACGCTACAAAAGTCCAAAAGTATCCTTTAAAAGGTAATGTTATACTTAATATGAAATATGCTAAAACTTTAAGTAATTTTTAGAGTAAAAATTAGCTTAACCGTGTTTAAAAATCTCTTCCACCATTAGAAAGTACCGTTATCCCTAAAATAAGCTACATTTTATTACGAGAAAAAGGTCAGATTTATGCTTGAAAACACCATTTCTCGCAGACGTAAGATAAAAAGGTCCTGCATTCATAGACAAAGGAGTTACCATAGAGAGACAGAATCGAATACGCATCAATTTACATTATTACATGTGTGAGCACTTGTGTTGAAAGACATGCTAAGTGACGAGCTGAGGAGCGCGCTCATAACGCGAATCATTTAAAACCGTTCTATACAGGGCTGTTAGAATTTAAATGAAGTAAAAATAAGTATGTTCAAATTTGATTTTCCGAGGGAAGAAAACTTAAGTAAATATCTACTTTGGTGACAAAACTATAAAGAAAAGGCCATACCTACTGAACAGTTTGTCCGAAGAGATTCGCCGAGAACAAGATAATAATATTTTCAAGAAAAAGCTTAAGGTATTATTTAGATTAGCTTAGATTAGCCTGTAAGTTTTGCTATATCAGAGACTCATGATACTGCAGACAAACTATGAAAATAGTTCAAATCAAATAATAAGTATAAAAAAAGAAATGGAATTGTGTTCCCAATCAACTGGATCATAGTGGTAGGGTACAATATTTCGTATTTAGATGACCTATTTATTTGTAATCACAAGTTTATCATTCGATTCTGTATCAATATTAATAGTTACCACCCTCCCGCCACTAGCGAGCCAAACCGCTATTCGATAATCAAAACGCTGTCACCCGCACGTGCCACAGACAATAGAGCGGCCAGAGACAAAGCGGGGGCGACGGAATACAGCTTATACAGCCTAACGCTGTGTATGCCTCGGTTACACGACCGTTTGGCTAATTCTGTTATTGGCTGTAATTGAGATGCTTAATTGGTATAGAGGGGTGTTTTTGTACGAAGTGATTTATCGGATGTGTCAAGGTATAACAGGACAATTAAGATAAGAGATTGCTACCGACTACCGAGTATTATGAATGGGCCTGGCATTTGGTTGTATTACATTTCAAAATCATGGGTTTTATGTCATCGGTGGCAGACGAGTAGACGGATCACCTGATAGTAAGCGATTGCCGCCGCTGGTTCAATTACATTTCAATGGTCATGGGTTTTTAAGTCATCATTGGCAGACGAGCAGACGGATCACCTGATGGGAAGCGATTATCGCCGCTCATTGACCAACACCAGTAGAGTCACAAGTGCGCTGCCAAACTTTAGCCCCCGTGCCTCACTTACTAGACGAAACACAGCGCAGCCGCTGCTTCATGCCGGTTTATGAGGCCACTCTATCACTCCGGTCGAGCCGGCCCATTCATGTCAAAGCGTGGCTCTTCCATGATTGTGTTACATTTTAAGGATTGTAGGTTCGATACACATTCTACTTCTGCAGGACAAAACATTGACAAACTTGTGTTTGTTCCATGTCTGAAGGTTTGATACCTTGAGCTTAAGTATCTATGGTTAAAGATTGTCTCTGCATCAGAGTATCTGACACAATGAGAAAGGCAGTGACGCCATAACTAAGCAATTCCATAGAGAAACATATTAAATTATTACTAATTCATAACATCATGACCCAATGCCTTATAAAAAATGTACCATAGACAATCTAAAATGAAAAATAAATCAAATCACAACCCAATCACGACACTTAAAAAACTAAGCAACCCGCAAGGGAATGCAACAATATACAGCCAAGCAAAACATTTGCTTATTCAATACAGACAATTACGCTCCCTTGCTTGTTCATAAAAGCCGTATCTATGGGTAATAGAGACTGATAACTCTATGGGGAACGGGACCCTGGCAATAAAAACGAAATCAGTTTAAGCCCAATTGACAAGCAAGACGTATGGTGCCAGAGAATCGAGTTAGCGAGGGTGCGAGTCAAATTTTAATTGGCTATTTATACGCTACTGGATAAGTGAGAACAAGTCATCAATGTAATTAAGAATTGGCCTTTAATATTAACGCGTCGTTGGTCTATACTCTGATTCATAATCATGTAAAGTAAACTGACAATGTCAATGACAAGTTTCTATGCATTTTGACATTTTGCATGTGTCAGATTGAGTGATAATGTATGGGGATGACACATTGACATCTGTCAGTTTACTTTACATGATTATGAATCAGAGTATAGTGGTTTAAGTACCGGGAAATGGTTTCGTTGTCCTGGGTCCGAATTCCCGGGTCGAGCAAAAAGTATGTTTCAAAATTTTCAAATGTAGCTCGGGATTGTGATCACCAATCTGCTAAGGCAAGTGTGGTGATTGGGCCTTTCCATTATAGTAACGATAACATGATTTCTATGTTGGAGGATTTGCTCTGCACTGAGACAGTATCATAGGCTGTTAGGTACTTTCCTATTAATTTATCGCTAGACTGAGAAAGACAATCACTTTACGCGTTGAGGAACGCCTCAACTTTGGAGTTTTTTCTTGGTGTCTGACTCCCTTTCACTTGTATCTTGTTTCTCTGTCCTACCCATATGATTTGAGGAAGAAATCAATACTCGCAATAAGACCTGATTGACTGGAATGGTTTAGAAACTAAACAACACAGAATTATTGAATGAACAATTGTATGGAAACCGCTAAACCAAGTCATAAAAACAACAATTGTCAACATTTGAACGACCCCTAATTACGCCACCCTACAGAATAACACCCACGCAGTGACATTCTACTTTTTCTAAACCATAGACAATTCGCGCCATTTAACCTCCAAAATGGCGGCGACAGCTGCGGTCAATTTAGACGTTAATTTGATTGCGAAGCAGATTTATTAGGGCCTAGCTAATTGATAGATGTCATTGGCGCTCAATAAAATTAAATGGGTAGTCTAATTAGTAGAATTATTGGCTTTGGGGTT
Organism: Cnaphalocrocis medinalis; assembly: GCA_014851415.1. NCBI lineage: Eukaryota > Metazoa > Arthropoda > Insecta > Lepidoptera > Crambidae > Cnaphalocrocis > Cnaphalocrocis medinalis. Next base: position 6,290,007 of record CM026301.1, on the reverse strand, counting down.
TTAATGTAGTAATTAATTTTGCGTGGCGGCCATTTTGGCGGTATAGTGTTGTCTTTTACGCAATATTTTAAAATGCGAATTCTTTTATTATTGGCGTCTTTTGTTTTTCAAACATTTGAAATAATTGGTAATTACAAACTCGTTATTTTGATTAGACGAAAAGTTTTCCGGAGAAATGAGATGGATTTTCGCATGATAATGTATCTTAATCGGTCAATAGTTTTTTTATTGTTCTTTTATTCGTTTAATAATGTTACATACTTATGTAGACGTAGGTATATTTTGGTAGCACAACTTAGATTTAACAAATTATAAGTTGCTTTTACTGTTTGTTTTGTTTTCTTACTTTATAGCGGACAAACGAGCAGACGGCTCACCTGATGGTAAGCGACCACCGTGCCGCCCATGCACATCTGCAACACCTGAGGCATCACAAATGCGTTGCCGGCTCTTTAATTAAGGAATATTATAAGCCCTTTTCTTATTTTCTCTAAAGAAATATTTACATAATTCTGATATTAATTTTGAGTTTGTAATTTACGTTATCCAATTTTCGATACCTGTTAAAATTTCATAAACTAAACCAAAAACTAATGTCCACCAAAGCTTACAGATTTTTAACAGTTTGTCATTCATCCTTATCTGTGCAAAATTTTCAACCCAAACTACTTTTTACTCGAAATAACGGTAACTCCGAAATTAGCCTCAATAAAAATATTCCGTACCGACAAAACGAAATAAGTGATTTTATATTTTTACTGGCCAGTTACAAAAGGACGGCACAACTCAAAGATTGGTTGTAAAACGTCATAATTGCTCGGAACTCTTCCCAAGATAAGAGTGTAACAGAAAAACAGAACAGCGAATGATTTAAACTATATTAATAAGTTAATAACGGTCAAAATCGTTTAGCGTTTTCGAAAATAACGGCATATTTGTATGTTTATTTGTTTTTGAAATGTTCTATTGTCGGCGAATTCTTTGTAATGTTAAATTTTGATTTTATTGGTGGAATTATTGGTAAGTACGTATTGTCTATTGTTTTTTGGGCGTTTTTCGACTGGTAATTTTAATGTTTAAGTTTAGAAATATATAGTTACCTACAGCAGATACTAGGTGTCACAGAAATCAGTACCTAGCACCTACCTACTTACAGGTGAAACTTTTTTATCATAATATCAGAAGAGTACAGTTTAAGCTAGATTCCTAAACTGGAATTTCTGTAAATAATAGGTGGCAGATGAACAGACAGGTCACCTGATGTGAAAGTGATTATACAGGGTGTATCTGTGAACATTTACATCCCTTTAACCACGTGTTCTACCGGCTATTCTTAACAAAATTTGTTCTATGACTTTAGAAAATTTGCATAAAAAATTTTCATCTTTCCATACAAAGTCGGTCACGTGACTTGGTCATTTTGTATGGGGAGTCGAAAAATAAATAAATAGGATCCCTACCTTAGTTCCCCAGAAATCCGTTTTCATGACTTTTTTGATACTTATGCTAGTAAGTTCTGTAATGTGTTGTGCAATAAAGACTTAAAGAGTATCTATCTATCTATCTATCTTATTGTATAACGGTATAAGACTTTGCAAGAATTTACATTTTTTCAAGTGATAGGTGGCAGACGAGCAGACGGATCACCTGATGGTCAGGAATTGCCACCGCCCATAGACCCCTGCAACAACAGAGTCACAAGTGCGCTATATACCTTTAAACCTTTCCCCCAATTGGGCCCCTGGTACCCTCACTGACTGGACGAAACTGTATTACTTACCTACTTATTTCATTTATATCAGTTATAATATAATAATATTTTCACTACATCACATCTACATTGATCTGACTCTGAGAAAGGTAGCTCAAGCACCTGTGTTACAGATATCAGAACCAACAGTAGGATAACAAATATATAGATATAATTACTTTTCTTTTGTAAATACATACAGGTTCATGCACACAAATGCTTGTACAGTGCGGGGATCGAACCCGCAACCCTTGGCCCAGACGCAGCATTCACTATCACTGAGTCAACCGAGTCGACCAACAGTTTAAAATAATAAAAACACATACCTTTACTCTTAGGTGAAGAAGGTGGAGTATTCTGTCCGCTTATATCAGTAAAACAATGCGGTTTACTCAACAGATCTACCGTCAAAGGCTCCCTCAACTTATGCTCCAACGAATAACTTCTAAACGACTCCATTTTGAAATTAGAACACAAAATTAAAAAAACAATCCCGCGATAAAACCTCCGAGATTTAAAAAGTTAATAAGCACTGGCTGGTGCGCACGAAAAAGTTAACTGTCAGACTGACAGTTCGTTTTCCATCGCCGCCTCGCACTAAAAATCCATAATGTGTTGGCCAATAACGGCCCGCGGTTTATCCCCACCAATCAGGGCGGGGCCAACATAATCGTCTGCTATCTCTTTCGCTCACGAGCTTTCTTGTCGCGAGCTTATTTCGCTTGAAACGATTTAAGCTTGTGACACACTTAGTTTGCTCTGATTTTTAATATAATAAACTGTTATTTTATTTGATACGTTGGTCTACATATTTCTCTTTCTGAAGATAGGACTGTAAAGTTTTATGTATCTTTTACTAGTTTCATGTTTAAAATGATCATTAAATAAGTATGTTTATGTTTTATAACTTCGCTTTAATTTAGAAGAAGTCGTAAAAATATTTTTCATTAAAGAGTTTATATGTTTGCCAAATGTATCGTATGATTGCGGTACATAAAATTGTTTATTTATGTTTATGTTAGCGGATGTATAGTTAGTTAAGTTTATGGCGACAGTATTTTGGAGAGCCACGTTTTTTTATTAATTATTTTAACTTTTTATTGAGTGCAATGTCCTTTTTATACCACTGAGGAAGTAATGGCTAGCAGCGTATGATTTTTTCAGTAGGTTGGTGGGCGGGGTCTTTTTTGTGTTGTCATATTTCAAAATCTTAGACATCAAACTGACACATCGTATTGATTGTGTTAATAATCTATTATAATATTTCACCACAAACGATAGTTTGACATTATTATGCTATACATATGGTAACGTGTAATGTAATAAAATAAATGAATAAATATAATTTAACGAAAAACTCTTCCACATAATCGGTGTATTTTAAGCTGCTAAGCTACTTAGTGAGGAGTCCGGTCAATGTATGAGATTTTTTTTATGTGATAGGTAGCAGACGAGCAGGCAGGAGATGTCGTGTGTTTTTTTATTTATTCACCATTTTTAGTTTTGGATTTATGATTAGTGTACAAAAATTAATACCTGAAAGACGCATTGTTTTAAGTCGTTGCGTCACCCACAATCTCTCTGGCTCTACCACTACGCAATCCCGATTACACTCGAGTCATAAACCGCCGTAAGTGTACGCCGCGCTCCAGTGGGCACCCTCGCTAATTTTAATCATAGGCCCCTCATCCCGGGTAATCGCCCGCCCGTGAACATCATCCCCGTTATTACGCGCCCCCCAGTTATTAATATCTACTAACTTCGCAATTTGTATACACAGTACAAGTAGACTGTACACTCGCAATATTGTATACCACAGGTACAGTAGAGCCACTTCGCAATATTGTAGGGTATACATTAAGAGTATCCGGTACAATTCTCAAATAGGTACTGTTCTCTCTCGTGCCTACATTTTATCTTCGCTTTAACCCAGGATTTTATTGATAGGTGAGAGACGAGCAGACGAGTGTCCGGTTGGTACGATAATATAAGCCGTTCCATAGAACTTCGTTATTAAGTCGCCCCCCGTTTAGTAATTATGCTCTACCTTTCGGCAATATTGTAATAACCAGTCATAGACTGTACACTTCGCAATATTGTATATACAATACAGTAGACTGTATACTTCGCAGTATTCTATCTGGAACAGGAGACCTATTTTTGAATTGTCGTCTCACTAAAAATGTGTGACTCCGCATGATTTTTTTGGACCACATCCGCAATTTTGAATCATTCGAAAACGAGCGGGATTTGCAACGAGTGGTGTAACAGTTTCCGCTAGGCGAGGGGACGCGTTTACGTCAAATTTATTTTTGTTTTTCCCTTTTTCAAAATAGGGAAAATTATGAATCATGCGACTCACGAGACGACGTGACTTGCAAAACGAGTAGTTTTGTTTGGACGAAGCGAAAATTAAAAAAGAGGTCTCCTGAATAGAAAGATATTAACATTTTAAATCTTAAAACCAAAAATGTTTCCCTAATAAAACGTTGTCTAAAGTTTTAGTCATGTTTTACTATACGAAACGTCCTGGTTTCCTCATCCGACGAGTTAAAGTAAAGGCAGAAAGGCAGAATAGGCACATAGATAGATTTTAAATATCTACAGGGTATCTCACATGACTTATTAATTTTAAATTATTTATTTTCATTTGTCCAGTCGGTCAGTTATTAATCATTATTTTTCTTTCAAGAAAACCGAATGATAATAAACGGCAATAAAAATCCTTCCCATAATTGTACCAACAGATTCGCAGAAACATTACCGCGCCAACCAAAATTGTCTACTGTAAAACCTAATATTGTACAGAACACAAAAACCCTAATAAAAGAGAAATTCTTTTCACTAGGCGGTCAAAATGTGTACGCCTTGGCCAGCCCATAATTGAGCAAAGACAAAACTCTGTATACCAACATGAGACAAAGAAAACCATTGTTTTATTGTCTGTGGAGTTTCGGCGGCAAAACTCAGAAATGTCACGCTGACACAAGATGGAGGACAAAGGAGGTTGTATAGAACGCAGAGGTTTTGTTTTGGCAATAAATCGCTACCGTTTTGGACATCATTTGTCATAATTAAAGCGTGAAGAGTCTTGGTTATTGATTTGTCTTTCTCAGTAGTCGGATTGTGGAGTCATCTTTATTGTTCTTCTTAACCCTTGTGTATATCATAATATAGAGACCATGTACCTGAGTACCAATAAAATGTATCTTTTCGTTGATTAGGAAATATTAGGTCAATAAGTAATTTGGTTTTTGACTAAGTACTTTTTTAGCATTTGACGACACTTATCATTAGCTAATTTACAACGTGTAAAAAAGTATGCAATAATACTTAATGGTGTTAACATATAATTATACCGCGTAGAGGACTATACTACCAAAATACTTATGAGCATCCGCCACTCTGGATAACATAGAGGCGACATTTTACTGCGAGAATACAGCAGACACAGGAAATAAATAGTTAATTATGTCTTTTAAAAAGCTTTTGGGTCTTTCGACGTTAATCCCATGAGAAAATCGATGAAAGTAAATTATTTTGCTATTGATCATGTGTCGTTATTTTTACCGTCAATATACCTATAGTTACACTATTTATTTTCCTTTATCAATTATCTCCAACATCCTAGGTAATAATAAAACCTAACGCTGATTCGAAATGTTGATTTCTACTTACCACTACATTAGTTAGTCAATTTCGTTCTTATTGCAACACCGTTTTATTGCAACATGAAAGAATGGAAGTTCAGCCACAATTTCATTTTATCTTATTAAGATATTATAACAATATTTTCACTGTCTAAGCACGAACGGTTGCCTAAATATTTTACTTTTATCCACTGCAAATATTATACAAACGACCATATTATTTCCTATCATATAGATCGATCATAGATAAAGCTTCAAGTTGGTAGATTTGATCCGATAAAATAACATTAATACGCATTAAATCCCGACCGACGCTCAATTTGGATTCTTTAATAGCCTATGACAAATTGATTCACACCAATTTTCTCCTATAATACCCTGCATTGTTGACTGCAAATAAGCTCACATATCATCATGTATCATCCGATAATCTTGCTTCAATTACATCTCCCTTACATTTTTATAGCCGTTTCAATGGCTGCAATATTTGAAGGGGTCGCGCAGGGTTCGCAACTGGGGCCCTTATTGTTCCCTCTTTTTTTGTTTTAATTTATTAAAGCTAGTGTTTTGCAAACAAATGTTCAATTGCATGTTTATTATGTTTAAATATTTAACAGGCGCGATTAAGTTAAGGGGTGAGTTGGATTTGCAAATTGGTGTTAAATTGTTTTATTATGGATGAGTACAATAAGTAGGGGTGTTTATTTGTTTGTCATAAATGGAATGTAACTTTTGCCCTATTGTTTTTGTTTTCCAAAAATGTCTCAATGCGCTAATTAATGCCGAAGTTGCCAATAGATCTTCTAAATAAAAAGTTTATATTACTTAATAATTAAATGTTTCTTTTATAAAACCATATAGACAAAGAAGATTTTTCATCACAACACTTTTGCTTCAATCAATTCTTGTAAAAATAATATTAACGGAAGGAAGACCTCGAAATGTTTTTGATATTCAAATTTCTTAAGATTTTAGTTCTCTAACGCGCCTTGCTGAGGTGCTGACCGTAAATTTACTTTTAATGATTAAAGTAAATTAAGATTTTCAACTTTGTATAAAATATAGTTTTTAATAAATTTGATTTCCCCATTTTCAACATTCCCCATTTTGTAAAAAAGCTAAAGTTTCAAAGAAGGGTACCCTTTTTTATAACTCTAGTATTTCTGAAAATAAGAGTATTCGCTATTTGTATTATGGAACAAATTAATAGACTATATTTATTATTTGAAAGTAACTAAGTATCCGTTAATCTGCAACTTAACTTAAGTCTGCAATAGTCATTTAAAATCACAATAAGTCCAATAATGACATTAAGCTATCTGTTTATTTTACGACCCAAAGCTCTAAAACAATTACAACTTAGTTTAACAGTTAAGCTTTACCGAAAGCTCTACGGTACAGGATCAAAAGCGCCGCCGTCGGCATCTTTTAGGGCGGCGAGGAGCTTTTCGGTCAAACAATAGGGATATTAAGAATTTAATTTGAACTTAACCGTTAAGTTATAATTGCAGGTAAATCTATACTAAGTACTCAATAATATTGTGTTTTTAAATACATTTTTAATTACACTACTAATGATCCAAAAAAAAAGTTTTGGATTTGTCTTAACGTGATTTGCAGAATTTTTTTTATGATAGAGGTGACAGACGAGCGAGCGGGTCACCTGATAGGTAAGCAATTACCGACACACATTTGCGTGAGGCCCAAATAAATGACTTATGCTGGCCTTTTAAACCAGAACTCGTCTCTTAAAGGTCCTAAGTCGTAACTGTCAGGAATTAATGCTGCGGTTCAAAACATTCCAAAAAACTGAGGTAAAATTTGTTATGATTTAGAAACTCTGGTAGGTAAATGGAACAACTGTTTTTTAGGTTCCTTCGGATCATGGTCCAAGGAGACCCCACTTCGAAACCGTCGTAAGACCCAGACTTCAGACACAATAGAAAATCAATTGCTTTTGCCACGTATGAGGCTTTTGGGTCTAAACCAGGCCAAAGATGCAGAAGAAGAAATATAAAGCACTAGCGGCCGCCCGCGACTTCGTCCGCGTGCAAAAGTAACTTTTTACCCCCCTTTTAACCCCTTACAACCCCCTTTTCGCAATAAAAAGTAGCCTATGTTATTTCCCAGGGTCTAGATCATCTGTATACCAAATTTCATTTAAATCCGTTCAGTAGTTTTGGCGTGAAAGAGTAACAGACAGACAGAGTTACTTTCGCATTTATAATATTAGTTAGGATGAACTTACCATGAGGCCTATCATCAACTCCGTCGCTATCCACCTCACTCCTCACGCTCCCCGGACTGGCCCTCTTCATATCCTCACCAGCCCCCTGCTCCGCAAACCCCCTTTTCTCATACGACATGAAAAACGGGAAATTCGGCACGCCGATTCTGTTGAAAATAATACCCCATCTTCCCTTCCCGTACTTTCACATCTTCATCTTCCGAATGGTCATTAGTAGCTGTATAATCTTGGGATATCGTATTCTCAATATCGATTTCAGGGGACCTCCTTTCGTTTAATCCGACAATCGATTCGATCGAAAAGTTTTTTGGCGGAATTTTCGTCTGCATCTTGCTTATTTCTGAATCCATCACTCAAAAAAAACCCACTTAAAATTGTCTTTGATTGTCACTGGCACTTCACAAGACGACGTCTGAGCGCGGTTTGAATTTTCGAAATTGGAATTCGGATTTTGTATTTGGAACGTCCGGATGACGGCTGCCGACTGAATCTGTGCTGTCTTTGTATAACGTGGGACCACGCCTCTGCGTTAGGGGAGTTGACCTTTTCTTCTGGGCAACACCACATTGCAATTTCAACCTTATTTTGAATCTCTTACAAACCATATTCGAGAGATTTTTGTTTCGAATTAGCGGGACTTGGATAGAAATCAATAGATTTTCGACTCTATCACATAGAATTAGATTCTGGAATGAAAGTGATATTGTATTATCTATCAATCTGTGTTTCAAATCGGGTGATAAAAAAACGTATTGTTATTTTATTGGTGTAAACATACAATAATAATGTCGGGTGTTAATTTTATTGTTTCGTGTAAAGCAGGCTACCTGTGTTCACCTTTCAATGTCCGTTACAATTTGGAATAAATATAATACCTACCTATATAACTTTTTCTATCACTGGCTTTGTCTGCCACTATCACTAAAAAAAAAACTTTTTTTTACAGTAAGCGCTAAATTGACAAAGAAATACCTAGTTATCTAGATGTGATATCAATTTAGGGCGTTCTAAAACTAGTACATACCAATTTTTTTTTCTGTGATAGGTGGCAGACGAGTAAACGGATCACCTGATGGTAAGCGATTGTCGCCGCCCTTAAACACTTACAACACTACTAGAGTCACAAGCTCGCTACCACCTTTAACCCCCTCTCCCCCCAATTGGGCCTCTAATACCCTTACTCACTAGGCGAAACACAGCAGGCGCTGCTTCTGTGAGGCCGTGGTATCACTTCGATGGAGCGGCCCATTCATGCGGAAGCGTGGCACTCCCGCGGTCGCACGGTATCATTTCGCATCGTAATGTCTATTATAGCTGGATTCTAAAATAACAAAAACGTCTTCCAGTTACCGCGTGGAAGCTTAACCCCCTAAGCGAGACTCCCCCCTTATTCCCCCCCTATCCACCCCCTACCTCGGCGCCAGATTATACTTTAATGCAATAATTTTACGTGATCATGCCGCGTTTACGAGAGCCGCTGTTACATGAGATACGGGTCGGGGATGAATCTTAAAGAAAGAAATAGGGAAATGGGTTTTTCTTCGAGATCTACTCTCTTCCCCGACTCTTTTCCCCCCAAATGGTTTTTTCATTTCCATAGACAAAGGAGGCAGAGGAGGCAGCTTGCCCTCCCCCCCCCCCCCCTCTCCTTTGGTACGCCCAAGCACTTTTGCAAATGGAGCCTTCATTGGCGGCTACACTTTTAGCACTTTAACGCTGTACAGCTGGCGGCACGAAAGTATAGCGATGACCGTTATTTTGCGCACTTAAAAAAGAAGACTTTCTATCAAAATTGGTTTCTGCGTACTCAAGGTCATAACTACAATTTCTTGCCTCAGACTTATCTTGGGTTTAAGTCATCATCATCAGCGTGATTAAATTCCATAGACATTTTATCTGCCCTTCTCTATTCCAAATTGTCTTGTCTTCCAGGAGCATTGTCTTGTCTCTAGTCTGTCTTGATTAGGTATGTCATGTTACCTGTAGTACTTAGGTAGGTTATAATTATGTTGTACCTACTTATTGCAAGTAAAATAAATAAATTAAAAGATATCTTCCGACACATCTTGATGGTTCCCTCTCGCGTGTCGGCGGCGGGCACAGATTACATCCGCCTAAATTCAGCAGCAAGCTTATACTTTACCTACAGGCGGCGGCAGAGCTTCCGGTCTTCCTTGCAAGTCATCATATTACGCATGTGGTCTAAGTACTTAAATGTAAGTTGATTCCAGAAAATAAAACGAACAAAAATACATTACTTTTATTCATGAGAAAAGCACAATTCTACCTTATCCATATAAAAAAAAGTAATAAGTATGAATGCGAGATTAACTCTGTCTGTAACTCTTTCACGCCATAACTACTGAACGGATTTGAATAAAATTGGTAGGTATACATAATTAATTATGGTCCTCTAGACCCTAAGAAAGAACATAGAATATCTACTTTTTATTGCGAAGTAAGGGGTTAAAAGGGCGGGTGAAAATTATTAAATAGGTAATCTATACTATACTAATATAATAAAGCTGAAGAGTTTGTTTTGTTTGTTTGTTTGTTTGTTGTTTGACACGCGCTAATCTCCGACTAAACTACTGGTGCGATTTGAATAATTCTTTTTTTGTTGGATAGTCCATTTATCGAGGAAGGCTATAGGCTAAAATAACATTACGCTATGACCAATAGGAGCAAAGACAGAGCGGTAAATGTGTAAAAAACGGGGAAAATTATTCATTTTGAAGGCTTTCTTTGCGTGCGGCTGCGAAAAACGGTTCAAGATACACAAAAAAATTGTATGAAAGAATTATTCCTCTATACATGATCTAAAAAAAAGTCCGCGACGGCATATGTCTATCTTTTAAGGTTTAGTCACAATGACCGTTTTTATGGTACCAAATTGGTCGAAATAATTTGTTTAAGTTGTATCACATAATAATATTAAGGGGGGTTGTAAGGGGTTAAAAGGGGGGTATAAAAGTTTACTTTTCCACGCGGACGGAAGTCGCGGGCGGCCGCTAGTTATAAATATTACCCAAAGATACCATACCACGTGAAACGACAAGTCCCCCCCCCGCGAGTAACAGCTGGGCATTATTTATAAAACACACTCATAGACATCTTAGACCGACCCGTGTAAGGCGCAGTGGTTTGAGCGCCGGTGTTGAGACGTAGGTAGGGTTGCCAGGTTCGATTCCATTATCCATCACAAATGTTGTGATGAAACAGATATTTGTGTTGGGTCTGGGTGTTTTGGTTAAATTCGTGTATTACTCCAGTACAAAACGGAACTATAAAGTAAGTCCATGCGTTGTGAAGGAAAACCAACGGTTTTTAAACCATGACTAAGCTCATGCTTTAAAATGTATGCTTGTCTTTTTAAAAAGTCACAAAATAAAAGTGCTTTGACATAATAGGTCTTAAACCTACGGCTTGTTAAAAAATTAGTCGCCACAGAATCCTTAGGACATTAAAA